>CM053026.1:115159721-115517319 GCA_028564925.1 Lithobates sylvaticus
CAAGTGCACATTTGGTCGACGTATACAAGACAATCTATACTAAACAGAGGTGGGTTTACTATACACACCTATATGTAAACATGTGGGACTTCAGCACAACTTCGACCCGTCTGTGATAACCTTTTTTTGTCCTGGAACGTATTTTCTGTAACTCATGGGGAGGTGACTTTGACAAACAAATTGTGAAACAGGAAACAAAATGTATTTATAACCAACAAGTGACTCCCCCCCCCCCCCCCCCCCGGGCTGAATACAGCATTGACATTTAAACCATATCTTTGCTGCATTTCTAGGGCCTTCCTACCCTCCACCCTGCCTTGTTCTTGCTCTATTTGGAGGCGTTAGCCTTTTTCCCTCTCTCCCCCTCTTCTACTTGTAAATAAATTAATGTTTATGGTTTATACTTTATGAAGGTGATTATTATCAGTCAAGGATAATGTTAGGTGTATGGAACAATATAGGCTTATGTATAAGTTGTCGGATTTAAATATATGTAGGCTAGAGTGTGTGGATATGCTCTCTTTCAGCTCTCCTGTACTTAGATTGCCCATTCCGGTTTTAGTCTTAGGTGGCTATTCGGGTGCCCAGTAAAGGAACAGGGATGCTAATGCATCCCTGTTGCTTTTACTTTCCCACGGAGTTCCTCACCGATTGGGGGAGGGCGCTGTTGGTGTTGCGTGCCGGCCCGGATGTTTACCATTCATCTGGGCCAGTGTGGAACGCATGCATGCATCATTTCTGGTTGCATGTGCCTGACGCGACACTGAGGAGCCAGACCTAGCCTCGCTGGGCGGGATTATGTTTAAAATATTGTGTCAGTTTCCATTAACTGGGTGGTTTCCTGGTGGTACACACAGCGACGCTGATTTTGCGCTAAAGGCTTACTGATTATCTGTTATTACAAGGTAAGGATGATGAACTGTGTTTGGCGTTGGCTTAAATGTATGGTGGGCCATGGACATTATATGTTGAGATGCTGCAGGTGAATGCCATATTTTCATTCAGTGATGTGAAGGACATGCTTAGCATTGGATTCTGAGGGGCACTGATTTTTACTTGGTATATGGCTGAGTGAGTGAAGTCCTGTAGAAATATGTCTGTATAGGATGTGAACCTATTAGTGATATAGTGGGTATTATGCTAAGTATGGTGGGGGGAGTGTTTACTGTATGACCTTAGCTGGGTAGACAGTTAAAGTGGTTGTACACCCTGTAGGTGAACCTCCTTCCTAGCCTCAAATCACACACAGGAGTGGTACAGGTTTTGCTCAAGAATATCCCTGTATTTAGCATCATCCATCTTCCCCTCAACTCTGACCAGTTTCCCAGTACCGACTGCTGAAAAACATCCCCACAGCATGATGCTGCCACCACCACATTTCACTGTGGGGATGGTGTTCTTTGGGTGATGTGATGTGATGTGTTGGGTTTGCGTCAGACATAGTGTTTTCTTTGATGGCCAAAAAGTTAAATTTTAGTCTCATCAGACCAGAGCACCTTTCTCCATACATTTTAGGACTCTCCCACATGTCCTTTCGCAAACTCAAAACGTGCCATTTTGTTTTTTGCTGAAAGTAATGGCTTTCTTCTGGCCACTCTGCCCTAAAGCCCAACTCTATGGAGCTACGGCTTATTGCTGTCCTATGTACAGATACTCCAGTCTCTATTGTGGAACTCTGCAGCTCCTCCAGGGTCACCTTAGGTCTCTGTGCTGCCTCTCTGATCAATGCCCTCCTTGCCCGGTCCGTGAGTTTTGGTGTGCGGTCGTCTCTTGGCAGGTTTGCTGTTGTGCCATGTTCTTTCCATTTGGTTATGATAGATATGATGATGCTTCTAGGGATCATCAAAGATTTGGATATATTTTATAACCTAACCCTGACTTGTACTTCTCAACAACATTGTCCCTTACGTGTTTGGAGAGTTCCTTGGTCTTCATGACAGTGTTTGGTTAGTGGTGCCTCTTGCTTAGGTGTTGCAGCCTCTGGGGCCTTTCAAAAAGGTGTGTATATGTAATGACAGATCATGTGACACTTAGATTGCACACAGGTGGACATCATTTCACTAATTATGTGAATTCTGAAGGTACAGTAATTGGTTGCACCAGAGCTTTTTATGGGCTGCATAACAAAGGGGGTGAATACATACGCACAGGCCAATTATCATTTTTTTATTTCTGAAAAATAATTTTATGTATATATTTTTCTAATTTTACTTCACCAACTTAGACCATTGTGTTCTGATCCATCACATATAATTCAGATTAAAAAACATTGAACTAAAGGCTGTAATGTAACAAAATAGGTAAAAAGCCAAGGGGGTGAATACTTTTCCAAGGCACTGTGGAATATATCACACAAAAAATGCAAATAGTGCACATATAAGTTTAAATTGCTCCCAACACCACATGAAATTAAAACATGGATTAGTCCATAGATTTAAACATATGTTATCTTCATATGACTTGTGACAAGATCAAAATCTCGTGCTCCTCCACCACACAGATAGCGTGCTTACCAGAGGCAAGCTATTATGAGCTTGCGGCTATTAATCTCGCCAGGGCCTTGTTCTAAAGGGATGGCGATGACAGCTCTCAAGTACTTGATGCCATAGGAACACACAGCAAACGACCACAGGGATTCGGTCATTTAATGGTCTCAATTGAAGGCCAGATGGTAACCCAAAATGAAGAGGAACTCGCCATAGTGTAAATCATATTAAAAAAGCATTTATTTAAAAGTAAAGGTTGCACTTACACATAGTAAGAAGTAAACTTGCAAAGATAAAAGCCGGCCGGCAATCGAACACTCGTCCACTAAGGTACACCACGCAATGACAGCACGTCATTCATCCCGATGCGCGTTTCGTCACACTCTGACGTCGTCCTGGGACTCATCGCACTATATACTGAACAGACGGAACCACGCCTCGATCTGAGATCCAAGTGGCAGGACCTAAAAACGCCATATATACTGTATATATTATTGCATAATCCAGTATATGCTTGACAAGGTACCAATTGATTATCGGGGACCTTTGACTAGAGGGCAGGTTCTTTGTGCATTGAGCCTACAGGAGAGCATGTTTTCTGCATACTGATCTATTTGGTGAGCACTTTTGTAATTTGTAATATGAACTACACAGTTATTATTAAATGAATGTATTTATAGATGTACTATACAATTAGCATAGCGTGATAATAATGGTATATTTTTCTCAATCCAATGATAACTAGATATTAATCAAAATTCCCTGAAGAAGCAGAGATATTACTTTGCGAAATTCGTTGGATTTTTCTACTGACATAAATTGTCTCCAACATGTGAAATACTCAACATTGTTTGTAAATTATGCTATGTAATTGATTATATCATGAGATATCTTTGTATGTGATTTTATCATTATTTTTTCAATAAATTATTTTTATTCAATACTGTGTGCTCACCTCAATGTCAGCTCTACACCCTGAAAAGTTCTATTTTATGTTTTTTTTCCCCCTTTTCACACCCATTTTTAGAGGTCAGGATGTGGATGTAGAAGCTGTCCCTAGAACTGGTAACATCTTCTTCTACTGTCTTTGAGTTATTTGTGTATTTATTTTACATTTATTTATTCATTTATTATATTATATGACATTTTTAATTTGTGCAGAAAATTGATCAAAACCGTATGACAAAACCGCGTTTCCACTAATTTCTATGAGAATAAAAACATGTCAAAAACGCATAAATCTGCCTGATTTGACCTACAAAAAAAGCTCCAGTTTGGCTTCAGGCTAGTGCGAATTTAATGATGAGACCAAGATAAACTTATTTGGTTCAGATGGTGTCAAGCGTGTGTGGCAGCAATCAGGTGAGGAGTACAAAGACAAGTGTGTCTTGCCTACAGTCAAGCATGGTGGTGGGAGTGTCATGGTCTGGGGCTGCATGAGTGCTGCCGGTGTTCTGCCGAGATGGTTCCCCTCGGCGGATTAGTGTAGATCCGTACTGCGCATGCGCGGCGGAATTTCCGAAATTTGCCGAAGCTAAACAGATGAGAGGGAAGTGTACACCGCGCACGCGCAGTCGGTGTACGAGACGATTGCGGGGAAGTCTAACTAAGGGGCGGATCTATTATAATGTCTAAGTAAGGGGCGAAGGAAAAAGAAAAATAAATCGTTCAGCTGTGGATATCGAGGAGAGTAATATAAAAGCCGTGTTTTTACAGTGCTATCTGGGGTTTTTTTCTTTTCAATTAGGAGTGTATTTTTTTTTTTTTTTTTTAAACAAAATCAGCTGTGTGGTGTACACTTCACTGACATGTGTTTAGGTTCGGCAATTTCCGGAAGATGCCTAGTCGTTCGTACTGCGCCTGCGCAGTACAGAGAGGAACCAATCCGCCAGGGGAACCAACTCGGCAAGACACCGGCACTGGGGACTACAGTTCATTGAGGGAACCATGAATGCCAACATGTACTGTGACATACTGAAGCAGAGCATGATCCCCTCCCTTCAGAGACTGGGCCACAGGGCAGTATTCCAACATAACGACCCCAAACACACCTCCAAGATGACCCCTGCCTTGCTAAAGAAGCTGAGGGTAAAGGTGATGGGCTGGCCAAGCATATCTCCACCCTATTGAGCATCTGTGGGGCATCCTCAAATGGAAAGTGGAGGAGAGCAAGGTCTCTAACATCCACCAGCTCTGTGATGTCGTCATGGAGGAGTGGAAGAGGACTCCAGTGGCATCCTGTGAAGCTCTGGTGAACTCCATGCCCAAGAGGGTTAAGGCAGTGCTGGAAAATAATGGTGGCCACACAGAATATTGACACTTTGGACATAATTTGGACATTTTCACTTAGGGGTGTACTCACATTTGTTGCCAGCAGCTTAGACATTAATGGCTGTGTGTTGAGTTATTTTGAGGGGACAGCAAATTACACTGTTATACAAGCTGTACACTTACTACTTTACATTGTAGCAAAGTGTAATTTCTTCAGGGTTGTCATGTAATATAATATTTTGCAAAAATGTCAGGGGTGTACTCACTTTTGTGAGATACTGTGTGTGTGTGTATGTATGTATATATATATATATATATATATATATATATATATCTATATAAGATATATATATATATATATATAGCTATATATATATCTTAACTGGCGCACAGCTGCCACCCTGTAGCAGTAAAACTGCTATAGGGTGGACAGGAAGTGGTTAATTAATAAATACATAGCTGCGTTAATGTGTTTTTATATTTTACTGGAGTTTAGCTTTAAAGTGGATGTAAACCCTTCCAAAGCACTTTGGCCTACAGGTAAGCCTAGATTAAGGCTTACCTGTAGGTCCAATAAATATCTCCTAAACCTACATGGTTTAGGAGATATTTAGAAAAAAAGAGGCATCGCTGTCTACGGCACATGCGGCGCGCAGACGCACTGCGCATGCCGAGTTCACGGCGATATGCGGCTTTCCTGCGCATGCGCGGGAGTGACGTCACCGCCGCTTCAGCGAATCACAGCGCTGGAGCGGCGAGACCCGGAAGTCACTCCAGTATTGATGGCGCCGGAGAATGTCGTGGATGAAGGCCGCTTCGGGGGCTTCGTTCTCAGGTAAGTTATTCATAATGAGCTAGTATGCTATGCATACTAGCTCATTATGCCTTTGCCTTGCAGGTTCCGTTTCGGTGAGGAGGCTTTACTTCCTCTTTAATATCCAATTACTAATAGTGTGTCATTGTTGTAAAATATACAGAATAGTAATTTAAGGGCAGTATCATTGTGTTACAGCAGCATGGCCATAACATTGACATGTACCACTTTGGGGAATTTTGAATGTTTGAAATGGTTCGAAAAGTAAAATAGTATTTATTATTATTTTTGCCTTAAAGGGGTTGTAAAGGTAATTATTATTTTTTTTTTAAATAACAAACATGTTATACTTACCTCCACTGTGCAGCTTGTTTTGTACAGAGTGGCCCCGAACCTGCTCTTCTGGTGTCCCTCGGTGGCTGTTTCAGCTCCTCCCCACAAGAAATAACCACCTTCATGCGAGCTCTCTTGAATGGTGGTTAGTTTTTGCGGGCGTGCTCCCGTGATACAGCCGGCGGCTATAGCCGCTCACTGTATCATCTGGCCCCGCCCCCCCGGCGCGCCGCATCATTGAATGTGATTGACAGCAGCACGAGCCAATGGCTGCACTGCTTTTAATCCATCCACTCTAGCCAATCAACGGCCAGGCTGAGCGGCGAAGAGGACATCAGGGGCAAGCGCAGCAGGTAAACGGGCTCAGGTAAGTAAAACGGGGGGGCTGGGGGGGTCGGTATTGTCGGAAGTTTTTTCACCTTTGTCAAAAGCGCCCCCTTGCTGTGAGTGACAGGTGATTTACATATCTCATGCACTAGCCCGAGACAGGCACAGACCACAGATCCACAGACCAGAGTGAAAGAAAATGTATTCTCAAGTGAACAGCAAGAAGAATATAGGGGAGATGTATGTAGTCAGAGTTGGGCAGAGTAGAACATCCAGTGATCTGATGATTGTTATAGTGCAGTGTGTGTGTCTGAGGTCACCTGATCACAGATAACATTCCTTTCCATCACCAGGATTTGTTATGTGGGGGAGGGGTGGATTTCTCACTTTTTATAATTACACAGGATGTGCCTGTCTCAGGCTAGTGCATGAGATATGTAAATCACCTGTCACTCACAGCAAGGGGGCGTTTTTGACAACGTTTTCAGCACTTTATCAAGATATTTCTAACTGAACAATAAGGGCTGGAATAAATCTGTGTGGCAAGACTGGGCTCAAATGAAAGGAAATCGTATTCTCTACATTATGACATAAAAAAAAAAAAATGTGAACCTTTACAACCCCTTTAAAGCGGAGTTTCACTGAAAAAGTGGAACTTCCGCTTATCTGTCTCCCCCTCTCCGGTGCCACATTTGGCACTGGAGGGGGGTACCTGTCTTTGATAGGTACCCGTCCCTACTTCCGTCGGACCTCGCTGTGGTGAGGTATGTCAGAAGTATGCCCCCCCCCTCTTCCTTGCCCTTCTGCCGGAACAGGAAAAGAGCATAGCAACGTCTCGCGCATGCGCAGTAGGGAATTGGCTGTGAAGCCGCAAGGCTGCACTGCCGGGTTCTTATACCAGTAATGGTGGTGGCAGCACCTGGACAGCTGATGGAAACATGGATGGACTCCAGGACTGGTAAGTGTTCTAATGTTCAAAGTCAGCAGCTGCAGTATTTGTATCTGCTGACATCTAATTTTTGGAGGGGACCAGAACATCGCTTTAAAGTGAATGGAAACCTCAGACATGAAATATCGGGCGATCGCCCTGTCATTTCAGGCGTTCCCTGACGGGGTGTTCAGTCAATGTTCAGCCTGAACTCATTCTCGACCAACACTATTTACAGAAACTTTAAAAATGAATGTCTCCACAAGCGCAATATACATTCTCACATGTTTCATACATGTGTGCTTTAGCATGTTCACAAAACACCCAGCTGTATAAAGGGCCTCAGTGTGAGCTGCATTGTATTGTATTGGATGTCATCATGAAAGTATTGTGTGTCAGTTCGCGTCATGCTGCGTTTATGTGCGTATGAGGACACGCCTCCATGTGCTCCGTGCATTGACATTCCTTTCCATTCATCTCAGTGGAGGAGGTGACCTCCTGGACCTGGTCTGAAGAGCACACTTGTATCCCAGCACACAATGCTCCCCTATACATTATCTACACCTCCGCTCACCTCTCCGTACACTGAGCAACCATTCACCTCACAGACCCGACATACCTGACTCATGACGTCAGCCACAAGCAATCAACCACGGGGGGCGTGGTGAAAAGAATCCCCGCCTTCCCCCAGGTATTCGGTTTCTGTGAAACCTATGAGAGGGGGCGTGCCCGGGGCCGGTGACGTCAGGCAGCGGAGTATCACGGAGCGGAGTGAGTTCGCAGCAGCATTCCACCGACGGAGTTATCAGTGAGGAGTTTGTCTGAGTTCTGTCTGCTATGAGGGGCCCGGGGCTCCTGTGCGGGGCTGTGCTGTTGTCTGCCTGCCTTCTAGTTGTGACTGGTAAGTGCTGCCTGAACTGTGGACGTCTACTGCTGGTGAACCACAAGGCTCAGCATGCCTGACCAGCTTCTCATAGGGACAGGAGAGAGCGGGGTCTGGGGAAGTGTGAATTCCTAGGACACACCTTGTGGGGTGGGGGTGGGGGGGGGGGCATTGATAACAATGTCATGGCTTGTTCCAGGTGTAGAAGCAGTCAAGGACCTTCCTGTAGGGGGCACTATAATGAGGAGTGTCTGCCCCCAGGGATTGATTACACTTACAGTTGGGGGGTAAAATAGGCGGTTTTAGGGCCCATTTACACAAGTACGCGGAAAGCGAATTTCCATTCATGTTTCGTAGATTGGCGTTAGAAACCTGGAAAAGTGAAAGCAGGACGACAGAGTAGTCCATCGAGTCTGTACATTTAGTTTTTCTTGTGCGTGTGGTTTTTGTTTTGGATTATTATTATTATTATTATAATAATAATTATATTATTATTATTATTAATAATAATATAATTTTATTTTTTATATATTTTATTTTTTCATTAACTTTTTCATTAGATCTGGGTTTGTCCCAAGCATGTTTTGAAGTGTTAATTTTATAGGTGTTTCTAACAAACGCAGCGAGTTTGAGGCCACTAAGCGGCACACTACTGTCGTATTATGAGGTTTGGACTGGTCTTTAGAATTTGTGCCTGTTGTTGTACCTTTTGCTCATTCCCCTACATTTGGTAGCCCATTGAAATTAATGAGCTATCAAAAACTGAATGCGCTCCTTCCTGTGGGAATCGGCCTTCACTATCCACCCCCCCCTGTAAGCCACAAAGGCAGGTGACGGGATTGTACACATGCTGTGGCCGTGATCTTCGACCCTGCAAGGTAATGTGCTAGTATGCATTGCATACTTGTGCATGCTGTTAAACTTGCCTTAAAATGAAGCCCTCCCAGTCCCGAGATGTCAGAGCTGCAGGCGCTCCCGTCTTCACCCGTCTTGCTTCTGGGTTTGCGGACTCCGGTTCTGTGACTGTCCACAGCCATGATGACGTCACTCCTGCCAGGTCACGGCACATCGCTCTGAAGGATTGGCACGGGTGGCCGTTCTTTAAGAGTGCATGCGCCAATGATGTCACTGGCTGCATGTACAGTAAATATCTCCAAACTGTGCACGTTTAGGCGATATTTATACTACCTATAGGTAAAAGCCTAAGGGACTGTCCGTTTTAACTCCTCCGCTTGCTCAGTGGGGATCGCTCTGTTGATCCCCCGCTGAGCCGGCGGATGACAAGTCCGTCTCTGCACTCTGTGCAGGAACAGACCTGTCAGAGAGTCTCCCCTATGGGGGGATCGGATGATTACGGACCGCCTGTCCGTTTTCATCTGATCCGCCAGATGGATAGAAAATAGGACATCCGTCTGGATTTTGCACATCGGGGTGGATTGGATGTCAGCGGACATGTCACAGCTGACATTCGACACTCCATAAAGACAATGGAGTGACCATTCAGATCCGCCTGAAAAAAACGACAGGCGGATCTTAACAGTCTGCACATGTGAAAGGGGCCTTAGATGGAAGTTTACTTCCACTTTACGCCTGCTACACACGATGAGATTATCGGACAAATGATCATCCGTTGTTTTTTGCATGCTAGTCTCCATATCAAAAGTGCAGAGGTTACGAAAATTCTCGTTCGACAGAATAAAAATTCGGAAGGAATGTATTGTATAGTAATGTATACTTTAATTTCCTAGCACGTGTAGTCTTGTAGAATAGCGATCCACAATGGGTCTCTTTTCAGAGAGCAGCTTAGGCGTGGCTGACAGGCATTCAGGACACACAGTACTACCACCTCCTGAATGTGTTTTTTGTTTTTTTTTGTTAGTTTTTTTTTCCTTTGTCTGCTGAATTGGCTCGTCTTTCAGTTGTGGTGTGGCCGCTTTCACTTGACTGGCAATGGTAATGCCGAATGCGACAGCACCTCAAAAAAGATCCCCACTGTTGTGTTTGGCATTACCGCTGCCGTGTGTGACCCATTCAAGTGAAGGCGGCCACACCGCAACTACAAGTCAAGCACTTTGGTTTGGCAATTCAGCTGTTCAAAAAAAAAAGAAAGATAAAAATCAGTTCAGGAGGCCGTAGTATTGTGTCCTGAATGCCTGTCAGCCACGCTTTTGCCGCTTTTGGAAATGAGGCCTATGGTGGATCACTATTCAGAGACCAGCACAGGTTTATATTTCTAAGTTTTATTAGGAGCCTGCCAGGAGATTTGTTGGTTTTGCACTTCCTGTAACCGGGTGAAATGTCTGCTGCGTTGTCACCCAGGGGGCCCTAGATGGACTTTAACAAATGAAAGCCTAGGCTGGATTCACATATGTGCAGGTTGGGAATGCGTGCGTAATTGCGCATGTTCCTGACCCGCAGGCAAAGCGTGCCACCCTTTAGTAGATGTGCGGAGGTGGCATCAATTCTTAATGGCACCATCCATTCATTGGCAAAATGCCTGCCTTTCTCATGGATCATTTGAATGGGCTGCTGTACTCGCAATGTCGCGCACAAGTGTGAGCCTAAACTCAGCAACCGTTCACATTATCACATTAAACAGCGTATATGCGTTTTCCTCAAAGCATGTAATGCATTTATAGTGTTGGCATGCTGCATTTAAATGTAATGCACGCAGGTTTTGCTTGCGTTTTTACAAGTGTTTCCTTTAATTTTTAATCAATACCTGTCCTAATTTCAAGGCACGTTGTGTGTTTGAAAATATGGATGTGATTAAAAAACACATTTTAAGTGATTTTAAAGGTTCTCATTTAAAAAAAAAAAAAAAAAAAAACATGTTATACTTGCCTGCTCTGTGTAATGGTTATGCACAGAGCAGTCCCGATCCTCTTCGGCAGTCCTGGCTCATCCCCCCCCCCCCTTGCTGAGTACCCCAATAACAATTCTTTTATAATGGGGGCATTTAAGCTGGATTGTCTATTTACACAGAGGGTGGCTTGGCCCCAACCCCTACTCTCCTCATTGACTCACTAGCTGTGATTGACAGCCGCAGGAACCAATGAGGAGAGACCCAAAGAGCTGTTGCTCTCGTGCATATCACTGGATCGAGAAGAGGCTCAGGTAAGTATTAGGGGCTGGACACAGAAGTTTTATTTTACCTTAATGAAAGGAATGCATTAGGGTAAAAAAAAAAACCCTTCTCTTTTATGAAAATTTTTAAATATAACACGCAACATTTTCCATTGACCGTAATGTAACATGCGTTTTTAGATAAACCCACAAGATGCAGCAAGCTGGAAACGTGACGGGTTTTCATGTAATTTTTTTTTTATTTTATTTTTTTTTTAGTGCACTGTGGTCCTGTTAGGCCCCTTTCACACTGGGGCGGGAGCCGCGGTGACGGTAAAGCAGCGCTATATTTAGCGCTGCTTTACCGTCGTTTTAGCCGCAGGATTCGGCCGCTCGCGGTGCGGTTTTTACCCCCCCCCCCGAGCGGCCGAAAAAGGGTTCAAATCCCCCGCAAAGTGCCGCCCCAGTGTGAAAGGGGCCTTGCTGCACATAAATGCTGTGAATGGGCCTGAACTCTAGCTAATTAGCGAACACTTTTGCAGATGAGCTGACTGTAGATGGATTGTTTTGTTTAAAAAAAAAAAAAAAAAAAAAATCCCCATTCACACATTGAAGGCGGCTGGAGGAATCATTACCTCTGGGCTATTGTATTCTGACATCGGGACTCCTCCACTGTCAGAATACACTGATCAGCACTGCAATGCAGATCAAAGGAAATTTTTCCAAAAAGCTGTCTAGAGAAACGTTGATCATTAGAGTGACTTTTCTCAAGCAGGAATGGCCATAGATGAATCGGGTGATATTCAATCCATTTATGGGCAGCTTTAGAGAGCCGCTTATTAATATCACATGGATAAAAGGTGACCATTGTATTATTGTTGTTGGTTCCCCCAGCACTCTTACATGGTTGTAAAAGTGCGTGCTAAGGGGAAGGAATGTTGAATCCAGTAGGAAGTGGAAGTTCAGTGGTGGTGTTTTATTTTTATTTTCACAATAAGATCTGACTATGTATGGTCAGCTAGTTTTCAGAGGACTCTCTCACCACAGGCCACCTTTATGTGCACATTGACTGTACAATGACCTGGAGGTGTAGTGTGTATGGGAATGCAGTAGATATTTACGTGTGGTTTCATCCAGTGGAAAAATAGAGCATTGTTTTGTCATAACACACCGATGATCCTCGGTTAGTAACTGCTATTACTCCAGATTATAGTCTTCATTCAGTAAGAACATAATGAGTCTACTTCTTTCGAAACACGTCACCAGATGAGACATACCTTTTTGTTTGGACGTATACCCTGTGCTCCGCTCAGTGCCCAGTTTCTGGCCGCTCAGGAAATGCTGTGCTCTCTGACCTCTGCTCTCTATTGGCACATTGAATTTCACACTACTACCTTATTACTAGAGTATGCAAATTTATTTGTACAGCTGTTACGCTGTATGTGTGGAGTTTATGTTCTAAATAAAGGGAGGTTCCCTAAATTATAACATATTGAATCATTAATAGGGATAAATGAAATAAAAAAAAAAAGAATTGCCTCTAGTGTTTGTATATGTGTAGTTGTATCTTTAGATTGTTAGCTTCCCTGGTGAATCTATATTATGTAATGGTACCAAGCATATCAAATCATCTACATCTCCATTTTGATGCTTGTAGGCAGTTCAGTTTGAAACTTCAACGTGGTTAAAATTTCCCATGTTTTTGTTTGTCATTCATTATTGTATATGATTTTTATCTTCTGATGCTGGACATTTATTGCTTCATAGATTTTACAAGTTATGCAATGCAGTCCACGTGCCCGGTTGGTTTATGTAATATAACCGGGTGTACTGTTCTTGGCTCTTCTAATTGGTGACTTGATTACATAAATTTAATAACCTGCATATGACCTGTCTGCCGTGTATTGCATTGCCTATATTTCTCAACATCTAAGTCCCTGTCCCTACACAGGAAAATCTTCGATCTTTTCCCTGAACGTGATATAAACTTCAAAAAAAATAAAAGTATTTAATAACTGTGTTTTTATAGGTGCCTTTCAGAACAACCAAGGTCACCTTACAGAGATGACGACAAAGCAACAACTAAGTAAATAAAATACATTACATAACCATTAAATACAAAAACAAGTCAGTGAAGTCAGAGTATGCTAGTTTAAAAATATGATTTTTAGGATGATTTTCAGATGGGTAGGAAATCAATGTTGTGAATGTCGGGTGGCAGGAGGGTGTACCAAAGTTGGGTGGGCAGAGCAGCTAAAGGCTTTTAATCCCATAGTGGTCATTTACACCCTATTCACTCCTTGTGACCTGTCATGCGACTTTAGAGTCATATGACAAGTTGTACCCCATGTTTTCCAATGATGACTATTCTTATATGTGTAACTTAAAGTTGCAGCGACTTCAAAGTAGTTCATGCACTACTGTGGTCTGACTTTCATGCAACTTGGGTGTCATAGACTTCAATGTTAACCCTCAAACGTTGCATGAAAGTCGTACCTGGATGTTTTGCATGCAACAGTGGGTCCAACTTTGCAGAGGGACAAGTCACCAAAGTCGTGCGACTTGTGCATGGAGCCTCATTCTTAACGTAAAGACCCTTTTGCCCTCATCTCCACATGCCTCTGATTTTGCTTCTGTGATCTGACTTCTTGTTGGAGGGTGGCTTAGTTTTGTTCTCTGTAGTCGTTCTGTATGTAGGAACATAGCCCATCTCTAGAGAATGTGGCTATGTACTATGGGATGTGTAGTGTGCATTGAGCAGTGTATGTGACTGGAATGAGTAGTTCTCCTTGGCTGTAACTAAACAGAAGTGAGGGGGGGGGGGGGGAGGAAAGGAGAAGTTTGGGAGCTAACTAAGGACATTACATGAAAGTAGGAAAATACAGTGAGGAACCATTTAATGAAAAATGGATTACAGGTCCTTTAGGAGGTAGTCTATTTGTATAGTTTGTTTGGAAAACAAGGATATGGTTTAGTGTCTTTCTTGTAGCAGTTATCAAGGATTTGTTGCACACATGGCATTGGTTTATTAGCAATTAGCAATGTTTATTAAAGAGGAAGTAAACCCTAATGAGTTTCACTTCCTCTTTTGTCCCCTGCAAAGTAAAAGCATAATAGGCTAGTAGTGCACGTTTTCTTCTTCCTTTATTTCTTTTTTTTTTTTTTTTTTTATTCTGCCTAAAACACATGGATACTAACTGATGCTAATTTGAAAAAGAATGTAAGAAAAAAAACAAATCCTGGCCAAAATTTACTGACCTTGATCTTTTAACCCCTTACTTGACCCAAACAATAACCCTGGCATTGACCTAGATTAGGGTTGCAACTAACGATTATTTTCATAATCGATTAGTTGGCCGATTGTTTCAATTAATCGGTTAATAACCTTAAAAAAAAAGTGTGGTGTATAATTTAGTTAATATGTAAAGTTAAAAAAGGCAATCTATTCTTAAATACTGTATCTCTATGCAGTGGTAAATATAAACAACCAACCATGGTTAGGGAGCAATATATTAAAAGCCACTCTGAGAATAACAGACAGAAGAGATATACCTTATATACGCTATTAGAGGAGATATGCTGTATACACTATTAGAAGAGACATACTGTTTTTTGGCCATTTAGTTGTTGTGCAAATTAAAAAACACAAATTGCTGCAAAAACGCATTACATGCTTTTCTGCAGCTTCTCCATTGAAGTATATTGAACCAAAAAAGCACCATTTTGCGTTTAAAAAAAAAAGTCCCTGACCCTTTCCAAATACGCAGCGGCTTTTTGTACTATAAAGGGCTCATTTTTTTTTTTTTTTTAACCCCATTATGTTACTGGCCAATTAATCGATTATGAAAATAGTAATCGATTAATTTCATAATCGATTAGTTGTTTCAGCCCTAACCTAGATTAAACCTTTATCCAGGGTTTTTTATTTTTTCTATTTATTTTCACACCTTTTTTTTTTCCTATCTGCAAGTAAAGAGAAAGATCCACTATATTACCAAAATAATTGGGACACCTGCCTTTGCACGCACATGAACTTTAATGGCGTCTTAGTCTGTAGGGTTTAATATTGAGTTAACCCAACGTTTGCAGTTATAACAGCTTCAACTCTAATGGGAAGGCTGTCCACAAGGTTTAGGAGTGTGTCTATGGGAAGGTTTGACCATTCTTCCAGAAGTGCATTCGTGTGGGCAAGAAGGCCTGGCTCGCAGTCTCCACTCTAATTGAGTGGAGGCTGCGAGCCAGGCCTTCTCGTCCACATCAGTGTCTGACCTCACAAATGTGTTTCTGCAAGAACGGTCAAACATTTTCATAGACTCACTCCTAAACCTTGTGGACAGCCTTCCCAGAAGAGTTGAAAGTCGTTCTAGCTGCAAAGGGTGGGCCAACTCCATATTGAACCCTACAGACTAAGACTGGGATGCAATTAAAGTTTGTGTGTAAAGGTAGGTGTCCCAATACTTTTGGTAATATAGTGTAAGTTGTATCTTTTTTTTTTTTTTTTTTTTTTCCCCTCTCTAATCACAGGGGCGGGCTTTACAGTGACTGATTACTGTGGTAGCCAATCAGGCTACCAGAGTGATCAAGTGACCAGGAATTGGGAGTTCCAGGTGCCGATTTGTTAGTACGAGGCCTGGGGCTCTCGGCGAGACCCCGGTCTCTGTGCTGTGCGATGTGGGGCCACATATGTGGTGCATCAGTGGGAAGGGGTTAAACATGTACAGTGTGTGGAAGTTTATTTATTTTTTCGTTCAACCAGTGATTTGGATGAAAAAAAGCTGACAGGTCCTCCCATCAACACAATCAAGGTTGATGAAGGGATCGCTCCCACTGCTCTATTGAATTCTGACATGCAAGAAGCGCTGATCGAATGCTGGTTTTCCAGCATGACTGTTCGACAAAGTGCCGTTTTTAGTATGCATGTACAGGGCTTTACTGATTAGGCCTTTGGCCCATGCACCCTTCTATATTACAAGTATTGTATTGCAGCGGTGGTTGTGTGTTTGGATTTTCTTAGCTATCTCTTGTAGTAGTAGTAGTAGTAGTAGTAGTAGTAGTAGTAGTAGTTGTAGTAGTATAGTAGTAGTAGTAGTATATAGTAGTAGTAGTAGTAGTAGCAAGCCCCAGGATGGCTATAGAGCTCAAGTCCTGTTTGCACCGCGTTTTACAACATGAGGACAATACAGGAGGGATCAGAGGGCCCTTGTCATTTATAACTACACTCATTAATAACAGGGGTGGGGTAGCCAGCCCATTGACAGCTCTAAAGTTACCAGAGGTCATGGGAGCTATGGTAAAAGTATATCCTTGTTGTAAACCGGCCTCTTCCTTCCTTGTAAAACCTGGTAATAAAGGTGTTTTTGTTAGGAAAGCGTCTACAATTTGAAGAGTTTTCCCAATATGTGCTATTTTGTCTAGTTTGTTTATATAGATAACATAAAATTGACTGTAATGTATACTAAATGTTTTTTTGCAAGTGTAAGCAACATTTCTGTAGATATAATTCATTAGATGTATTCCAACTGCAATGACTCTAGGCAAAATGCATTGATTCACAACAACCAATCAGAATTAAATGTATTAATCCTGAGTCCAGTTGCCTGGTTGTTGTGCTAACCATCAGGCTTCAGTACCTTGAAATGATATGCAGTTAAAGTGATTTTGAAAAGGTTCTTCCCCTTTTGTTAAAAAAAAACGCGCTACTTGCCCGCTCTGTGCAAGGGTTTTGCACAGAGCAGCCTGGATCCTTTTCTTCTGGGGCGCTCCTGGCTCCTCCTTGTCATCTGGTGCCCCCACGGAGAGCCACGGGCCCCGCCCCTGCTCTTGTGTCACTGGATTTGATCGACAGGAGCCAATGGCTCCTGCTGCTATTAATCTATCCAATGAGGACTGAGACGGCAGCTGTCGCTGCTGGGCCCGTGCTCGTCGCTGGGACGGATAGGTTCAGGTAAGAAAAAAGGGGCCAGCTGCAGCACAAAAGGTTTCTCACCTTAATGCATAGAATGCATTAGGGTGAAAAACCTTGAGGCTTTACAACCACTTTAAGGACTTCTGACTTTCCCGCTATGCGTACTACGTTTCTAGGTCAATAAAAAAAGGGACCGGGACCTTCAACAGCAGTAGGAAAGCTTGAAAAATGGGGAAAATCCATATTTATTTTCCATTGTGTTTGACAATTAGAAATCGGACATAACTGACACCAACACATTCCTTTTTAGTAAGATTGTCAGAAACTGTTGCTGTACCAGACTGGGTCCTGTCCCGGGGTGGCACACAAAGTGTCAGCTCTTGCGTACTTGTTTGCTGTTCTAATGGATCATGCATCTCTGGATAACAAATGACTAAAAATATTCATTCCCGAATTACTAATATCTGCACTTCAGCAATCTTGATATATCTTTTATATACATGAATACACTGTAATTTACACACCTTGAGGTCACTGCAGTCCCCTGTAAAACAAAACCCTCATCCACTAAAGTGCTTACGGTAATTATATATACGATAAGTGACTAAGCGCTAGGTCACACCAGAAACAGTGCTGGAAACCTACCTTCTGTGTGCGTTTTCAAGACCGTGTTCAAAATGCAGTGCACTTGCAATCTGCAGTGGGTGCCAGGGTTAACTGAACAGCACCCAAAACATAGGTCGCCAACAGTGTTTGCCTGCACTGGATCCCATGGTACAGTAGCGCTGTGTGTTTTTTAAAGTAGTGCCTTTACTACTTTTGGTGTGGTTCCAGCACAATATCAGCCTATTCAAATAAATGGGCTGAAATCGCACTGCTCCTGGATCACATGTGGATTGCACAGCGTATTCCTGTGCAATTTCATGGTGTGAACTGGCCCTAAATAAACAAAACAAAAAAATAAATAAAAATGCAAATTGATACACAGCATGATTGTCTTAAACAAAGGATCCATAATGAGAAATTGCATAATTGGTCCCTAAGAGAAAATAAAGTTGTAATAAGCAGAAGAGTCAGTCAAATCCCTAATAAACAACTCTTAATAAGAGAAGTAAATGGAAACAAATTACAGTGGTGAAAAAAATAAAAGAAAGCAAGGAATTGCGTTTAGGCGATTCACTAACGATTATCGCATGTAATATTTGTGTTTGTTTTATTTTATTTTAATTTTTTTGTGGTAACATGGCCTGCAGTAAAAAGGTAAAATATCACATTTGTGATAATACCATAAATTCATTAAAAATTTAAATAGTAAATACTGCAAGGAAAAAAATGGATAAATCATTGAAGCCAATTCACTAAACACAATATACATTCATTATTTATCTCGTGGTACAGGCATTGTAGAAGGGAACTCTGTGTTGGCCAATAAGTTAACGTTTCCACATTGCTACATTGTGTACTTCGCTCTGGAATATGGATAAAGTGAAACATTTCACTAGAAGGCAATCATGCAGTGAATGAAGGCCCACTAAGAATATTTTCAATATGTATGCGTGCATTCTTTTTTTTTTCTGTTTTTTGAGACCCCGTTCACATCTCACAATTTGGGAGTGCAGGCAGAATCTCTGCAATTCTGCCCGTAACCCAAATTGTGTGGTAATTGCAGTAGAACGCATTTTGGGTGCCATTATCCTTCAATGGCACCCAAATGCAGTGCGATTCTGCCGCCATTGTCACGTGATAAATTGCACCTTCACAAATCGTGTGAAGCTTGTTGCCCAAAAGGATCAGGAGCTTATATGTGTGTCTCACCCAAAAACTGCAACACATTCAAGTGAATGTGACACCCCCAAAAAAAGTCAGCAACTACAAACACTGACTTTTTTTAAATATAAGGACACTTGCCTTGTCCAGGGATCCAGCGATGTCCTCATCTAAACCAATTCTTCGGTCGGGTTCGTGTGTAGTTGCTGGTATGTTAGGTAAGGGACATCGGCAGTGAAACCTCATGGCTGCACAGCCAGATTCCTACTGCGCATGCACGAGGCACGCTGGGCTTTGTGAATGGTCCCAGAAGGCTGCGGGGGAGGGGGGGTGCGTGAACATCTTCGTGGCGATCTGACCCATTAGTGGGAGCAGGTACCTGTCAAAACCAGGTTACCCCCCTGTGACAGACCTAGGCGGGAGAGAGGCTTTTGGAGGGGACTGAATGCTAGCCTCTTGCCGACCGATTATGGGTCCTGGCATTTGGGGAATGGTGTTCTTTGTGAGCTGTATGCCTGGGGACCCCTGAGGTGGTGCTACTTTGGATTCAGGTCCATATCCTCCCAAGAGACAGACTCTGGGAACCCTGAAAATATGATTGGATTACTTCAAATGGGACAGTAATATTCATTAACAAAAAAATCTTCGTTTCTTGAGAGATAATCCCCTGTACACTGTGAGGTCTGTGGCCAGGAAGTATAACTCCTAATATGGGCATTCCAGGAAGTTCAATGTAAGAGACCGAACGTATATTGCTTACCGATGTTGCTTTTGTCTGAATAAGTACCGTAAATTATGTTAATCTTGTCTGAGGCAGTTTTCCCTTCACCTATTAAGTGTGCTAATGAACTCACCTGTTGTCTGCTAGGGGAGGTATTGACACTCAGAATAATGTGTATTGGGGGCTTGTTATGTAACCATTGTGTGATGTTGTGGTAGAATCCCAGTTATTGTTCCTGTGGGGCCTGCAGTATTCTCAAATGTATAAAAAGAGCCTGCATTTGTTTCCATAAAGATTCATTCGGCCCGTTTCACACTGGGGCGGGGAGCCGCGGTGACGGTAAAGCAGCGCTATATTTAGCGCTGCTTTACCGTCGTTTTAGCCGCGGTATTCGGCCGCTCGCGGTGCAGAGCGGCGGTATTGCCGCGGTATTACTGCGGTTTCCCATTCAAATCAATGGGTAGGGGCGGTATAGGAGCGGTGAATATACTGCTCCAAAGATGCTGCTAGCAGGACTTTTTTGGCCGTCCTGCTAGCGCACTGCTCCAGTGTGAAAGCCCGTCGGCTTTCACACTGGAGTGAATGGGGCTGGATTTTTTCAGGCGGTAAAAACGCCCCAGTTTGGAAGGGGCCTTCCTGTCTGAACCTCAATACAGAGCCTCGCCTCGTATTTGGGGGAGAATTATTCGTATGGGTTTCTTGTTCGGATGATTGGAGTGTTCGGTATCTGCCTTTGTGTTTGGAAATGGAATGTCCTAAATGGCTTTAACCCCTTTCATACTCGGGGTGTCGTTACACCCCCCCCACCCAAAAAAAAGTGCCAAATATCGAAGGGGGGAATACAAACAAGCAACCCTTTTGGGGGAAGTTCTGTTTGAGGGCCGGTTCAGACTGCTGCGATGTCCAAGATCGGATATGATTTGCACCGCACTGCAGTGCAAATCATATGCAATTTCAGCTATACAGATAGTATGGCTGAATTCGCATCGCATTCGGCCCAAACTCGTACAGGACCCTTTTTTTGGTCCGCAGCAGAATCGGATCGCATGGGTGTTCTCACCATGTGATCCGATTCCTGTCCGAGTTTGCAGATCGCACTGCGATATGCGAACTGATTTGGGGGTGTCATTAACATTTAACTGACACTCCCAGCAGCTCGCATAGGGCAGTGTGAACTGCCGCCGGGAGACATGCGATGCGGGAACCAGCAGTAGATTTGCAGTGTTCCCGCATCGCAGCAGTCTGAACCGGCCCTTAAGGTTTTAAATGGCCATAACAAAGCTGTGTGCCTTGTTTTATGAAAAAAATCTTCCTCTTTGCAGTGTTAACCTGGTTGTTAAAAAATAAATAAAATAAAAAAACTGCAATAAAACAATGTAAAAATCGCACTAGATTTAAGTGCTAAATATAATGAAAAACGAGAAATTTTGCGTGAGTTTTATTAATCCAAAAATGAATGCACTATTTGCCTTGTTTTAAAATCCGACATGGGCAAGGGGGTGTTCAGAAGGCCTCGTGGGAACCAGTGTAAGGTACCTTCATGTACATAATTTTACCACTCTCGGAAGTGGAGTAAAGTTTGACTTCAATCAGATAACGCAGTGGTCATCAACCCCGTCCTCAGGGCCCACTAACAAGCCAAGTTTGCAAGATGACTGAAATGCATCACAGGTGATATCATTTGCTGCTCAGTGATTGCAGTATTCTAGTCTGCATCTCCCCAAGGTAATGCATAAAACCTGGTCTGTTAGGCCCCTTTCACACTGGGGCCGCTCGCGGTGCGGTTTTACCCCCCGCGAGCGGCCGAAAAAGGGTTAAAACACCCCCCGCAGAGCGCCGCCGTAGCGGCGCTTTGCGGCGGTATTGCCGCGGTTTTACCGCGGTCTCCCATTCTTTTCAATGGGAAGGAGCGGTATAGGAGCGGTGAACACACCGCTCCTATCCCGCTCCAAAGATGCTGCTAGCTGGACTTTTTTTTTCATCCTGCTAGCGCACCGCTCCAGTGTGAAAGCCCGCCGGCTTTCACACTGGAGTTAAAGGGGCAGGATTTTTTTCATGCGGTGAACAGGCGCTATTTTTAGCGCTGCACCGCATGAAAAACGCCCCGGTGTGAAAGGGGCCTTAGTGGGCCCTGAGGACAGGGTTGATGACCACTGAGATAACGGGTCCCTATTGCTTTTGGGCTTCCTCAGTGAGAGAAGTGCTTCTTGCAGCTGAAGTCCTTTTTTTGGTGCGCAAGGAAAGAATTTATGTAAATTAATGATGAAATCTAACTGGCAAATATTGTGGTTGAAAGTTTTTTTTTATAGTAGATAAAAAAATCCCATATTGTGGGAGGATTCAATAAAGCATTAAGGATGCTTTTCTGGTGGTTTGACCCCTTTAACGTGGCCTAATGCAAATTCATGAAAGCTGTGTCCGTTTCAGTACCAACATGAGCACCAAATTCAGGTAGTTCTTATTACTGCAACAGATTCTAAAAGAATTACCACCTGTTTTCAGATCAGCAATCTGGCCATAATTAGGCCCAGCTCTGAGTAGGTGTACAGAGACATACCAGTGCTCACAGGTGGGGGCATATGTGCTGGGAAGCTGTCAATAATGTGAGCTTTCTGCACAGGGCTCGGGGTTGCTTGGATGCCCAGCAACTGATGACTCATCCCCAGCCCCTGTCGGCTGCTGGCTGAGATTCCCTAGTCGGCGCCTGAAAGTAAACAAGGGAGGGGATGCTGGCTGACGACATTGTCCAAATATGGCCATGGGGGAATGACCTTGGCCTGCATGCTCATCTCCTTGTTTACATTCAGCTGAGGAATTTTCCCAATCGGAAGCTGTACAGGTCACCCATTGCCATGACGCTGATGGCTGCACAGCCAACAACTGTGTCCTAGCTAACAAGGGACTGAACATGGACTGAGGACAAAGTATCTGTTATGGACAAGCCTGCCCCTCTTTTGCCCATTTTACAATGTAATTTCTCTCTTTCACGTGTAAATTATTCTCCCTCTACCCTCCCTGTTTCCCTCTACCCTCCCTGTTTCTCCAATACGAGGAATACCCCTGGATAGTTGCCAGCCTGTTGTCCTACCACCCTATCTCACCCCTGCAGTATGCTTCTCTTGCTGAGACGCAGGTGCAGTAGATGAAGTAGAAATGGGATTAGATACTTGAACCATAAGTCCATAATTAAAGCCATCACATACTGTACTGGTTTTAAGTGCAATATGTTGCCAGCACAAAACCTATACATTTAAAAGCGTAGGAAGTCCTTTACAAGAAAACCTGTATTCAGAAAGTGAGAAGGCTGCTGAATCAGGTTTTCTTCTATTTAGAAAATGCTAGTTGCCTGGCTGTCACGCTGATACAAAGGTTTCCATACATCCAGCCAGCTAACTGGAATATGTATTAAAATCAAAGTTTTAGCGTTATTCTGAGTTTTCATGCTGCATATTGTTCCTGGTTAGAGATTCAGAAAAATGTTGGTGACAAGCCTGCAACTAGAAGACAAATAATTTGCATGTTATTCCACAATACATCAATCACACAAGTGTTTTTTACTTTTGCTTGTCAGTAATATCTGTAATAGGGGTGCTTCAGAACGAAAAATGGCTGCTTCATCCTCCCTGCAATAAACGGGATATTCTGGTTTATATAAACAACAAATTTTTACAGGCGTTTTCCAACAAATAAAACAGCATGTTATATTTTTACAGCAGAAGTTTCATACGTTATTTCCCAATGTGAGATGCTTCTCACTGATACTGACTCAGACTAGTTGGGGATGATTTCTGCAATCGAAAGTTCAGAGGGTTTTCACCCATGCATTGCATTGTTTGTCTTGTCATCACAGCCTTCATCGTGACTATATCCCCTCTCACATTCCAGGACTTAGTCACTATCAATGAACAGATATTCTAGACCCACACACATGTGTATACATCTATAATTTGATTTCTTGGCCATTTCTCAGAGAATATGAATGTAGAACTAACCCCTGAAGAAGCTGCTGGTTTAATTTGGGCTTACTGTTACCTTCTTGACCTCGTAATGTGTCTAGGGGTTTCCCAAGGTAGATGGCCCAAAGAACTGCAGAGACTGACACTGAATCCACTTTTATTTGGATTTTTATTTGCAAAAAACGATAGACAAAAACAGTCTCTTAACAAAGGATAGAGGGTATAGGAAGGAAGTTTTGGGTACTCTTGGAACTGCTTGAAACTAAATGTCTCACCATGAAATCCAGAGAATAGCCATTCACAACTGGATATTACAGCTATCGGATAAATCTCCTCTCAGTAGCTTTAGCAGCCAATAGATTATTCAGATAGAGCAAAG
Source organism: Lithobates sylvaticus (assembly GCA_028564925.1). Taxonomy (NCBI): domain Eukaryota; kingdom Metazoa; phylum Chordata; class Amphibia; order Anura; family Ranidae; genus Lithobates; species Lithobates sylvaticus. Next base: position 115,183,558 of record CM053026.1, read on the forward strand.
TCTCTGCCACAGACTTTGTTGTAACCGAATTATAGATGAACTTGGAGAACCCTCATACGGTACCAGTATCTTGCAGCCGGTCTGGCGATACCGTACGAGTGTGGATTCACCTGGTGTCTTCAACTTTGCTTCCAGGCTCTTACCGAGGCACCAGGCTTTTGCATGGCCCTCTTCTGAAGAGTCCTCCCCTGGTTGCATTCTCAGTTGCTGGACCTCTCCAAAGACGAGACGGCACCAGACCACCTTGGAATCCTCCTTTCAGTTACTGTGCCTCGGGCTAGCCAGCCCTGAGACTCGGAAATGGATGGATCCGCATCCCAGGCCATGAGGGCTGGTCAGGAGGACCAGGACCAAACTGACAGATCTTCTGGACCGGAACACCAAAGCACGTGATCTCAGTACCTTAAGTACCCTCTCCCAGAAGCACAGCAAGACACACTCACTGATTGGCTCCAAGAGAGATTAGCACCCAATGCATCCAACTGGACTTTGTTCTCGTACTTGTCAGAGGTGACACCCACATCTATGGCCAAGTAATCCAGCCAAACTGGTACTGAAACCATAATTTTAGTACAATAAACCTCAAAACCCAACTATGGTTTTGTGAACATTAAATTTGAAAAACATAGAGTGCATGCTCGTCAGGAGCCTGGCGTTGCATGAATAACACAAAAACCTTTCTTTCACTCATGGTTGGTGTTTGGCTGAAGCCATTTATTACCAATCAACTGTTTATGCTTTTTAAATCATAATCGCAACAACAAACTACCCAAATGACCCTGATCAAAAGTTTACACACCCCAGTTCTTAATGACGTTTATTACTCCCTTTTAACATCAATGACAGCTTGAAGTCTTTTGTGGTATTTGTGGATGAGGCTCTTTATCTTCTCAGATGGTAAAGCTGCCCATTCCTCTTGGCAAAAAGCCTCCAGTTCCTGTAAATTCTTGGGCTGTCTTGCATGAACTGCACGTTTTTTGAGATCTCCCCAGAGTGGGTCAATTATATTGAGGTCAGAAGACTGAGATGGCCACTCCAGAACCTTCACTTTATTCTGATGTAGCCAATAACCGGTTGACTTGACCTTGTGTTTAGGATCATTGTCATGTTGGAATATCCAAGTACGTCCCATGCGCAGCTTCCTGGCTGATGAATGCAAATGTTCCTCCAGTATTTTTTGATAACATACTGCATTCATCTTGCCATCAATTTTGACTAAATTTCCTGTGCATTTTTGTAGCTCACACATCCCCAAAACATCAGCGATCCACCTCCGTGTTTTACAGTAGGAATGGTGTACCTTTCATCATAGGCCTTGTTGACTCCTCCAAATGTAGTGTTTATGGTTGTGGCCAAAAAGCTAAATTTTTGGTCTCGTCACTCCAAATGATTTTGTGCCAGAAGGTTTGAGGCTTGTCTCTGTGCTGTTTGGCATATTGTAAGTGGCATACTTTGTGGCATTTGCGTAGTAATGGCTTTCTTCTGGCAACTCGACCATGCAGCCCATCCCTTTCCAACACTCCATTGGCAGAGCAGCGCAACACTTGCCAGAGCCGCTGTGTGTGAAACTGACATAGGTAACTGAATGCAGAGAGGGACCAGCTGTCAAAATTGAGCGTTGATAACGGGTTGGGAGGTCAGGACCCAGCAGCTATCAAACACCAGCTGATGGGATCTGGGCGGACCACTACATGCATGTGGCCTGCCCCCTTTCTTAAGCAGCCCAATCATTGGCTGTTTTTTTTTGATAGCTGCTGGGTCCCGTCCATCACCACTGAATTTTGACAGCTGGTCTCTCTGCATTCAGTTACATATGTCAGTTTCACACAGTTACACTATGGGCTCAGTGTTAAACGTGCCAATCAGTGCCAGTGCTTCCAATCAGTGTGCTGCACTGAGAACACTGAGAAAATCAAGTGTGTGGTAGAGTGACAGGAGCAAGTAGGGGGGAGTGGGTGAGTTTGAGATGAAGGTGGGGGGGGGGGGGAGAAAAATCAGTCTAAAATATCAGCTGCAAAAACCCACATCGGTCGACCTCTAGTCTGGAGTCCAGAAACTCATTGACCTTTTATGCGCGCGCACACACACCAATTACAAGCACAGATCACAGGTGAGGGTGGTTACCTTTTTTTTTTAATAGCCATTCAAACCCCCTATATCAACTTGTGTGCATGTTATCCGGCCAAAATCACCTTCTAATCATGTAAACTTTTGATCAGGGTCATTTGGGTAGTTTCTGTTGTGATTATGATTTTAGAGTAAATACAGTTGATTGGTAATGGCTTCAGCCAAACGCTAACCATAAGTGAAAGAAGTTTGTGTTTATCATTCATAGTCTCTGAAAAATGGCCAAGAAATCACAAATTGTGCCATGGTATGTAAACTTATACGCACAACTGTATAGTAGTTCTCGGTAGGATACTTGAAAATCCCATCAAGTGGGATGTACAGAATGTTTAATTTCTTCTTTTAGATAAAGCTGACTTATTCAAATGTTTATTGCATTGAGATTTTTTTTTTTTTTTCAACTCAGTGAGCTCAACGAAAAAAAACTGACAGCTCAGGTTGGAGCCACTGTACTAACTAAGCGATTGTTAGTACATCGATCTCCCCTGCTGTTCTATTGTGTTCTGACTGCGGACTGTCAGCCACTGACTGATAACGCCAACCGGGAGCCAGTCGACAGACTTTTTTCGATCATGCCCCTTCCACAGAAGCCGGCTGAATGTTTGCCGGTTTCTATTTATCAAGATGCCGCCTGACATTTGGCCCCTGTGTTCTAGGCTTAAGTTTTCAGGCAAGAAAGATGGATAATCTGTCATTTGCTCCCACATCCAAGGAAAAGAGTGCATGCCCCTACATCTTGGGCTCAATTCACACAATGGCTTTTTGGATCGCCACGATTCTGCCCGCGATCCAAAATTGTAGCAGGATGCGCTTTGCGATTCCCCTTTCAATTGCACCCTAATCACGGCACGGTTTTGTTGCAATTGTTGCCCGACGAATTGCAGTAAAATTGCGTAAACAGAATCGCGGGACGCCTGTCATCCAAAAGAATTTCCAAGTGTCCCCTGATTCTGTTTGCGCAATTTTACCACGATTCTTCTGACATCAATTGTGGCCAAAGAACGCAGCGCTTGGGGTGCCATTGAAAGTAACAGGGTTTGCAAGCACGTCACGGAGACTACGCCCATGATCCGGAACGCTGTGGTGTGAATGAAGCCTTCGCCATAATTGCTGATGAATTTCAAACCATCTATGACTTCAGTACAACAAACCTGACCAATCTATCAATTGACTTAGGCTCCATGCACACTGGGCTTAAAGAAAAAAAAAAAGTTTCTCCTTTTTTGGAGTAAAAAAAAAACGCTCATGTAGAGCTTTTTTAGTACAAAGCTTAGGAGAGGTTTTTGTTTGTTTGTTTTTTTTTTTCTGCCAGTGAGCTCCAATCAGAAATGCGAATCGGAAGTTTTTTTTTTTTTAATTAATTTTTTTTCCTGCCTCTAATCGTCCTAATGTATGGACACACACATAGGATAACATTGAGCTGCTTCTACAGGCAGAACACACAACTCCTGTAGAAGCAACGTTTTTTACGGCAGTGTGCGTGGAGCCTCACAGTACAACCAGCCTTTCATTTTGGGGTGTGTGTGTGTTTGTTTGTTTTTTTTTTTTTTTTTTTTGTCACATTCTTTCTGTTCTGACTTCTGGGAAGCCTCTCACTGTCCGAATACAAAAGCTCCATCAGAGGGATTTCCCCATCATTGAATGGGAGTCAATTTTTCGATTGGGGGAATCAAATTGCTTAATGTATGACCTGCTTTAGAGTCATGTGTTGTATATCTTGCACTGAGGAGGGACTATAAAAGGAAATGGCTGTGGAAATAACCCTTTTAATTTAGTTGTCTTTTTTTATTTATTTTTTTCCTTGGTTTTGGATTAGGGGAGAGTTGGAACCTCTGTCAGGTTTCTACTGCTATCTGGGGCTCTCCTTTACCCTCACTTTTTATCTGGTCAAACACCATCCACAGGACAGAAATTATGTAAAAAAGGAAAATGTTTAGATTTATTTGTCTGTTACATAGTAGGTGAGGTTGGGGGAAAAAAAGACATCAAGTCCAACCTATGTGTGTGATTATATGTCAGTATTACATTGTATATCCCTGTATGTTGCAGTCATTCAGGTGCTTATCTAATAGTTTTTTGAAACTATCAATGCTCCCCGCTGAGAAGGGAATTCCACATCCTTGCCCCTCTTACAGTAAAAACCCTCTACGCAGTTTAAGGTTAAATCTCATTTTAATGAGTGGCCACGTGTCTTGTTAAACTCCCTTCTGCGAAAAAGTTTGATCCCTATTGTGGGGTCATCAGTATTTTATTTGTACATTGCAATCATATCCCCTCTCAAGTGTCTCCTCTCCAGAGAGAATAAATTCAGTGCTCGCAACTTTTCCTCATAACCAATATCCTCCAGACCCTTTATTAGATTTGTTCCCCTTCTTTGTACTCGCTCCATTTCCAGTACATCCTTCCTGAGGACTGGTGCCCAGAACTGGACAGCATACTCTAGGTGAGGACGGACCAGAGTCATGTAGAGTTGGAGAATTATCGTTTTTATCTCTGGAGTTGCTCCCCTTTTTAATGCATGCCAATATTCTGTTTGCTTTAACAGCAGCTTGGCATTGCTGAGCCTATCATCTACTAGGACCCCCAGGTCCTTTTCCATCCTGGATTCCCCCAGAGGTTCTACACCCCCCCCCCCCCCCCCCCCCCAGTGAGTACATTGCATTAATATTTTTTCCACCCAAATGCTATTTTAGCATTTTCTACATTAAACCTAATTTTCCATGTAGTTGCCCACCCCATTAATTTTGTTCAGACCTTCTTGCAAGGTTTCCACATCCTGCAGAGAAGTTATTGCCCTGCTTAGCTTAGTATTGTCCGCAAATATGGAGATTGAACTGTTTACCCCATCCTCCAGGTCATTTATGAACAAATTAAACAGGATTGGTCCCAGCATAGAACCCTGGGGGACCCCATTACCCACCCCTGACCATTCCGATTATTCCTCATTTATCACCACCCTCTGAACTCGCCCTTGTAGCCAGTATTCAATCCATGTACTCACCCTATGGCCCATGCCAACGGACCTTACTTTGTACAGTAAACATTTATGGGGAACTTCCTTTATCTAGATGGCAGCTCACCTCCTCCATAGGTTAGTAGATTGGTTTGGCAAGAATGATTCTTCATGAATCCATGCTGATTACTGCTAATGATACCCACTGTCATTACTAAAATCTTGTTCTTAACCACTTTCAGACCGGACCAATTTGCAGCCAAAGGACCAGGCCCCTTTTTGCGATTCGGCACTGCGTCGCTTTAACTGACAATTGCGCGGTCGTGCGACGTGGCTCCCAAACAAAATTGATGTCCTTTTTTTTTTCCCACAAATATAGCTTTCTTTTGGTGGTATTTGATCGCCCCTGCGGTTTTTATTTTTTGCGCTATAAACAAAAAAGAGCGACAATTTTGAAAAAAACGCATTATTTTTTGCTATAATAAATATCCCCCAAAAATATATAAAAAAAACATTTTTTTTCCTCCGTTTAGGCCGATACGTGTTCTTCTACATATTTTTGGTAAAAAAAAATCGCAATAAGCAATTTATTGATTGGTTTGCGCAGAAGTTATAGCGTTTACAAGATAGGGGATAGTTTTATAGCATTATAAATTATGACACCGTAAGCCTGAAGTCCACAGAGTAACAGCATCCAGCACCTTGTTACTCTGGACTTCTGGTGACACCGTAAGCCTGCTTATTTTTTATCATCATTCCCTACTCCTTGTCTGACATCAGGATTGGATTTTATGGCTAGCATTGAATAAACTGTGTACTCATGTTCAACTGCCTGTTGTGAGACTGCTTCTTCCACTAACCCATTGAGCGCTGGATCATTTTTGTTTTTTTGTTCTGTTTCATCCATGACCTCAGCTGCACCGGGCTTAGACTCCACGCCACTGACTGTGACCCTTTCCGATGCACACATGGCCCCGTTTTAGCACTGTTTATCCATTCTATTTGTTATAATGTTGATAGAATGCATTTTATATCATGTGTAAGATTTGAGCTAGACCTAATGATTTTAATATTTTCCTCCTTTTTAGGCCAAAATTCAACCAAAGGACGAAGGTTTATTGGCAAGGATGGCTCGTTTGACAATACTACTGGAAAATATGGATATACAGTGGATGACTTTGCCAAACAAGTTTTGACGAGTGGCTTAACGACAGTCTTCCTGCCTTTGGTCTATATCATTGTGTTTGTAGTTGGTTTGCCCAGCAATGCCATTGCATTATGGGTCTTCCTTTTCCGCACCAAAAAGAAACACCCAGCCGTGATCTATATGGCCAACTTGGCAGTGGCCGATTTGATGTTTGTCATCTGGATTCCACTCAAGATTTCCTATCACCTGAATGGCAACAACTGGATTTATGGGGAAGGCCTATGCAAAGTCCTTGTGGGATTTTTCTATGGGAACATGTACTGTTCAATCCTATTCATCACCTGTCTGAGCGTTCAGCGGTACTGGGTCATTGTAAATCCCATTTCTCACACCCGGAAAAAGACTAAACTTGCCTTTATTGTTTCAGCCACAATATGGGTAGTCATTCTTCTCAGCACAATTCCATTGTATCTGACTGAACAAACTGTATACGTCAGCAATGTTAATATCACAACATGCCATGATGTCCTCCCGCTTAGTGTTCTAGCCTCCGACATGTTCAACTACTTCCTCTCTCTTGCCATCGGGCTTTTCTTCTTCCCAGCAGTCCTAATCTCTGTGGCCTATATTGTGATTATCAGAACGTTAAATGCTTCCATTACAGATGAAAACATTGGTAAAAAGAGGAAGAAAGCCATTGTGCTCATCATTATTGTGCTGATTATGTGTCTTGTGTGTTTCTTGCCCAGTAACATTCTGTTGCTGGTGAACTTCTCCACTATTAAGGAGAACCATGTTGGTGACACCTACGCCTTCTACATTGTGGCCCTGTGCTTTTCCTCACTGAACAGCTGTATCGACCCCTTCGTCTACTACTTTGTGTCCAAAGACTTCAGAGACAATGTTAAGAACACTTTCCTCTGCAGAAGCGTCAGGACTGTGGAAAGGATGCAGATCTCATTTAGCTCTATGAAGTATTCCAGAAAGAACACATACACCTCCAGCTCCAGCAACACAAAAACCAGTACCTGCTAGGTGATTATGTAACAATGAAGAGGCAATGGACCTAAGACTTGTGTCTAGAAGCCTATGGAACTATATGCCATTTATTTGATGTGTGAGGATGCTGGCCCTTCCAGCACAGAAAATGTGGACATTGTATAAAGGACAAAACCATATTTCGAAAACTTTTCACTTCTGATGTATGAAGTGTTTGGAACTGTGTTCTGTGAATATATGTAAAGTTGATTTATGTTCCTATGCAGTAATGTCATTCAGTTCTAGTCTTTTCAGTGTCACGGCCTGCTTGCTCTGCTCAAGCAGTAGCTGTGATACTGTAGGATAGAAGTCTCTCAGTCATATGTAGTACAGACAAACTTTTTCAGTTCCTTATGAAATGCCTAGTAGCATTTATTCCGAAACAGGGAAAAATAAAGGTTTAGTTTCATGTTACTGGCCCATGAGAGCACTTCAATGGCCCAGTAACTTCTGACCTGTACTTTTCAGCCAAATTGTTGCTCCACTCTACTATTTCACTGCTTTGCGTTGCCTTTTCTACTGCCAATGAAGAGCTCCTTGGATTTACCTTGAAACTTTTTTTTTTTTTTTTTTTTTTTTTTATGTTCCCTGAAATTTTAAAATATACAATTTAAGCTGTGCAGGAAAAGTAATATATTGGGCACACCTCATTAGAAGCATGCATTTCACTAATAGCCATGGAAAGGAAATGTAAGGAAGTGGCATGCAGTTTAAGGATAGTCTGTTTTTGAGGGCCCCCACCTGCTTCTCACAGTTAAAAGGAACTAGTCATGGTATAAAATATAAAAACTGCCATTGCTGACTTATTTCTAAGACAGCCCCCCCCCCCCCCCCCCCCCCTAAACACTATACAACGTTTGTCTAATTTTCTTTAGATTTACCAAAACCATGTAGTGCAAGGGTCTGCCTGATTGCATACAAATTGAAAGTGTTAAGATTTACCAAAACCATATAATATGAGGTCAAGCCTAAAGAAAAGTCTACAGAAAATTGTATAGTGTGTATCCAGCTTTAGGCTGGATTTTTCACTGTTCGTGCACTTGCAATGAGCATGGTAATCCACGTGTGTAGGTGTGAATGGACCTATAGTGTCCCTGTCTTTTACACTAAGCAGCAACACTGGGATGAGAACTAGCCACATTGGAAAGAAGGGAATTTCAAACTGACATGCATTTTCATGCAGCAAAGTTTTTTTTTTTTTTTTTTTTTTTTTTTTTTAAGAGTTTTGCAGAATCCAAACGGACAAGTATGACTAAAGCCCTCATATACACGGTACGATTGTTGGCAGGGGATTGTCTGTCAGACTGTTGTCCTAAAATCTTACCGTTAGTACACTCCTTTTGACAATTGTTGTCCAATTTTCTGCCAACAAATGTTGGATGACAGGTTAGTAAATTTTCAGCGGACAACGGTTTGATGTCAAATTTTCGTATGGTCAGTACACAAATCCGTCGCACGTTGAAAGTACAAACACGCATGCTTGGAATCGATGCTCACCAAACACGAAATTAGCAGAAGGGGCCCAAAGGGTGGTGCTCAAGAGCTGAAATTCCTCGTAGTACATCACTACGTTCATGTTTTTGGCACAACAATTGTGTACCATTGGTATGCAAGACCACATCCTGGCACACTCCCTTTTGACACAAAATGCAGATGCTTGGTTGGCCAACAATCTTACTGTGTGTACGAGGCTTTAGCCCTGAAGGTCAAAGCTCCAGGCTGGTCATCCTTCTCCTTCCTTGGGTATTGATGAATCTGTAGTCTGGACTGAGTGTAGGAAATCCTGATTTTTTTTTATATATATATATATATATATATATACGCACACTTATGCTCCATCACTATAGGAGCAACAAGAGTGACAGTTCTGTAGTATATTAAAAATAACTGCAACTGAATGCTTAGTTTTTAAGAGACCCATGTGCAGCAGCGGCATAATAAAGTCTGCCTGTTCATGTCGATAGTGCTCTTTACAGGGATTTTCTTGTGTTGCTAGAAGACTGAGTGAACTGGAGATCTCTTCTAGTGAGAATAATGGCCATACACACAGAAATTTGAGCATTAAATAAAAACAAAAAAACTTTTGGGCCCTGGGACAATCTATCGTTAAAAGGAAACTGCGATTTTAAATATGTAGGCTATCATTGCTGATCCCTCCAGCAAATGCAAATTGCCTGGCTGTCACCCTGGCCCTCTTTCTTGACAAATTTTAAGTCGCTTTCCTGGAACAAGTATGCAGATCAGACTATTCAGAGACTTTCTTGATTTAACACACTTGTTCCAGGTAAATGGCTTGGCAGCTAGAGTATTAAAATGACAACCAGGCAACTAGCATTTTTAAGAAGGTCAGAAATGGCACGCCTCATTTTTTTCCCTTGAAAGTTTCCTTCAACGTAGGTGAACCACCACTTTTCCACCCATGTGCTGCAATAGGTAATTATCATTTTATTTCTGATTTATTGGCAGAGATGGAGACAATGTTTTTGCAGTTTGTTAGAATTGGCTTAAATTAAAAGTACAGTACAGGTCAGTGAGATGAATTGCACACCTTTTCTAGTAATCAATGTGAATTTTTAGATATGTATATTCTTTACATGTTAAGCAGTAATATTTTGAGCACTGTTTTTTTTTTATTTTTTTTTTTTTTATATATATTTTAGTATTTTGCATGCATTTGATTATAAACTATTCTATTATACAGTAAAAGTTTTTTTGTTTTTCAGTGATTTATTGCTGTTCATTTGTATTAATCCTAGCAAATATAGCACCTATGGAGAATGTCCAGCAAAACTTTTTTTTTTTTTTTTTTTCCTTATTGAGGAATGGGTTTGAACCCATGTCAGCTTTTCACTGTTAGGCCCCATGTACACGGGATGTTTTTACAACCTCTCCTGAACGATTTAACTTGACTGATAGTAACCCACATTTAAACCATCCGTTTGGCCGCGCTTTTTAGAAGCAAAAAGTGTGTGTGTGTATGTATGTATATACACTTTTTTTTTTTTTTTTTTTTTTTTTTTATATTTTTTTTTTGGGCAAAAACGCCTGTAAACGAAATGCGGGTTACCGTGTTTAGACGCGTTTGGCATCTAAAACGTTGGAAAATTCAGCGCCTGAACCCTTCTTTTTTTTTTTTTTTTTTTTTTTTTTTTTGCTTTCGAAGAAACACTGTTAAACACACCTGCCTAAAAACGGCAATAAACGAGACTGTGTAGATGGTCACATAGGTTAACATTGGGTCCAGGGGCAGTTGAAAAGCGCCCAACTGCCTCTGAACGCACGTTTAGCAGCGTCCCATGTACATGTGACCTAATCTGATGCTCCATTAGCAGATGTAGCCTTGCTTGCTGTTCTACTGACATCTTACCAGACAGGAAGTGACTGCAAGAGCAGCACAGAAATAATGTTCTTGCTAGTTATATGGGAGGTACACACGTTTTGCTGAGGCATTTCAAAAAAATCTCCTTCGCTCCAAAGATTTTTATTTTTTTTTCGTCCTGCCAGCGCACGGCTCCAGTGTGTGTCTCCATTGGAGACACAGCAGCGGCTCTTTCAGGGTGCTATTTTTAGCGCTGTAGCGCCTGCAAAGCGCCCCAGTGTGAAAGGGGTCTAAAATAAGCCCCAGATAGCAGTAACAAAGTTCTAATACTTCCCACATTATCCAAAGCTAGAAAAAAATTGTACGTAAGATCCCTTCTTGAGGTTCAGTGGCCTCCTTGATAAAGGAAGATTAAAAAAAGAGGGGTTTTATTTTTAAAATTGAACTGCCGTGTTGTGAAAGAAAACCTGATGCGCACTGGGGCAAATTTGCAAAGGGGCCTATATTGGCAGCCCCTGAAAATATACAGCTTGCTAGAAGTATGCATTCACATTTCTAAATAGCTTGTGAGAATTTTTTATATAACTAAAATTTCTTGTAATTTCTAGTGGATCTAAACGAACGCATAGTGTGAAAAAGCCTGTGCCACCCTTTGTAGCGCTCCTGGGGGAATGTAAGAAATTTAGGTACCCTTAGACCAGGCATGTCCAAAGTCTGGCCCGCGGGCCAATCGCGGTACGGTTTTGAGTGGCCCGCCTGTTTATCTAAACCAGCCTCTCATCACCAGTGTGCTGCGGGATCAGGACTGTCAGATGAGCCGATCCCCTGCCGAACATCGGCACTGTGAGAAGCTCCGTCAGCCTCAAAAGTGAAAGTAAAGTGCAGAGGAGTGTGCTGTGCTCTCTGCTTCCCCCTACAGTGCAGTACCCGGCTGAATGAGGAAGCTGGAAAGGTACAGTACTGTGCTAGAAGCTAGATTCGTTTTTAAATGGCTTTATTCGTGTGTGTGTGTTTTGTATGTGTCTGTGTGTGCATGTATGCGTATGCATGTTTCTGTATGTGTGTGTGCATGTGTCTTTTAATGCGGACCCCCCCCATTCCTGTGCCATCAGAACTGCTTTTGTAGGGCTTGTTTGTGATATCAGCCAGGACTGCTGCTCCTCTGAAAAGCAATCCATGCACAGATTGCTTTTCAGAGGCATTTGACAGGCAGTAAAGAGGCATTATGTTGCCTCCTCACCACCTGTTTTAAGCCCGTAAAATCCAGCATCACTATACCGCAACTGTACAATGCACACAGTTGCGGGGTAGTTGCAGTGCAGCCCCATTCAGCCTGGGTATACCTCCCAGCTGCAGCCACAGCATGTGTACACCCCCATCTGCTCCCTCTGCAGCTAAAGGGGGAGAAGTTGGGGGTGGTAAAACAGCTTAACCATGTGGTTTTACTGCCCCACCAACCTGACATGTGAACAAGCCCTTGGTTTACATCTGTGTGACTGCAAGCTGCGTGTAGGGCAGCCCATTCATTTCAATGGACTTCCCTACCCACAAAAATGCAGGGAAAGAAGTCCCCAAGCTTTTTTTTTTTTTTTTTTTTTTTTTTAATTGCACTGCACCAAAAGCACCCACGTTTTCCAATGTGTGGGGTACCATTAATAATTAACGGTACCCCTAATGAGCAGAGCATTCGTCTGTGTGTCAGGAACGAGCGCGACAAAGGCAAGAGAATTCTTGTTGGGCAGTGTATTAGTGCTCAAACGAACACACTTTAGACTGAATTTTATTGGTTCAAAGAATGTCAGGCAAAATGGTCGGCCCTCACGCATGTTCACTTCATCGAATCTGGCCCTCTTTGAAAAAAGTTTGGACACCCCTGCCTTAGACTGTTGGATTTCTGACTGCATTACACATATGGCTCCTTTTTTATGGCACCAACAATTGTGTGTGTTTTTTTTTTTTTGTTTTTTTACAGCTCTTTACATACTGTACAGTTGCATCAGTCTGTGACCTCAAGAAGCTTACAGTCTAAGGTTCCTCAATCTGATCTGTACAATCTGAGGACCTCGCATGCTTACATACACGTGGACTCATACTAGGGCCAGATTTAGACAGGAGCCAATTGACCTACCAGCAACGCTGTATCCTGGCCTAGGGCAGCACGGAAAGAGTCCCCGCTGACTTGCGTTACACTGTTAGTTTAACGCCAGTCTTATGGGGCGAATTGGGCTGAGAAGCAAATTGGTCTAGCACCCCCATAAAGTGGCCGCACTGCTTCCGGTATGCGGGCGGCTGGCATTCCACAACTGGGGGGGGGCAGCTTCTAATTTTGACTGTCCTATCATCCTGGACCACAAACCTTCCTCGCTGTGCTGTTTTCTGCTGCACCATTGGCATGGTTATATCTTCTTAGTCCTCTCCATAAAATTATCAGAAATTTGTGCTTGATCACTTCCGCCCTGGAGGATTTGGCTGCTCAATGACCGGGCCATTTTTTGCAATTCGTCACTGACAATTGCGCGGTCGTGCAATGTTGTACTCAAACAAAATAGATTTTTTTCCCCCCAAATTGTTTTCTTTTGGTGGTATTTGATCATCTCTGATTTTTTTTTTTTTTTTTTTTTTTTTTTGCGCTATAAACAAAAAAAGGGCAACAATTTTGAAAAAAAAAAGCACTTTTTTTTTTTTTTGCTGTAATACCCCCCCAAAAATATAAAAAAAAAAAACAATTTTGTTCCTCAGTTTAGGCCGATTTATGTATTCTTCTACATATTTTTTGATAGAAAAAAAATCGTAATAAGCGTATATTGATTTGTGCAAAATTTATAGTGTCTACAAAATGGGGGGTAGTTTTTTTTTTTTTTTTTTTTTTTTTTTATGGCATTTTTATTTTTTTTATTAGTAATGGTGGCAATCTGTATTTTTTTATTTTATATATACCGTATTTATCGGCATATAACACGCACCCCAAGTTTAGGAGGGCTATTAAGGAAAAAAAGTTTTAGGAGGGAAGTTTAGGGAAAAAAAACACTTGCATTTAAGCGTCATTTGCAGCTTTGCCCAGTGTGATTTGCAGCTTGCCCAGTGTGATTTGCAGCTTGCCCAGTGTGATCTGCAGCTTGCCCAGTGTGATCTGCAGCTTGCCAGTGTGATCTGCAGCTTGCCAGTGTCAGTTGCAGCTTGCCAGCGTCATTTCCATCTTTTCCACATTTAAAATTGCCGCCTAGAAGACTGTGCGGCCAGAAAAGACCGAGCGTCGGCGGAAAAGCCCGAGCCGTCTGTTCGGCTCCTGCTCTCAGTCCCGCCTCCCTGCTGTTTCGGAAGTGAGCGCAGGGAGGCGGGACTGCGAGTGGAGTCGGAAAAGCTCGAGCCGTCTGTTCGGCTCCTGCTCTCAGTCCCGCCTCCCTGCTGTTTCGGAAGCGAGCGCAGGGAGGCCCGGACTGCGAGCAGAGCGGAACAGACAGATCGGTCTTTTTCGGCGGCGCTTGTTTTTTTCCGGCGGCGCCCGCTGTTTTTCGGTGCCGTTTTATTTTTTTGGCCACTTTTTTTTGGGGTATCGGCGTATAACACGCACCCACGACTTTCCCCCGATTTTAAGGGGGGAAAAAAGTGCGTGTTATACGCTGATAAATACGGTATATATATATATATATATATTTTATCTTGACTGCAACATTATGGCGGACACATCGGACATTTTTGACACCATTGTCATTTATACAGCGATCAGTGCTATAAAATGCATTGATTACTGTGTAAAGGACATTGGCAGTGATGGGGTTAACCACTAGGGGCAGTGCAGGGATTAAGTGTGTCCTAGGGAGTGATTCTAACTGTGAGGGGGCTGGGCTTGAACACACAGGACAGTGATCGCTGCTCTCGATGACAGAGCAGTAGATCACTGTCCTGTCACTAGGCAGAACGGGGAATGCTTTGTTTACAAAAGCATCTCTCCGTGACACGATCACCGAGAGACCGGCGGACATCGCGGGTGCCATCGCGGAGCACGTGTCAGGGCGGGGGGAAATTCAAAAGGACGTACGGGTACGCCCACTTGCCCAGCCGTGCCATTCTGCCGCTGTAAATGTACATGCGGCGGTCGGCAAGCGGCTAAAGTAGAACTATAGGAAACACTTTTTTTATTTTGGATAGAGTAAGGGAGGGTTATAGCCCGTCGGTTTATTTTTTTTTACCATCCCTGTCCTGTTGCAGAGATTTCCCTTCACTTCCTGCCCCATAGCCAAACAGAAAGTGAAAGGAAATCTATGAAAATTAAGGGAATCCATTGCTCCCCCCAAAGGCCCTCAGAACTAGTGTCCCAAAACTCAAAAAAAATTCAGGGTGGGCCTTTAACAGAAAGGGGTGTGGCCTTGACAGGAAGGGGTGGGCCCTATTTAAATTAGGGGTGCACGAGTTTAGTCAGGCCTAGGGCAGCACAAAACCTAAATACACTACTGCCTACCAGCATGTTTTTGGAGTGTGAGAGGAAACCAGAGAATAGCCATTCACACCAAGACATTATAGTGCATGTGGGAGCAACACACTAGATGTGCATTGTGTTGCAAGCCACATTTGCACCCCAGCATGCAGCTACATGTGCTTTGCTTTGATTCATGATCTCCTCCCCCTTTTTTTTGTATTTACAACTAGGGATGAGCCCGGTGTTTGATTCGAACATCGTCCGTTTGTCGAAACCAGAACTTTATGGGCCGTTTGCATCAAATTTGTGTGATACGAACAGCCCACAATGCACTGCGCCAGTCGCAGTGCATTGCTGGCTGATGATTGGCCAAGCATGCCCTGTGACCCAGCATGCTTGGCCAATCACAGCACCGGCAGCGAGGAGAGCCATAATTGGATGCCTGTGGCCATTTATAGCTCAGGGGGGTTTAGTACACGCCCCACACTATATAAGGCCGCCAGTGCGGCAGCCTTGTGTAGTGTTGTGCGGCGTTCTTAGAGAGCAGGATAGGGAGGGACAGTGTCAGCTGTGCTTTATACTTCTTTAGATAGCGCTGTTACAGTGAGTGTAGTGTTGAGGGAGAGAGCAGGATAGGCAGGGACAGTGTCAGCTTTGCTTCCTAACCTAGCGCTGTTACAGTGGGTGTAGTGTGCCTCCTGCACAGCATACACCTTAATTTAAATAGCACTGATTGCTGTATAAATGACAATGGTCCCAAAAATGTGTCAAAAATGTCCAATGTGTCCGCCATAATTTTCGCAGTCGCAATAAAAACCGCTGTTACTAGTAAAAAAATAAATATTATTAATAAAAATGCTATAAAACTATCCCCTATTTTGTAAACGTAATAACTTTTGCGCAAACCAATCAATTGCGATTTTGGTAAAAAAATAAATAAATAAAAATCTGTAGAAGAATACGTATCGGCCTAAACTGAGGGGAAAAAAAAAAATTTTATATATTTTTTTAGGGACTTTTATTATAACAAAAAGTAAAAAATATTGCATTTTTTTTTTTTCAAAATTGTCGCTCTATTTTTGTTTATAGCGCAAAAAATAAAAAAAGGGCAGTGGTGATCAAATACCACCAAAAGAAATCTCTATTTGTGGGGAAAAAAAGGACGCCAATTTTGTTTGGGAGCCACGTTGCATGACCGCGCAATTGTCTGTTAAAGCAACATAGTGCCGAATCGCAAAAAGGGGCCTGGTCCTTTGGCTGCAAATTGGTTAAATGGCTTTTTTTCCTTTTACAAATGTAATTTTGTGCAGGGACAGTTCTAAACACGGGAAACACATGTCACTTCACAGGCATACTTTAGAAACCCCCCAGGTACGATATCTAAAGGAATATTTCACTTTTTTTTTTTCACTTTCTGCATCATTAAAATGACTGCTCCAGAAAAAACTTCAGTTTTTAAAATTTCTCTTTGCAATGATACATGTCCCCTGGGGCAGGACCCGGGTCCCCAAACCTTTTTTAGGACAATAACATGCATTTTAGCCGTTTATAAATGGCACTTTAGATTTCGAACGTTCGCGTCCATTGCAACTAATAGGGTTCTAACGTTCGTGCAAACCTTCGGTCCGTTCGCAGGTTCTGGGGCAAACCGAACCCGGGGGTGTTCGGCTCATCCCTATTGACAACCCACTCATTTACAATGTGTTGCCTAATGTAGTCCACCTATACAGATGAAAATATGCATGAAAGTGGATTTTTTTTTTACAGGATTCAAGATACTTCAGGCCATTTGTTTTTAAAAGATAGGTTCACCTTTCTGGACATGTTAGTTACTCCAATATTTGGGATGGAACATGTTCAGCAACCTCCACCACCACCAATTTCAACCCCCTAAGCCGTATTGATAGAGGATTTTGTATACAAGATGTGTGATACTTGCTTGTACTATGCTATTTATCCATATCTTAAAATAGATATGGAGCAGTGGGGCAGATCACTTGGAAACCAGTATTCTGTTCCTTTTTTTTTTTTTTTTTTTTTTTTTTATTTTTTAAGAAAAGAAAACCTGTTATGGGCAGAACAATCTAGTTGGGTAACAGTAAGGGGTTATTTACTAAAGGCAAATCCACTTTGCACTACGAGTGCACTAAAAGTGCATTTGGAAGTGAAGTTGCTGTAGATCCGAGGGGCACATGCAAGGAAATAAAAAAACAGCATTTTAGCTTGCACGTGATTGGATGATGAAATCAGGAGAGCTTCCACTTATTTCAGATCTTTCCCTCAGATCTACAGCGACTGCACTTTCAAGTACCGTAGTGCAAAGTGGATTTGCCTTTCGTAAATAACCCCCTATATGTTGAGTATTGGGAGTGTGTAGTATATAATTTTTTTACAGTTATGATTAAATCATGAACTTTGGTGTCTTGCTCTATTCATGTCCCAGCTGTAGTAGTGGTATCCATGTATTATCACAATTTCTTGGGGGTACGATGGTAGCCTTGGAATGATTTAAAACAATTCTATAAGTCAAAACAGCAATAGAAACTGAGGATAATACCACTTGTGGCCGAATTACTACATTCTCCTAAATGGCTTTTCTCCTTTACAATCAGACTAAGGAAGAGCCTTTGTACTTTGAAAGCTTTCTATGACTTACATTGCAGTTAACCATTAAAGTGATCATGTATTCTGATTTAACCTTGGATAAGAAGAAAGTAATAAGACTTCAGTACTTGCCTTTCCTATAGAAAATGCTGCTGCAGGCTCTTTTCAGAAGTGGTCATATGTTTAAAAGGCTAGGCAGTTGATTATATGGTATCTTATAGACGCAAAGATTTAAATTATGCGGTTTATTTAATTAAGCCACACAAGGAACAATGATAATCTGCAAAATGCAATAAAGCAGGCCATACAGATTTAAGAGTTATGGCAGTATACGTTTTGATCATATGATATAGAGCAGGGGTCTCCAAACTTTCTAAACAAAGATTTTAGGGGGCCCAGGCTGGCGCTATCGGGAGTAGAAAATGTCTTGGTCAGTGAGAGGAATTGTGCCACATCAATGGGGTCATTGGGCCCCATTATTGATGTCATTGGAAGGAGCTGTGTCATTAATGTTGTCATTTGGCCCCATTGCTGATGTCCTTGAGAGGAACTGTGCCCCATCATTGGTGTTATTGGGAGGAATTGCGTCCCTTCATTTGTGTCAAAGGGTGAAATGGTGCCCCAAGGGCCAGATAAAAGCAAGCAAATGGCCATATCTGGCCCCCCAGGCTACAGTTTGGAGACCACTGAGTATAGAGATATTATTTTTTTTTCCCCCCACCATCTGTATCCCATTGCAGAGATTTCCCTTCACTTCCTGTCCCATAGCCAAACAGGAAGTGAGAGGAAATCCCTGAAAATTAAGGGAAATCCTTTGGGACCCTCAGGTCACTAGAACTAGTGTCCCCATTTGCAGATTTCCCCAATATTACTTTTCTGGGGACAACCTAAAATTTGGGATTTACTTTCACTTTCAATAATGGTAAACCGGACAAATAGAGAGGGAGAATCTCCTTAAAGAGGGAGTCCACCTGAAATTTTTAAAAGCCAGCAGCTACAAATACTGCAGCTGCTGACTTTTAGGCCCCTTTCACACTGGGGCGGTTTGCAGGCGCTATTGCGCTAAAAATAGCGCCTGCAAACCGACCCGAAACAGCTGTTGCTGTGTCTTCAGTGTGAAAGCCCGAGGGCTTTCACACTGAAGCGGTGCGCTTGCAGGACGCTGGAAAATGTCCTGCAAGCCGCATCTTTGGCACGCTATAGGAGCGGTATATTTACCGCTCCTATAGCGCCCGGTCCCATTGAAAACAATGGGGCAGCGCGCCGAACCCGCCCGCAAAACGCTGCTGCAGCGGCGGTTTGCGGGCGGTATTGACCCTTTTTCGGCCGCTCGCGGGGGGTAAAACCACCCCGCTAGCGGCCGAAATGCGCCACTAAAACGCCGGTAAAGCGGCGCTAAATATAGCGCTGCTTTACCGCCAGCGCCCCGCACCGCCCCAGTGTGAAAGTAGCCTTAATAAATGGACACTTACCTTTCCTGGAGTCCAGCGATGTCGGCAGCTGAGGCCGAGCAATCGCTTGGGTCTCGGCTGCTGCCCGCACCATTCTCGTGAGGGAATCGGGAAGTGAATCGTTGCGGCTTCACTTCCCGGTTCCCTACTGCGCATGCACGAGTCGCTCAGTGCAATGGTCCACGTCTGTGTGTCCCAGCAGACAGCACGCCGGGACAGGAAGAGGCATAGACTCTCGTGGGAGTCTATGCCCGGAAGTGGGTGCATATACCTGTCAGGTATCTGCACCCCCTCCCCCCTGAAAGGTGCCAAATGTGACACCAGAGG
Source organism: Lithobates sylvaticus (assembly GCA_028564925.1). NCBI lineage: Eukaryota > Metazoa > Chordata > Amphibia > Anura > Ranidae > Lithobates > Lithobates sylvaticus. The sequence continues at coordinate 115,202,941 of CM053026.1, forward strand.
GGGGGAGGGTTTGGAAAAGTGGAGGTTCAATTTTTTGTGTGAACCTCCGCTTTAACCAGGACACGGACAGCAATAAAAACTGACAAGCGTTCTAATTTCTCCCCACTCTAATTAGAACTAAAGGCAAAACTTTTTTTTAGTTTTGGATAAATGCAGAGAATGGATAAAAGGGGTTGTAAACCCTTTACAACCACTTTTTGCTCCAGGTAAGCCTATAAGACTTACCGGTAGCTATCCTGGATATCCCCTGTATCTGCCGACGTCATTGGCACTGAAGCAATGGCACGTACGCGCCATTGCTTCAGTTAGACTGTGCCGTTACAGATGGCTCCCACGCGCATACGCCGGAGTGACGTCATCACGGCTCTGGCCAATCACATCGATGGAGCCTGCGATACCCAGAAGTAACTCCAGGAGCGATGTCACCGGCCGGATCGGTGTACAAGGACCGCTGTGGGGGCTTTGATCTAAGGTAAGTAATGCATAATGAGCTAGTATGCAATACATACTAGCTCATTATGATTTGTCTTGCAGGTTTTTTTTTTTTTGTTTTGTTCGTGGGTTTACAACCACTTTAAGTCACATACCCAGGACAAGTATGGAGCAAGTGAAGTCAGAACTCCTGACCTGCACATTTTGTTCTAGGCTATTTACCTCTGAATATAGTCATTCCCAAAACCAGACGTGCCTCAGCACAAGAGTCATCAGAAAATAGTCACAGATATATAATGGGTAAGGCTCTTACATGTATGTTGTAGTAGGGATTAAGAGTATTGTTTGCTTTTAGTCTTGCATAACCTTTTTTTCAGTTTTGACAAAGGCTCTTGTTTCGCTGTTTACCTCTGCAAATATTGAAAGACTAAATTAGCTATGCTGTTGCCTTGGTAGTGTTGTCCTAGGGACAATTCTCAAAGTAGCCTAATTTGACATAATTAAAGCAGTTCTGCACTGTCTGTAGTGTTTTTTTTTTTTAGTGCAATGCAAAGGATTAGGAGATGTTAAATTACATCTCCTAATCGTTTGCATTACTCACTTGTTCCATTTTTCTAACTCACTGCTGCCGGTTTTCGTCATATAAAAGAAGTTATAAAAATCTTTCCTGCTGGGTGCCATCTTGCCTGTGGGCATGTGAAACCACACAGGCACTTCAGATGGCCCAGCATGCACCGCCGTTACTGCGCCGATCTCGCGCGTGCGCAGTAACGGCAAAGTGTAGCTTATGTTCGCCGAAATCTCGCAAGATTTCGGCCACATCTGCCGAAATCTTGTGAGATTTCGGCAGATGTGGCCGAAATCTAGCGAGATTTCGGCAGATGTCCGCACTGACTCCTGGGATCAATGACACAAGATCCCAGGAGACAGTGCGGCGTGACGAGGATCGACGCAGAGACCCCGCCCACCGCCAAAGAGACAGAGGAAAGAACGTTAGCAATTACAAGGTAAGTGAAAAAAAAAAAAACACTTCATTTAGTACTCTTTGCCTGATTTGGAAGGCAAAGAGATTTTTCTAAATGAAGTGTGTGCAGAACCGCTTTAAAGTGAATTGGTGGCAGCACAAAAAGTATAAAGGTACCAATCCTATTTAGAGGTACTGTATGGGACAGGTGTTAAATGCTCATTATGTCTAGGTCTATAGGAATAAGCAGTAACCCTTACATTATATCTTGCTCCTGCACGATTCCTTCCAGCTGAATGGTTGGTCCACTGGGGCTGCTTTTTTGTCGCTCCTCTGGTTACTGGTACCGCCTTACTAATTATTTGAATCCCCTTGGACAAAACAAGCGTTCCAGTGGTTGCAAACCTTGGATGTGAAATATGAACTAAGCACATCCATCTGTACTGTGTACTTGTCTCAATTTAAAGCACTAAGTGTCATTTCTATCTGCTGCCTCATTCCTCTGGTGTCAGCATGAGTCACTTTTGACAAGCTTTCCTAAAGCCAGGAGAAAAAAAAAGGGACCGGGCAGGGAGGTGAAGGTGTGCTAAAATTGGCAGCCTCAGCTCTGTCCCTGTGTGCTGTGTGAAGGAAGGTGTGTGCCTTCCCTCCAATCAGCTCTGAGTTCTCCTCCCTGAGCTCTACACAGTGTAAGTTTAGCACTAAGCCCCTGCTTTCTGACAACTCAGACAAGCTGTTTAAATTCTGGACTTTGAACATATGAAGAGAAGACAGCAGATACAAAGGTACAACTTATGCAGGAGGCTTTGTTTCATCTCTGTCTGTCATCTGAGGCCAGTCATGTCACTGGGTATGCCTGAGGGTTTACAGACACTTTAACCACTTGCTTACTGGGCACTTAAACCCCCCTCCTTTCCAGACCAATTTTCAGCTTTCAGTGCTGTTGCACTTTGAATGACAATTGCGCAGTCATACAATACTGTACCCAAATTAAATTTTTATCACCCCCCCCCCCCCCCCCCCCCCCCCCCCCCCCCCCCCCCAAATAGAGCTTTCTTTTGGTGGTATTTGATCACCTCTGCGATTTTAAATTTTTTGTTAAAAAATGTTTTTTTTTTTTTAATTTTGTTATAAAAATATAAAATGGGTAATTTTTGTCCGTCATTGATGTACGCTGATGAGATGAGGCGGCAGTGACGGGCACCGATAGGTGGCAGTGATGGGCACTGATGGGTTACACTGATAGGCAGCATGTTTAGGTGGCACTGATTGGCAGCACTGGTGGGCATTGACAGGTGGCACTTGTGGGCATTGACAGGTGGCACTTGTGGGCATTGCAAGGTGGGACCGATGTAAGATAAGCCGGTGATCGGCTTTTTTTTTCTCCTCCACTGTCAGCGTGAGGAGAAAAGAAAAAACGATCGCCAAGCTTTTGTTTTTATCATGTGATCAGCTGTCATTGGCTGACAGCTGATCACATGGTAAGGGGCCGGGACCTGCCCCTCGGATCGCTGATCACCCGAGTCTCAGTGACTCAGTGATCACAGGGAGCGCTCAGGGAGTGTGCACAGGGGAGGACGTCATATGACGTCCTCCCGGGAATTGAGATCCGCGCTGAGGCCGTCATTCGGCCATAGCGCGGATGTCAACTAGTTAAGCCCTTCAAGTGGGGGTTAATATTAACCTATAGTTCAGCTTTTATAGCTGCAAATTCAGAAAAAAAGAGAAAATTTTGCACCCGTAGATCTTAACTTTGTCCTGAATATTGTCAAAGGGTGGTTTTTGCAGTACATAAAGCATTAGGTCCAGGTCATACAGTGACAACGGAATTCTGACCAGTGGAGCCAACACCTTGGATAACGGTGCGGCCAAACAAATGTTTTTTGGATAGAACCAGTCAAGGTCCAAGATTATTTCTGCCCCTGGTCAGATTAACAGTATTAGGGTGTGGCCACAGCAAAAGCAAAATTCACTGAGAACAGACACCGTGTTCAGTGTATCAAACTTTCTGTTTATTTCAGTTCCTGTTTTGAACTTGTAAAGTAATACTGATAGCTGGACATTTCGTTATCAGATTAGGCAGGCTTATGCAAACTACAAAGTGACCACAAAAACTTATACATCTTATGATAATTATGATAATGCATGACAGTGCATAGATTTTAAGCTGGGTCCTTGTCCATATAGGGGAGTAGCATTCTATTAAAGCCATATAGGGTAGGTATCTTTCTCCTCCACATCGATGTCTTTTTGGGTGTAGAAGCAGGCGCAGTTTTTTTGTTAACTCTTGCTGTTCCATGAAAAGGGAGGGGTGAGTTGTGCACATTGTCTATTGAATATGAGTTTAAGGCTAATAAGCAGAAGCTTGTTTGAAACATGTACTTATATATTTAAAAACATATTATGGAATAGACATTTCATTGTGATATTTATCATATCCATTACAAATGTACAGCCAGAGGGCATTGAAAGATGACCGTCAGAGCTGAAATCTGACTTTTGATAGTACAGGGGGTCCCCGGGTTACAAACAAGATAGGGACTGTAGGTTTGTTCTTAAATTGAATCTGTTTGTAAGTCGGAACAGGTAAATTTTTTAAGTGTAGCTCCAGCCAAAAAATCTATTTTAAAGTTTTTTAGATACCATAGAGAAGGGTTATCACCCCTGTAACATTTGTTTTGCTGTCTGTTCCCCTGTTCAGAAGATTTCACCTCACTTTCTGTCCCAATGACAATTGGATTTTGAACATTTTGGGTTGTTAGGGAAACAGGAACTGGTGATAAAGCATCAGTGGAGACACCTTTTTCCCATATTAACTCTTACAGGAGTGAATTTCCCTTCCTAGGGGTGGATTTCCTCTCACTTCCTGTTGTCTCCCTCCGTTTGTAAGTAGGAGTCGTTTGTAAGTCGGATGTTTGTAAGTAGGGGACCCCCTGTACCCAAGACAAGCAGTTGATCCACAACCCATTGAAGTAAGACCAAAATCAAGTGTCACCTAGACATGTGCACAACAAAAATATTTGTTTAATTTCGTTTCCGAAAAAAATTTGTTTATTTTCGTTTCGTTTTTTTCGTTTCCGTTAATTCGTAACGATTCGTACATTCGTAAGTCGTCGGTGTTCGTATTCGTAACGATTCGTACATTCGTAAGTTGTCGGTGTTCGTATTCGTAATGATTCGTACATTCGTAAGAGTTATTTTTTCGTTGATTCGTTTTGTCGTTAGTTTAATTTTCGTTTATTCGAAATTCGGACGCATTCGTATTTATTCGTACATTCGTAACATTCGTAGATTCGTAATCTGAGCATAATTCATAATTTTATGTAATGTGTATGCTATTATTACATTTTAGTAATTTACGAATCGAAAAAAAAAATTTACGAATCGAAAAAAAAAGTTACGAATGTACGAATTTTTTCGTTCAATCTATTCGAAGCACGTTAAGCAGCACCATTGGAAGGGACACGGAAAATTACCAATTCAACAAAAAAAAAAAAGTTACGAATCGAAAAAAAAAGTTACGAATCGAAAAAAAAGTTACGAATGTACGAATTTTTTCGTTCAATCTATTCGAAGCACGTTAAGCAGCACCATTGGAAGGGACACGGAAAATTACCAATTCAACAAGAAAAAAAGTTACGAATGTACAAATTTTTTTCGTTCATTTTCGTTGTTCCTTTTTTCGTTTTTCGGATTTTCTTCATTCGTACATTCGTGGTTTCTAATTTGGTTTTTCGGATTTTCGTTGTTTTTCGGATTCGTTCGATTCGAACGATTCGTTAATCGGATTCGTACGATTCGTTCATTTGTACGAAAACGAACGAACGAAAAAAACGAAAAAAAAAAAAAACCAAACGAATTGCACATGTCTAGTGTCACCATTGCACCAAGAACATGAATTAGCTCACAGAGACTAACACCACTATATGTAGGTACGATGGTAGATTTCCAGGCCTTAAAGCGGTAGTAAACCATGGCTGCGTTAAAAAAAAAAAACACCTTTAAGGCAATTGCATAATGTGCTAGTATGCATTGCATACTAGCACATTCTAAAATATATACCTTAGAACTAAGCCTTCCAGCGGCGCGATATCACCGCTGAGAGGGCTGACATCTTCCCCCAGTCTTTCTTCCGGGTTCAAGGGCTCCGGCCATGTGATTGGGCTGATTTCACTCCCACGCATGCGCTCGGAAGCCCTTAGTTCTGACACGAAGCTCTGAAGGTCCAGCAAGGTATGCCGGACCTTCAGAGCGCATGCGCGGGTGACATAACTGGCTGTATCCAGGGTGAATATAAACCTATATGGTGCAAGTTTAAGAGATATTCATTTTACCTACAGGTAAGCCCTATTATCTGCTTACCTGTAGCTAAAAATCCCCAAGCAGGCTTTACTACCGATTTAAGTATTGTAGGAATCACCAAATTTAACAGATCCCTCTTCTTTAATACCTAGCTTTCAATAGTCAAGCAATTAAACCAAGCAACTGTAAAGCAGGATGGGAGGTCTTGCGTTAGGACCCTGAAAAAGCAAGCCTGAACAAAGAGGAAGCTGCCAGGGAGCATCCATGACCAGACACACTGTCCCTGTCCTCAAACCAGGGACTATGAGTTCAGTCTGGACCCACGAGAATGACTAGATTTTCTTTCAGCTTCTATCCAACACAGAAGACAGAGAGGATATGCATATATGACATTTTACCCTTCTCAGGGCGCCACTAGGGTATCTGTCCAGGGATCCTTAATCCTGGCCACAAACCTTGGCACCTTCTTGATGAGATGCCAAGAGATACACATCTGACATTCCCCACCTTTGACACATCTGAAAGAAGACCTTCGGGTGCAAATACCACTCACCTTGGTCAAGACTTTGTCAACAGCTTTCAGCCTTTTTTAGAGGTCGCCAGGCTGTCGGCAGTGCCTGGACGGAGCACCTGTGTCTTTCACCTGCACTTAAACGCCAAAGCCTCGTGCACCAAGGATTAAATGCCCAGTGTGCATAGGACCTAAAGTAAGCCTGTGCCCATACTATGCACATTAGTTGTAACATACAGTATGCTGAACTTGCACATCGTGTTGGGGTAATAGCCAGGTTTCCATATAGTTGCCTATATGTAGTTTTAAATTAACCCTCCACAGGAAAATAGAAATGTTTTTTTTTTTAAATAAAATATAATTCAATGTAAAAAAGAAACTGTGAAGTGGGCTTTAAAATGGAGTTCTAACTTTCAAGTAGAGTTGACAAAAGCCTTTAAAGATCATTAGTGACTCTCTCCTAATATTTATTACCCCTGGACTCTGCACATGCCAACGAGATGCCCAGGCTGATGCAACCAAACCGGATGATTCAGATTCTGAACTTGTGGAGGTTGAGCAGAATGAGGGAGAAGCAGAAGAGTGCAATGATGAGGCCAAACCCTCTAAAAAGAAGATATGATTTCATCTTTCAGTTGACGGTCCAAAAAAAAATCATTGGAGGCACTATTGATCTGATAGAGAGTAAACCTTAAAACACCCTACTGGATGACATTTCTCTGAATTGCTGTCTGAAAGTTTTACAGTTTTCCAAGTGCCCATGTCTTGATGTTGGTGTAATAAAAACTGTTGGGCAATTCTTACCTCCCCTTTAATGATGCTGGCAAACATAACTCTTTGTAGATCAAAAAGAAAACTACCTGTAAAATGTGCCAGTAAGCCTTTCGTAGCCATTTTATTGTCATGCTTAGGAGCCACATGTGTGGCAAACCTGTGGGTATTTGGTTTAGGCTCATTAAAATCCTATTAAGAAAGTCAATACTAGAAAGCAAATTTTAGGGTCTGGCGGTATTAAAATCTGCTATTGATGCTTCCATCAGAATGACTGCCAACACTGCGCCATTATCTCACAGGAAAGATAGAGCTTTGTGGTCCACATGTCCAAGGCTGGGATGGAGGTGTTGGTGATAAAATGAGACGTTGTGCAATCTGTTTAAGGGGGAGTTTCCCTTTGATTAATCAAAAAAAAAAAATTCTTTGAAAAAAGAAGCAAATGAAGCCAGGAAATATTTTCACTTTCTCTGACAGCTAATTATAAATCCCTGCCAGGGAATAGAATCAGGTTTTTATTCAACTAGTAAAAAGAAAAAAAAAAAAAAAAACGGGCCGATTTATAACAGAGACGAGATATTGATATCAGCTCTGTATTATATTCCACAACATTACTCAATTCTATTGCCTGCATTTTACAGCCAATCCACAAACTGTAGTCTTTAGTACCTAAAGGAGTTCTCTCTGCTTAAAGTGATACTGCATAAGCATAAGGCATTACAAAAAAAAAAAAAGCAGTTGCAGTGCCTTGAAAAAGAACCCTTTGAAGTTTTCCACATTTTGTCATGTTACAACCAAAAACGTAAATTTTATTGGGATTTTTATGTGATAGATCAACACAAAGTGGCACATAATCATGAAGTGGAAGGAAAATTATAAATGGTTTTCAATATTTTTTACAAATAATTATGTAAAAAAAGGGGCCTGCATTTGTAGTCAGCCCCGTTTACTCTGATACCTCTAACTAAAATTTTGTGGAACCAATCACCTTCAGAAGTCACCTAATTAGTAAATAGACTACACCAGTGGCGGCTGCTCCATTAGGGACGCAGGGGCACCACCCCTGTAATCCATGCGCCTGGCCCCTAATCTACATGCAGGGCGCCGGATGCATGGATTTTCATTCATTTTTAAGCACATGATTAGAGCACTGCACCCTGAACCCACCCAATAGCAAACTAATATTCACTATTGTCCTCCTGCTTCTCCTCCCGGCCAACTAGGAAGCGGGTCGTAAGACCCGATTGGCCGAGAGGAGAAGCAACTGTATTGGCTGCCTAGGAGGAGAAGCAGTGGTAGCCGCCAAAACTGTCCAAATCCTAGATGGGGTAATTGCAGGGCTGGTGGGCAGACAGGCGAGCAACGGGGGGTGTGGTTTGCCAATCTACCGAGCGATGGGGAGAGTTGATGGGGGATTTTGACTGACGGACGGAACGGGCAAACGCAAACGGGGGGGGGGGGGGGGGGGGGGGGGGTGGAGGGTGGTTTGTTTGCCCCCCACAAAAAAAATGGAGCACCAGCCGCCACTGGAGTCCACCTGTGTGTAATTTAATCTCAGTATAAATACAGCTATTCTGTAAAGCTCTCAGAGGTTTGTTAGAGAACAAACAGCATCATAAAGACCAAGGAACACACCAGACAGGTCAGGGCTAATGTTGTAGAGACGTTTAAAGCAGGGTTAGGTGTTATAAAAAAAATCCCAAGCTTTGAACATCTCATGGAGCACTGTTCAACCCATCATCCAAAAATGGAAAGAGTATGGCACAACTGCAAACCCATAGCCATTCACCTAAACTGACAAGCCGGGCAAGGAGAGCATTAATCAGAGAAGCAGCCATGAGACCCATGATAAGTCTGGAGGAGCTGCAGAGATCCACAGCTCAGGTCAGAGAATCTATCCACAGGACAACTATTAGTTGTGCACTCCACAAATATGGCTTTTTTTGTAAGAGGGGCAAGGAGAAAGCCATTGTTGAAAAAATGCTATAAGAAGTCCCGTTTGCAGTTTATGAGAAGCCATTTAGGGGACACAGCAAACACGTGGAAGACAGTGCTCTGGTCAGATAAGACCAAACTTGAACTTTTGGACCTAAAAGCAAAACATTATGTGTGGCGGAAAACTAACAGCACATCACCGAGAACACACCGTGAAACATGGTGGTGTCTGCATCATGTTGTGGGGATGCTTTTCTTCAGCAGGGACAAGGAAGCTGGTCAGAGTTGACAGGAAGATGGTTGGAGCCAAATACAGGGCAATCTTAGAAGAAAACCTGCTAGAATCTGCAAAAGACTTGAGACTGGGGAGGAGGTTCACCTTCCAGCAGGACAACGACCCTAAACATACAGCCAGAACTACAATGGAATGGTTTAGATTAAAGCACATTTATGTGTAATGCCGCGTACACACGAAGGGACAATCCCGCGGGATTATCCGCTGGACTGAAGTCCAGCGGATAATCCCCTCGTGTGTGGGGCCGGCGGACTTTTTGGCGCCAAAGTCCAGCGGACTTTTTGGCGCCAAAGTTTTAAGTTTGGTTTTAAAATTATCCGCTGGACTTGGCAGTCCGGCGGACAATCCCGCCGTTAGTAGGCAAGTCCGCGGGACTTTTGAAATGAACGGACTTGCCGCTCATCGGCAAGTCCGTTCATTTAGCACGTGACTTCAGGTTACGTAGCTAGCGTAGGCAGTTACTGCCGCCGCGCTAGCTCCGTGACCTGGCTGGATTTAAAGGGACTCCCCACGCCGAAAAAACGGCGTGGGGGTTCCCCCCAAATCCATGTCAGACCCTCATCCGAGCACGCAGCCTGGCAGGCCAGGAAAGGGGTGGGGACGAACGAGCGCCCCCCCCCCTCCTGAGCCGTACCAGGCCGCGTGCCCTCAACATGGGGGGTGCCCTGGGGAAAGGGGGGCCGTGCGCCCCCCCCCACCCCAAAGCACCTGGTTGGGGACAAGGGCCTCTTCCCGACAACCCTGGCCGTTGGTTGTCGGGGTCTGCGGGCGGGGGCTTATCGGAATCTGGGAGCCCCCTTTAATAAGGGGGCCCCCAGATACCGGCCCCCCACCCTATGTGAATGAGTATGGGGTACGATGTACCCCTACCCATTCACCTAAGGTGTAAAATGTAAAGTACAAAAAACACACACACTTTTGAAAAAATATTTTATTGCACTGCTCCGGGGGTCTTCTTCCGTCTTGGGGGTCTTCTCGCCGGACTCCCCCGCCATTTACCAAGCTCTTTTACCGAGCGGGGGAAGTCCGGCTACCTTCTTCGTCGTCGCCGCCGTCGTCTGGGGGTCTCGATCCGCCTTCGGGGGTCTTCCGGGGGTCTCTTCTGTTCTTGCGGCGGTCGTCGTCTTCTGCGCCGCCGGCGCCGCCTTCTTCTTCTTGTCCTTCTTCTTGTCCTTCTTCTTGTTCTTCTTCTTCCGATGTTGACCCGACGCTCTCTCTGCCCGGAATGCCTGTGCCGCTCTGCGCTGAGACTTATATAGGGGCATGGGGACAGGGTCACATGTTCATGTCACATGGTGACCCCGCCCCCTTGCGATGTCACAGTCCCAGCATCCTCCGGGACTGTGACAACACAAGGGGGCGGGGTCACCATGTGACATGAGCATGTGACCCTGTCCCCCATGTCCCTATATAAGTCCCAGCGCAGAGCGGCACAGGCATTCTGGGCAGAGAGAGCGTCGGGTCAACATCGGAAGAAGAAGAACAAGAAGAAGGACAAGAAGAAGGACAAGAAGAAGAAGGCGGCGCCGGCGGCGCAGAAGACGACGACCGCCGCAAGAACAGAAGAGACCCCCGGAAGACCCCCGAAGGCGGATTGAGATCCCCAGATGACGGCGGCGACGACGAAGAAGGTAGCCGGACTTCCCCCGCTCGGTAAAAGAGCTTGGTAAATGGCGGGGGAGTCCGGCGAGAAGACCCCCAAGACGGAAGAAGACCCCGGAGCAGTGCAATAAAATATTTTTTCAAAAGTGTGTGTGTTTTTGTACTTTACATTTTACACCTTAGGTGAATGGGTAGGGGTACATCGTACCCCATACTCATTCACATAGGGTGGGGGGCTCCCAGATTCCGATAAGCCCCCGCCCGCAGACCCCGACAACCAACGGCCAGGGTTGTCGGGAAGAGGCCCTTGTCCTCATCAACATGGGGACAAGGTGCTTTGGGGTGGGGGGGCCGCACGGCCCCCCTTTCCCCAGGGCACCCCCCATGTTGAGGGCACGCGGCCTGGTACGGCTCAGGAGGGGGGGGCGCTCGTTCGTCCCCACCCCTTTCCTGGCCTGCCAGGCTGCGTGCTCGGATGAGGGTCTGACATGGATTTGGGGGGAACCCCCACGCCGTTTTTTCGGCGTGGGGAGTCCCTTTAAATCCATGCCAGGTCACGGAGCTAGCGCGCCGGCACTGCCTACGCTAGCTACGTACCTGAAGTTACGTTCGAAATGAACGGACTGCTCCGTGTGTGGGCAAGTCCGTTCATTTTCAAAAGTCCCGCGGACTTTTGGCCGGCGGATTATCCGCCGGAGAAGTCCGTGCGTGTGTGGGCAAGTCCACACGCTCGGAAAGTCCAGCGGACCCAGCTGGAAAGTCCCGCGGGATTGTCTGCTGGACTAAGTCCGCCGGCAAAAGTCCGCACGTGTGTACGCGGCATTAGAATGGCCCAGTCAAAGTCCAGACCTAAATCCAATTGAGAATCTCTGGCAAGACTTAAAAATTGCTGTTCACAGACGCTCTCCATCCAATCTGACAGAGCTTGAGCTATTTTGCAAAGAAAAATGGGCTAAAATGGCACTTTCTAGATGTGCAAAGCTGGTAGAGACATCCCCAATAATACTTGCAGCTGTAATTGCAGTGGAAGGTGGTTCTACAAAGTATTGGGGGGCGGGGGGCTCAGGGGGGCTTAATACAAATGCACGCCACACTTTCCTCATATTTATTTGTAAAGAATGTTGAAAACCATTTATCATTTACTTTCTACTTCACAATTATGTGCCAGTTTGTCTTGGTTTATCACATAAAATCCCAATAAAATACATTTATGTTTTTGGTTGTAACATGACAAAATGTGGAAAATTTCAAGGGGTATGAATACTTTTTCAAGACACTGAATACTTACCTGCAAAGATATACTGTCGGCTCCTTCCTTCTCTGGGTGCCTCCTGTAGCAAGCCGGGTGTTAGGAGGCACCCATGCATGCATGCTCCTGTCAGGTCCCAAGCTGAGCTATCTGCGCATGTAAACACACAGTGCTGGTAAGCTATGCTGTTGCTCCGTTCTGACTGAAATTTGACTAATTGGAGCAGGAGCCAACGCTCCACTGCCCTCAGCTTCTCCTCTGAAAGCCGCCAGCACTGAAGCGGTGACAATGAGCCAGGTTAATGTTTAGAGACAGAGTGTAAGACAGGTAGTGGGGTGTTTTTTTTTTTTTTACCTTAATGCAGGGAATTGTTTAAACAATTACTTTAACTCAGCAGAGCTCTGTGGTTGGAGGACAACCAGTCACATGGCTTTAACAGGTTTTTATTGCTTTCCGCTAGCTTTGGAGTCTTGGAGCTGGTGGAGTGAAAGCCATATTTAAAGAACGTTGTTTTTCTATATAAATGTTCAGTAGTCTTTTTTTATGCTTTAAACCAGTGGTACAGCCACTGTAAAGATGTACTGTTGCTTTATGAATGTAACCAAAAGTCTCTTTCATGTTGACTCTCAACTTTAAAAAATGAAAGGTTTGTAAGATACCTAACTTGATGAGGAATGAGAGACCCATAGGATGCATGAAGGTAAAAAAAACCTTAAGACTTTAAAAAACGCTTTAAAGTAAAACAGCAAATAGAAATAAATAAATAAAATGAATAGTTCAATAAAAGAATATACAGTGCATCCAGAAAGTATTTCACAGCGCTTCACTTTTTCCACATTTTGTTATGTTACAACCTTATACCAAAATCGATTAAATTCATTATTTTCCTCAAAATTCTGCAAACAATACCCCATAATGACAACGTGAAAGAAGTTTGTTTGAAATCTTTGCAAATTTATTAAAAAGAAAAAAATCCCATGTACATAAGTATTGACAGCCTTTTCTCAATACTTTGTTGAAGCAGCTTTGGCACCAAGCTTGGCACACCTATTTTTGGGCAGTTTCTTCCATTCTTCTTTGCAGGACCTCTCAAGCTTCATCAGGTTGGATGAGGAACATCGGTGCACAGCCATTCCAGATCTCTCCAGAGATGTTCAATTGGGTTCAAGTCTGGGCTCTGGCTGGGTCACTCAAGGACATTCATAGAGTTGTCCCGTAGCCACTCCTTTGTTATCTTGGCTGTGTGCTTAGGGGCATTGTCCTGTTGTAAGATGAACCTTCACCCCAGTCTGATGTCCAGGGCACTCTGAAGCAGGTTTTCATCAAGGATGTCTCTGTACATTGATGCAATCATATTTCCCTCGATCCTGACTAGTCTCCTAGTTCCTGCCGCTGAAAAAAATCCATACAGCATGATGCTGCCACTACCATGCTTTACTGTAAGGATGGTATTGGCCAGGTGATGAGCTGTGCCTGGCTTCCTCCAGCCATGACACTTGCAATTCAGGCCAAAGAGTTCAATCGTTGTTTCATCAGACCAGAAAATTTTGTTTCTCATGGTCTGAGAGTCTTTCAGGTGCCTTTTGGCAAACTCCAGGCGGGCTGTCATGTGACTTTTACTGAGGAGATGGTTGTTCTTCTGGAAGGTTCTCCTCTCTCCACAGAAAAACACTGGAGCTCTGTCAGAGTGACCATCGGGTTCTTGTTACCCCCCTGACTAAGGCCTTCAATCCCCGATCGCTCAGTTTGGCCAGGCGGTCCGCTCTAGGAAGAGTCCTGGTGGTTCCAAACTTCTTCCATTTATGGATGATGGAGGCCACTGTGCTCATTGGGACCTTTAATGCTGCAGAATATTTTCTGTACCCTTCTGTACCCTTCCCCAGATCTGTGCCTTGATACAATCCTGTCTCGGAGGTCTACAGACAATTCCTTGGATTTCATGGCTTGGTTTGTGCTCTGACATGCACTGTTAACTGTGGGACCTTATATAGACAGGTGTGTGCCTTTACAAATCATGTCCAATCAACTGAATTTACCACAGATGGGCTCCAATCAAGTTGTAGAAACATCTCAAGGATGATCAGTGGAAACAGGATACACCTCAACTCAATTTTGAATATCATGGCAAATGCTGTGAATACTTATGTACATGTTATTGTTTAATTTTTGATTTTTAATACATTTTAAAAGTATCTCACAAAAGTGAGTACACCCCTCACATTTTTGTAAATATTTTATTTTATCTTTTCATGTGACAACACTGAAGAAATTACACTTTGCTACAATGTAAAGTAGTGAGTGTACAGCTTGTATAACAGTGTAAATTTGCTGTCCCCTCAAAATAACTCAACACACAGCCATTCATTTCTAAGCCGCTGGCAAAAAAAGTGAGAAAATGTCCAAATTGGGTCCATTGTGTCAATATTTTGTGTGGCCACCATTATTTTCCAGCACTGCCTTAACCCTCTTGGGCATGGAGTTCACCAGAGCTTCACAGGTTGCCACTGGAGTCCTCTTCCACTCCTACATGACAACATCACAGAGCTGGTGGATGTTAGAGACCTTGAGCTCCTCCACCTTCCATTTGAGGATGCCCCACAGATGCTCAATAGGGTTTAGGTCTGGAGACATGCTTGGCCAGTCCATCACCTTTACCCTCAGCTTCTTTAGCAAGGCAGTGGTTATCTTGGAGTGTTTGGGGTCATTATCATGTTGGATAAATGCCCTGCGGCCCAGTTCCCGAAGGGAGGGAGATCATGCTCTGCTTCAGTATGTCACAGTACATTTTGGCATTCATGGTTCCCTCAATGAACTGTAGCTCCCGAGTGTCGGCAGCACTCTTGCAGCCCCAGACCATGACACTCGCACCACCATGCTTGACTGTAGGCAAGACACACTTGTCTTTGTACTCTTCACCTGGTTGCTGCCACACACGCTTGACACCATCTGAACCAAATAAGTTTATCTTGGTCCCATCAGACCACCTGAAATGGTTCCAGTAATCTATTTCCTTAGTCTGTTTGTCTTCAGCAAACTGTTTGTGGGCTTTTTTGTGCATCTTTAGAAGAGGCTTCCTTCTGCAACGACAGCCATGCAAACCAATTTGATGCAGTATGCGGCATATGGTCTGAGCACTGACAGGTTGACTCCCCACCCCTTCAACCTCTGCAGCAATGCTGGCAGCACTCATACGTCTATTTCCCAAAGACAACCTCTTGATATGACGCAGAGCACGTGCACTCAACTTCTTTGGTCGACCATGGCGAGGCCTGTTCTGAGTGGAACCGGTTAAACCGCTGTATAGTCCTAGCCACCGTGCTGCAACTCAGTTTTAGGGTCTTGGCAATCTTCTTATAGCCTAGGCCATCTTTATGTGGAGCAACAATAATTTTTTTCAGATCCTCAGAGAGTTCTTTAGCATGAGGTGCCATGTTGAACTTTCAGTTACCAGTATGAGAGAGTGAGAGCAATAACACCAAATTTAACACACCTGCACCCCATTCTCACCTGAGACCTTGTAACACTAACGAGTCACATGACACCGGGGAGGGAAAATGGTTAATTGGGCCCAATTTGGACATTTTCACAGAGTGGTGTCTTCACTTTTGTTGCCAGCGGCTTAGATATTAATGGCTGTGTGTTGAGTTATTTTGAGGGGACAGCAAATTTACACTGTTATACAAGCTGTACACTCACTACTTTACATTGTAGCAAAGTGTAATTTCTTCAGTGTTGTCACATGAAAAGATATAAAACAAATAAAATATATTAGCAAAAATGTGAGGCCGGGGTGTACTCACTTTTGTGAGATACTGTGAGTCCGTGATAGGCGGAACACTGCACACTGACTGCTGGGAAAACAGAGGGCACAGGACGGAGGGCACAGGAAGGAGGGCACAAGGACAGATGGCACAGGACGGATGGCACAGGACCCGCAGATCGGCACAGGTAGGCTACAATGGGGACACGGGGGGGTCTGTACAGGGGACAGGCAGCTGCAGATGGGCATTGCTGACCCTCTTTTCCACTTACAGTAGCTGCTGCATTTTGTACCCTCGGCTTATACACGGGTCAATGCATTTTTCCCATTTTTTTTGTGGTGAATTAGGGGCCTCGGCTTATACTCAGGACGGCCTATACTCGAGTATATACGGTATATATAAACTGAATTACAAGCTAAACTAAATTAAGTACAGATTACACATAAAGTTGAATTATTTATTTTATTTTTATATTTGTATTCTAGTACATAAAGAATGAAAGAGAATTTATCTGTTAAAAAAAAAAAAAGAATGAAAAAGAATATACCGTAAGGGTGGAAATTAAAGATGTATACACATAGAGGGAGCCGAGACAAATTTGATGCTATTTGGAAAAGATGGGTAGAGACCTGGGATAATGAAAATAAAAGATGAACCAACATGGGTAGGGGTTGATATTTGGAGGGGATGGGAGAATGGGAGGAGTGCTGAGGGGGCTGGAGGAGGTGAATACAGGTGGAGGCGGCAGAGGAAAAAATTCTCCCTTTTTTTTTTTTTATTATTTTATTTTATTTTTTTTTTTTTGGGGGGGGGGGGGGGGGTGAGTGGGTGGCTGGTGTGGTAGATAAATGCTAGAAGTTTATGTATCTGGGATGAAATGTATGCTTAAATGTATAACTTGTATTGTTATGAAAAGAATAAAAATAAAAAAAGTACTGAATTAAAAAAAAAAAAGATGTATCAGAGACTGGTGCCCTTTATATTGCCTGGCATTTTTAAGAAACAGGACACACCTGCTTGAAAGTGTTTACAGGAGTCCACATGTTTGTCCATTTTGAGTTAGGGATACCAACTCTAGATAGAAGGAGGCATGTTTTATTTTTATTAAAATGTATTAATAGAATAAATTATGAATAAAAATTTTATGATGTTTGTATGTCTTTAGCAAATTACTAATAAAAAGCTACATAAAGCACATATATGATTTCTGAATGGAGGACAGGTGGATGATTGTGTAAGGTCCTCTCCCTCCATTGTTAGACCATTTTTCATTCATAGAGGCTGTAGTATGGCTTCTTTGAATGGAGGAGCTGGTCAGAAAGGGCGGGCATAGTAGGGCACTCTTGATAAGAGCCTGTAACAGGTATTGTGATTGGCTGTGTGACTGTGTTGCAGTGTTGGGACAAGGTCATCCGTTGCCCAGGGCGAAGATGAAAAACCGCACCCCCCCACCCCGATGTGAAAAGTTGCAGCGCCTACAGAGGATGGGGTCTATACTAATGCATCAGTGACAATGCATTAACCCCCTTACTGCTGCATATTACCAATACCATTGCTAATTAAGCAAACTCCCCTCAGAGACTGCAGACATGATATAAGACAAGAGATGGTTAGAGACTGAGGACATCATACTAAAGATTGTCAGAGACTGCAGACATGATACAAGAGATCAATGCAGTCTCACCAGTGCCCATCAAATGCAGCCTAGCGCTGTGCCCATCAATGCTGCCTCACTGTGCCCATAATGACAGCCTCACTGTGCCCATCAATGCCGTCTCACTGTGCCTATCAATGCCGCCTCACTGTACCCATCAATGCCGCCTCACTGTACCCACCAATGCTGCCTCACTGTGCCCATAATCACAGCCTCTCTGTGCCCATAATCGCAGCCTCTCTGTGCCCATAATCGCAGCCTCACTGTGCTCATCAATTCCGTCTCTCTGTGCCCATAATTGCAGCCTCTCTGTGACCATAATTGCAGCCTCTCTTTGACCATAATTGCAGCCTCTCTTTGACCATAATCACGCCTCACTTTGCCTATGAATGCAGACTCACCATAGCCTGCCCTGGATCACACAGCGGACATCTCTCGCAGCGATGTGTGTCACATAGCTGGATCTGTGTGTGTGTGTTCAGTGGCGTTGTTACAAGGTTCCGCCCCCTTTAGACCGGCTCGTGTGATAGGCAGAACACTGATTCAATCTGCTATCACACGAGCCGGTCTAGGGGGGGCGGGACCTTGTTATGTCGCCGCCAAACACACACACAGACCCAGCTCCCTGACACACAGTGCTCCTGGCTGTGTGTCAGAGGAGGAGGTGGGAGGGGAGCGCTGTAGCCACAGGATCAAAGTGGCCCCAGGCTAGGTGGCCTGTAGCATGGCCTCTACTGTACCCCCCTTCCTCCAGTAAATGGTCCCACCCAGGGCATCCGCCCCTTCTGCCCACCCCTTGTACCGGGCCCTGCTGTGTTGGCATCAAACGGTGCAAGTCCTCACCTTGCATCTACTTGGATAGGGCAGCTACCCACCTGCTGGTAGTTGTAGCCCTCCGCCATATTATGTCAAACTCCTGGCCATAGACCCACTCACAACATCCCCAGCTGTAGGCCTAAATATTCAAGAATAAAAGAATATCCACACATGAAATATATATTTTTTGCACTTTATTGTATCTTCTCAAA
Organism: Lithobates sylvaticus; assembly: GCA_028564925.1. NCBI lineage: Eukaryota > Metazoa > Chordata > Amphibia > Anura > Ranidae > Lithobates > Lithobates sylvaticus. The sequence continues at coordinate 115,221,445 of CM053026.1, forward strand.
GATGGCCGTGACAGCTGACATCTCATTGAGATACTGAAAGAATTCTTTGGGATGGAACACCATACACAGTAGCAGACATTCTGTAGCTGTCATTTAGGCGTAAAACACCAGCACATAATCTGTAAACCATCTTCCCTTTGGACCCCCCTCTCTCCTTGGTAGCATAACAATGTTGGGACCACTTCCCCATGTATACTAGGTCCAAAGCATACAGCTTCCACCACTGACTACTATCAAGGTGTCCTCATTAGTATACTAGTCTCTCCCAATATCCCTTTCTTTATCTCTGCCCAGCCAGACATACTCCCAGATGACACACTTAATCCCAGATGTACTATTACTCACTTCAGAGGAACTATTATGCCGCGTACATACGATCGGACAATCCAGCGAACTTTGCAGCTGAGGTCCACCGGACTTTCAAACGAACGGACTTGGCCACACACGATCACTCCAAAAGTCTGACGGATTTGAACGTGATGACATACGACCAGACTAGAATAAGGAAGTTCATAGCCGGTAGCCAATAGCTGCCCTAGCGTCGGTTTAGTCCTTCGACTAGCACACAGACGAACGGATTGTCCGCTAGAAAGCCGAGTCCGGTGGACAAATTTGAAGCCAGTCTTATTTCTAGGTCCGCCAGACTTTTGGGAAGAAAAAGTCCGCTGGAGCCCACAAACGAACGAATTGTCTGACGGACTCTGGTCTGATCGTGTGTACACGGCATTAGCCTGGCCTAAAAGGCCTTTTGCATCCTGTTCACAGCCCACAGCAGACTATAAAATAGGGTGACTACAGCTGGTCCTTCTGGGTGTTGAACTGCCTCACCCCAGAGTTGCAGCCCAGTTCAGGGCCTTTGGACAGTAGCCGACTACATCTAACAAGCTTTTGGGTGTTTGGCTCCCATGCCCCATCTTCTAAGGCTCTTCCCATCTCAGCACTTATATGGGCACTAACTCAACCCATTACATCATTAGAGGAAGGTTTTCTCTAAAATGGGCCAAATACCCAATTAAATCATTCCCTTTGCCACACTATATATTGGAAACAGAGACATCTAGTAGCAGACAAGCTAACTGCACCTGCCAACAAGCCTGTCACAGCTCCATCACTTCTATTAACCCTCACCTCACTGTAAGATTATGGATAGTGGGGGTAGATGAAGGAGGATGTCAGAGAAGACAGCATCACACTGGCTGTCTCCAGAACTACCTTCTAAGCCTGGCTGTAGAGAACAGCTTGAAATAACTGTTAATGATTACAAAGAATAATAGTATTACTTCACAGTTAATTGCTATTTGTTCCTGAAGGCTGGGCAATAGAGAGATCCACTCCTCAGTAAGGGAGTTATGTAATACCAGTAATGACGCCAATACAAATTTACAAGCCAGAGCTAATACAGTTCAGAGCTTATTCAAATACAATTCCTTACACTAGTACTAGTAATAGTAATACAACATAAGTGAAGAATATACTTCAGAAAAAAAATTAAAGGGTAAGTTCACCTTTACAGAAAAATCTGTAAGGTGAACTTACACAGGATCCCCTCCTAAGCCAGCTTACTATCTAATGGGTTAGTTGACATCTGGACAGTTACAACCTCTAAAGCCCCATACACACGGTCGGATTTTCCGATGGATTCTGTCCTATCAGACAATGTTGTCGGAAATTCCGACTGCGTGTAGGCACCATCGGACAGTTTCCATCGGATTGTCCGACGGACAAAGTCCTATCTCCTGCTGGATAGATTTTTTGACAACAAAGTCCGATCACACCAAATCGGATCGTGTGTAGCGAATTCCGACGGACAAAGTGCTACGCATGCTCAGATCACATTACAAGACCAAAGCTATTGGCTACTAGCCTCTACGTAGGCAACAAACGTCACCACGTTCAGAATGATCGGATTTTCCGACAACTTTGTCCGACCGTGTGTACGCAAAACCAACATCGGACAAAGTACGACGGACATGATCCGACGGACCTGGTCCTCGGATAATCCGAGCGTGTGTATGGGGCTTAAGTATGTATTATAGAATTGAGCCTACTTCCTCTCCCATGTACTCTTCTGACATCCAAATAGTGCTGGAATTGAATACAGAAAATCTGGGTAGCATTTGTTTCCTTAGCAAGCAAAGCCGAATGAACTATTTCATTTATCTCGACAATTGCCACATTCTATATTATAATTGTATTTTTTTGCCAAACTGTGCTTAAAACCCTCAATTACGACTTAAATGCAAAACATTTTCAAACAAGTGCCTAAACGCCTCATGATACACATCAGGTGTAATTGTTTATTAAACATAGTAAGTCAATGGGTGTTATTTACAAAAAGGCAAATCCACTTTGCACTACAAGTGCAAACTACAAGTGCAAAGTGTACTTGAAATTGCACTGAAATGCACTTGGAAGTGCAGTCGCTGTAAATCTGAGGGGTAGATCCGAAATGAAGGGAAGCTCTGCTGATTTTATCATCCAATCATTTGCAAGCTAAAATGCTGTTTTTTTATTTTCCTTGCATGTCCCCCTCGGATCTACAGCAAGTGCACTTTCAAGTGCACTTTCAGTGCAATTTCAAGTGCACTTTGCACTTGTAGTTTGCACTTGTAGTGCAAAGTAGATTTGCCTTTTGTAAATAACCCCCATAGTCTTGTTGCCGGAAAATTAACTTAAACAAAAGTTTGAAAGGTAAGGCCAAAGGAAGCTGATGGTCTTATTTCAGAAAGTATTGAGTTCAGGTTTTTTCATGGATGGTATACAGTAAATAAGGGCAACTGAAATTTGTACTGCATCAGTGGTTTTCAGAAATACCACGTTGTCTCTTGTGCCTTCATGCAGATGCATGGAATACCTGAGCATCCCCATGTAGGTAAACACAGCCCTCCACGGTCATACGCTGTAGTACACCTTGTGTGAATGAGGACTTACTGATGTTTTCAAGTACAGTAAATGCCCAGTAAGGTGCTGCAAACAGTACTAGCACACAGGGTATAACATTTCTTTGATAATATTTATAAAGTGCGCAAGAAGGTATAACATGCATAAGGAGAAACAAGGTCAAAATATAGTGTACAGTGTATATTTTTGGTACATTTGTCATACACATGGCAGGTAGGGAGTAGATGAACCCAGTAATGTGTTCCCCAATCAGGGAAGTTTATGCAATGTATTGTAATTGGACTGGATAGGTTATGGGTTATGGTGTTTTATATGGAGAAAGATGAGGAGGGTGAGGAGAGGGTGGATGGATGGGAAGATCTGATAAAGAGGAGAGGAAAAAAAGAGGGTCAGGGAAGAGAAAACTACAATAGTTCATAATATGTGCTCACTGGAAATACAGTATACTTTTTTAATAATAACATATACAACATTTCTTTTTTTTTAAACTTTTTATTTTAGTAATTTTAAACAACACATTTCGTCTTTTACATTTAACACACTTTGTAACATCACAACTATCAAACACATATTCTGTGGTTTATGTTATACATCCTCTGTTCTTTTGGGATTTCCTCTAAAACAGCAAAAGCAGCAAAAACAGACATAGAAGAACAAACAAAACAAAAGAAAAAAAAAAAAAAAAAAAAAGAGACCTCCTTTCATATACAACATTTCTGAAAAATATCCTGTTGTTGAAATTGTGCCTTGTGCCTTGTGCCAGAAATGATCTGAAGAGGAACTTATCATTCAGCATCCTCATAAGGCTTAACCCACTAAACAGCTCAAATCCTCAGTCACTATGTTTCCAGCAGGTACACAAAACTGTCAAAAGCACCTACGTTTGTACAACATATTTTAAAGAGTGTCTATGGCATGCATGTGTCTGGAGTTGAGGACACATAACTGATTTACACCACTGTTTTGAAACTGCAACAACTGTTGTCAAATTTATCAAAACTGGAGCAGACTACTAAGCAGTGGTGGTCGTCCATTAGGACGCATGGATTTCAATGTTTTTTTTTTTTTGAAGCACATGATTAGAGTCAGAGGCTCTAACTGGCTTCAAAAGGGGTCCCACCCACTTGTGTGACATTAACGAATTAATATTTGCTAATGTTTTTCTGCTTCTCTGATCGGCCAATCAGGACTCCCAGCCAATCGGGTCTCAGGACCCGCCTCCTGTTCAGCTTGGAGGAGAAGAAGGAAGATATTAGCCGCCTCCCCCCCCAAATATTGACCACCAGCCGCCACTGCTACCATATCTCAATTTGGCATGTCTCTACTATCTCTAGTTTCCTCTTGGTTGGAAACCATCCTGCAAGATGAATCCATAATCAAATCCATAATCCATAATCAAATCAGTATCTGCAAGTTACAAAGCCTTATTACCCTTCAACCATGGAGCTTGATTGTGAGGACTGGGAAGATGTATGGGAGTATCCCATGCTACAATTAGTCTTAGCCAGATACCACTTAATCCAAATTAAAATTCTTCACAGAATATAGTTACATAGTTACATAGTAGGTAAAAGTGCCTCAACATCACCTCTCTACTCTTTATTATGGACAGAACCTTAGTGCCAAAGACTCTCTCCCTTATACAGCAATAACTTGGTGCACCCCTCTCCCTCATCCCTCCCTTTTTTCCCCCTCTCTTTTGTCTCCCATTATCTCCCTGTATTTCGCCTTAATACGTGGTAATCCTAGGATACCCCCCATCAGATCCATCCAGGTACCTTCACTTAATGTCTGATATCTTAGCAGGTTGTACCTTAATCCTGGGACCAACCCACACATATGCTTATTCCCTAGCTACGATACTTACTTCAATTACTTTGTAAAACAATGCTGTTACTATTGTTGTAATCGGTTTTCCAAAACCTTTCAATAAAATCTTTTGGAAAGAAAGGATATTTTATAAGACTGCATATTAAACACTGCACTCAGAGACGCTTTTCTGTTTCTATCTATGTTGATTATACAGAGTTTGCTTCACTCACGAGAAAAGCTGTGCCCTTAGTGTATGTCTTACTCCCAATATACCATTCCACATCATCATCATCATCATCATCTCCAAGGAAACATCTTTTTAATTTTACCTTACCCCTGGACTTTTCTTATATTCACCCTTTGGCCCTGTTTTTATGGTTGCCTTTTAAATATGCATCCTGAGCGCTAGCATTTGTATGTTCTTCTGAGGACTGGTGACCAGAACTTGACAGAATACTCCAGATGAGGCCTAACCAGAGTTTTATAAAGTGCCAGGATTATCGTTTTACCCCTGGAGTATATCCCTTTTTTTTATGCATGCTAATATTCTGCCAGCTTTGGTAGCTGAAGCTTGACATTGCATGCTATTGCTCAATCTGTCATCTACTAGGACCCCCAGATCTTTCTCCATCATTGATTCCCCCAGCGGTTCTCCCCCTAGTGAGTAGTTTGCAGTTATGTTTTTTGCCCCCAAGTGCATTACTTATAAATTTTCAACATTAAACCTGATTTGCCATTTGTCCGCCCACTACATTATTAAAGTCAAATTTCTTTATCCTGTTGTGAAGTTATTGCCCTGCTTATCTTTGCGTCATCTGCAAAAACTGAGACTGAGCTACTTATCCTATACTTTATATCATTTTACTTTTATATCATTTATGAATGAATTTAATAGAATTGGTCCCAAGACAGAACCTTGGAGTACCCCACTCGCTACTCCCGACCAGTCTGAGTACATGTTATTTATCACCACACTTTGGACACGCCCCTGTAACCATTTTTTTTAACCAAACGCAAGCCTTATGGTCCATGCCTGTAGACCTCAGCTTGTAAATTAAGCGTTTATGGGGAACTGTATCAAATGCTTTTACTAAGTCCAAAGGCCTCCCCTTATCTAGATGGCAGCTCACTTCCTCGTAGAATGTTAGCAGATTGGTCTGGTAGGAACGACCTTTCATAAAAAACATTCTGATAACTACTAATGATCATTTCCCTGAGTAGTGACATCTGTATTTGGGCCTGGTATACTCCTTGGCCCCTACTAGGGCACTAAGAACGCTATATGGTCTGCTTTTATATTGTGCCAGGAAAGCTATGTTTCTAAAGTCCCCTTTAGCCCCTACTCTTGATTTCTGTAAGCATCTAGTTAATACGGCCATACCCCTTTACTAATTCACGTATGAGTTTAGAGGTTGCCCCAAGAAATTCTCCAAAGTCTGGGACATCTGGCTTAATTCACCCTCTACTGGAGGCGTATTCCTAGTATCAAATATGGTTTGATGTGGTTGTTTGGGGGACCTCTCTTCCATAACCTAATTAGGGGGGTTATCCTGAATGTAGGGGAGCGAGTGTTGTCATTCCAAAGAGCTGCTTCCAGCAAGCCAAAACTTTTTTCCGTACTTAGCCTGTCTGTGGTCTGAACAGAGTGCACATAGGAATAAGTCTGTTGTTGCTTGTTTTTCTTTGTTCTGTGTACCTAATGAGCCAGGGTATTCCAAAATGACTCTGAATTTTATACCCTTTTCTACTTACAAATTCAATAAAAAATAAATAGAAAAAAAAACTGGAGTAGACAGAATCTGGAGCATTTGTGCGTTACAACCAACCAGTTTTTCCGGTAAACATTAAATTAAATTAAATATAGAAGCTGATTGGTTACCATGCACAACTGCATCAGGTTCTGTATGCTCCAGTTTTTAAAAATTACTCATTGTGACTAAGCAAATAGCAGGTATCCATAGAAGATGCTTTTAATCATAGGATGACCATATGTTCACCTACATGAAATTGTCATGAACTTCAATATGTTTAAAGAGTAACTTCACTTTTGTTGAAAAAAACACCCCCTCTGGGTGATCTATGTACATTGCAAGAATTTTTAATAAACATTGTTGCATATTCCTATCTTTTGTTATTCAGAAGAAATAGCTGTTTATTTGTCTGTGTCCAAGTGAATCTAATGGGAGTGATTTTATAATTACTAATCATCTGCTGCACTTGCAAGGTTCTAATGAGGGAAATGTCAGGGTCTGCATCCCTTTAGAAGGGATTTCGTTTGGGAGTATCTCACCAAAAATGATTTTTTTTTGCAGGGGATGACCAAAAGCAGATAATGACATTTCTGTGGTAGATCTTTGTACAGAACGCCTCCAGGTTGCCATATTACATCACATTAACAGATAATTACAGCACTGCAGATTGACAACAAAAGGTGATTTTTAATAACATTCAATTACAATAAGACTTTTTTTTTTATTTGTCATTTTTTTCCCACGAAAGTGGGGCCAGAAGATGCATATACATGCATATAAAATCAGACATGCCTCGTTTTAACATAGTAACACACAGATGCAAATGCAGAATCTCAGGAATTTCGGGTGCACTTGCGTGATGTCAGTTACGCTTGACACATTTCATCATATGACTGCCGAGACTCTGCATTTAGTTTTAAAAGGACATGGCATGGACAGGCAAATGGGCGTATGGGTACATGCCTTTAAATTTGCCGTGTGCCATCGCGTGTGCGAGTCCCCTCCGTAAGTCGGATCGCGGGTCCCGCGGACTGGATCGCCGCGGGGATACCCGCGATCGTTTTACGGAGAGGAAGAATGGGGAAATGCTAATGTAAACAAGCATCTCCCCGTTCTGCCTAGTGACAGTGTCACTGATCTCTGCTCCCTGTGATCGGAGCAGATATCAGTGAAGTGTCACACACAGCCACGCTCCCCCACAGTTAGAAACACTCCCCAGGGCACACTTAACCCTTACACTTCCCCCTAGAGGTTAACCCCTTCACTGCCAGTGTCATTTACACAGGAATCAGTGCATTTGTATAGCACTGATTGCTGTATAAAGGACAATGGTCCCAAAAATGTGTCAAAAATGTCTGATGTGTCCGCCATAATGTTAATAAAAATGCCATAAAACTAACCCCTATTTTGTAAACACTATAACCTTTGCGCAAACCAATTAATAAACGCTTATTGTGATTTTTTTTTACCAAAAATATGTAGATGAATGCGTATCAGCCTAAACTGAGGAAAAAAAAATGTTTTTTTTTTTATACATTTTTGGGGGATATTTATTATAGCAAAATGTAAAAAATAATGCGTTTCTTTCAAAATTGTCGCTCTTTTTTTGTTTATAGCGCAAAAAATAAAAACCACAGGGGTGATCAAATACCACCAAAAGAAAGCTCTATTTGTGGGAAAAAAAGGACATCAATTTTGTTTGGGAGCCACGTCGCACGACCGCGCAATTGTCAGTTAAAGCGACGCAGTGCCGAATCACAAAAAGTGCTCTGGTCTTTGGCCAGCAAAATGGTCTGGGGTGGTTAAAGAATATGTGAGTAATATTTTTACAGTAATGCACTGTGATTTAATTACACTATAGAAGTGTCTATGTTTTAACTGGTGTATTCTAAGCTGTGGTGGATTGGGAAATGTCCAGAATGGTCTGGATTCTGGTGACAGGAGTGGAGGAGTGTGGATCTGAGGGTTTTTGATTCCATCATGGAGGAATAAAATATGGGATACCGGGACATACTACTGGTTATTTGGAGAGAGCTGTCTTTGTCTCATTTTAGATTCAAAGGGGTCAAACAATTTTGGTGATTTTTTTACTCGTAGGGAATGGATTATATTCAAAGCGAAGATCGCCTAATTTTGGAAAGCATTATTGACTCACCTATTCCAAAAACAGGATTCATGTACATCTGGTGAGCCTGAGCCAGTGTAAAGCCTCATACACACGATCGGACCGTGGACCAACTTTCCCGTTGATTTTTGTCCAAAGGGCGTTGGCCCCAAGTTGGTATTGCATACACACGATCTGACTTTTTAGGCAACAAACATGAACGTAGTGACGTTTCAACGTACTGACGACACTTCAAAAGAGGACGTTTGAATACTCCAGCGCCACCTTTGGTCAACTTCTATATTGTTCTCTGATCTTTTGCATTGGTTCTGAGCATGCGTGTTTGTACTTTGTACAAAAGTCCGTTGGTTTTGTGTACACACGGTCGGACTTTGGTCTATCGGACTTTTGTTGGCAGAAAGTTGGTCCGTTCGCACAGCCAACAAAAGTCCGATGAAACCTGGAAAAAGTTGGTCCAATGGAGCGTACACATGGTCGGATGTTGGTCCAAAACAGCTAATTTGCATGTTGGTTGTCAAAAAGTCCGATCGTGTGTACGGGCCTTTAGGGAACCTTTTTGAACCCTTCATGGTTTCCTGGGACCCTGAAGTTCTAGTTACGCCTCATGTGTAGTAATCCCATGGAAAAAGAGCCATAAGTAAATAGAGAGACTTCACTAAGTTATTGAACCTTGCACAGCAATTTTTTTGTTAGTTATTTTAGACTAATATTATTTTTTAAATAAGTGAAATGTGGTTTCTATGCCTTGCTTACACATGTCAGCATTACAAAAACACAATCATAATTACATAGTTACATAGTAGGTGAGGTTGAAAAAAGTCCATCAAGTCCAACCTATGTGTGTGATTATATGTCGGTATTACATTGTATATCCCTGTATGTTGTGGTTGTTCAGGTGCTTATCTAAAGCCTCATACACACGATCTGATTTTCCGATGAGAAATGTGTGATGACAGGCTGTCGGTGGAAAATACGACCATGTGTACGCTCCATCGGACAATTGTTGTCGGATTTTCCGTGGACACTTGTTGGATGGCAGGTTTTAAAATTTTCCACGGACAAATGTCTGTTGTCGGATTTTCCCAGCGTTTGTACACGGACAAAAGTCCAAAGTACAAACACGCATGCTCGGAAGCAAGGACGAGCCAGAAGCAGTCGGTCTTGTAAACTAGCATTCGTAATGGAGAATTAACATTCATGATGTGGCAAATTATGAAATCTTCAAATGCAGCGCACATTCTCTTCTTCTGTAGCCACCCTGGTGGTATGATTATGTCAGATTTTTGTGTCTCAAAGCGGTACAATTGTTTTGCATAGAAATTTGGCGTTTTATATTGTAGGCCTGTAATTCTTAGCAATAACCAGTGTTGGTCATCTTACTTTAAAAAAGTAATTAGTTAAGTTACACACTCGGAACATCATAAACGCACAGACCATATGGATCCGATAGAAACCACAGAATCTACAGAGCCGGCTATATCAGGTACTATAAATAGGAATGTAAATGTGAAGGGGCTAGACAATGCTACACATTCAACACCGAGTAGCACTATTGAGTGCAAGGACAAAACATGGGAGGTAACAGGAGACAGCACGGATAAAGAAACAGGACAGGAGGCGGGTGGCTTATGGGACTTCCTTAGAGCACTACCAACTCGCAATGAGATGGAGGCCTTTGTACAACGTCTAGAATATGGTTTCCATAAAGAGCTTCACACTGTAAACATTGAACTAAAGGCTACTGGGCTGAAAATAGCAGAGGTTGAGCATTCAGTAGATACGTTAGCAGATCATGTGCATTTACAGGAAAAACGCATAGATGCTCAAGAATCACAAATAGATACATTGTTCGAGCTAATGGAGAATCAAGATAATCGTAATAGACGCAACAATATTAGGATCAGGGGACTGTCCGAGACAGTTAGGGCAGAAGAACTGACACCAACAGTTAATAAAATTTTTACATCACTACTAGGGAGACCAGAAGAAACAACTCTAGAACTAGACAGAGTCCATCGGTCTCTTGGACCACGCAACACAGATCCAGACAAACCAAGGGACATCATTTGCCGTGTTCATTTTTTCATAGATAAGGAGGAAATTATGAGGAAATCTAGAGAGAGGGGACAAATTAAGGTTATGGAGAACTCCATTCAATTACTACACGACCTATGCCCATTTACATTGGAGAAGAGGAAGGCGTTAAGGCCATTACTTAAAATTCTGCAAGATCGCAATATTGTATATCGCTGGAATTTCCCTTTCCAATTACAAATTAAAAAAGAGGGTAGGTGGTATAACCTACGAGATCCTTCAGACATTCCGACAATACAAACTGTTATGGGACTACCAGACCTTCCGCCGATAATTTGGCCCCAGACCTATACACCGTTTAGAAGGACTGAACGTCAAGGGGGTGAGGCAACAAAACAGCAAGATAACTGTAAAGACTAAATGGCTAATAAAAGCATGGAAATCATTATTGTTTATATAGTGTATAGGCTGGAGAGTCCTGTTGGAGGGGCATCGCCCCTCTCCCACTCTATCTCTTTTTTTTTTTTTGTTTCCTTCTTTCTTACCACTTTTCTCTCTACTTTTTATCTCCTTCTCCCCATCGTTCTTCAGCTCTTCCCCAATTGTACTTTCACCGCATATTCCTTCATCTTCCCCTCCCTCATGTGAGTTAATATTAAAACAGAATTATTAACTTTAGAACCGAAATACCCATGCAACTATAAACTTTTGATAATTATAGCACACAGAGTGATTTTTTTTTTTTTTTTCTTTTTTTTTTTTTTTTTTTGCAACTATATTGCATGGTCTAAATGAGGGGTGGTAACATCCAGAGCCTTGGACATATGATAGAAATTACAAGATTTATGATATAAAGCATATAGCCTATAGTTTTGAATATATGTATGATTATAGCATAGATACAGAGTATGTGTACTCACTGTTTTCATTTCTTCTTATTTTTATTTTTCTTTTTGCTTTTTTTCTCCCCTTTTGATATTAGCACTTTTATGTTGTAATGTTCATGCACTGGGAGGTATACAGTTTATGATATGCTTGAGTTATATATGGGGGGGGGGGGGGGGGGGGGGGTGGGGGGGGGAGGGAGGTTGAAGTGGGGAAAGATGGCTCTAAGAGGTATATAATTATACAAATCACCAACTGTTTTCTAAACGACTGAAAGTCCAGATCTACTGCGGAGAGGTACCCTCCGTGTTCGTCAAGTCTTTTCTCCCCCTAATAGGTACCCCAGCCCTCTGGTAGGGCTTGGGGGTTTTTCTTTTTTTTTGGGATATATCCCAAAACCTTAGGGGACCTGTGTGTGTTTTTTTTCCCCGAAGAGTTAGTAGTGTGCATTTCCCAGAGTAGTATTGGGATTTGTGAGAGGGATCCTCTCGAAAACTATTTGTGCGTTTCCCTTTTTTTTTTTTTTTTTTTCCTTGTTTTTTTTTTGTGGTGTGCCCTCTCTGTCTTCCTCCTTCTCCCCTTCAGTCTCCCATTTACCTATCATGGCAGTAAACTACTCGTCCCCGGCTGTGTTGAAGCTCTGCACCTATAATGTTAAAGGACTGAATAACAAATCAAAAAGAGGTCAAATTCTTTATAGTATGCATAAAGCGAAGGTAGACATTATTTTATTCCAGGAGACCCATTTCCGCACAGGTAGTATTCCAGTGTGTTCACGAAAACATTATTCTCAATGGTTCCATAGTACTATGCCAAACTCTAAAGCAAGAGGGGTATCTATTGCTTTTCATAAACAGTTGCCGATACAATATTTGAATCATAAAGCAGACCAAAATGGTAGATATCTCTTTTTAAAAATTAAAATATGGAATAAAACTTTCACAATTGCAAATTTCTATATCCCAAACCAAGCCCAAACAACAATAATTTCAAGGTATCTTAACCTTCTAGCTGAATTCGCAGAAGGTTCAGTCCTTGTAGGGGGAGATCTCAATCTAGCTCTGGATCCTATACTAGACACTTCAGCCCAAAGATCAAACACTTCATACTCTTGTTTGAGAGCACTGAAAAAAAACTTTCTGGACCACAGGCTACTTGACCTTTGGCGGATCCTAAACCCTAAAGACCGTAACTACACTTATTTCTCTTTAGCACATAAAACATACAGTAGGTTAGATTATTTTTTAACAGGTCCTAAAATACTTGAATGGCACCCACAAATGGAAATAGGATCTTTTATTTGGTCCGATCACTCCCCAGTATTTTTAACAATAACCCCTCCCCAAACGCAGGGGACGAATTGGTCCTGGCGCCTGAACGATAAACTAATGACAGATCAAACCTGTCACAGGGCAATTATAGCTACAATCAATAACTTTATTACAGACCATGAACAAGACGAAACTGCACTCCCGATAAAATGGGAAGCTTTCAAAGCTGTACTCAGGGGGGTGTTTATTCAACACGGCTCGCGTATCAAGAAAGAAAAGTCTAAAAATATTGAAACTATCTTGACAAAACTTAGCTCGCTAGAAACTCAACATAAAACACACCCATCAGCAGAGTCATTAGCTGATATAACACGCACAAGGTCGTCTTTACTACAGATCTACGACACCTATCATAGTTCATACCAACAGAGGCGAGCTCTAGGTAGGTATAGGTACGAGAATAAATGTGGGAGATTGTTAGCTAATAAACTGCATCCACGATCTTCTCAGACTTCTATATCAAGTATAAAAAAAACATCGGGAGAGCTTACATCGGACCCATTAACCCTTCAACAAATATTTAAGGAATACTTTTCGGCCCTATACAACCTGCCCCCAATATCCTCTTTAGAAGAGAACGATATTGAAAGTTATGTACGAGAAAACGCTTTACCAATAATAGATGATGGTAATGAGATCGCTCTGGACGCACCATTTTCACATAAAGAACTACTAGATGTAATCACTAATATACCATCAGATAAAAGTCCAGGCCCGGACGGTTTCACCCCAAAATTTTATAAAACTTATAAAGAACAGCTATCACCATTTATGCTTCAAGTATTTAACTCTATTTCTCTTAATAACCAATTTCCAAAACAGTCTTTGGAATCGCATATTACTTTGATCCCAAAACCAGATAAGGACCCAACACTATGCTCTAGCTATCGACCGATATCTCTGATTGGGGTAGATATAAAAATCTATGCCAAATTGATAGCGCTCCGTCTTCAACCTCTCCTCCCTGGCCTAGTACATACAGACCAGGTAGGATTTGTTCAAGAAAGAGAAGCACGTGATAACACGATTAAAACTTTTCTCCTAATGAATCACGCTAAAACAGCTAAAATACCAGTATGCCTTTTCTCAGTCGATGCAGAAAAGGCATTTGACCGGGTAGGATGGCCTTTTTTGAAACAAGCATTAATACAAATAGGTATGGGGGCAAATCTATTTAATAAAATTATGGCGCTCTATACCGGCCCAGCGGCCAGGATAAAGATTAATGGATCGCTGACATCGAGTGTTAGTATACAAAATGGCACACGCCAGGGATGCCCACTTTCCCCCCTACTTTATGTTTTAGTGATGGAGTATTTGGCAACAGCAATTAGACAGAACCCATCTATAACAGGCATAAAAATTATGGAAAAGGAAGTAAAGTTAGCTCTATTTGCTGACGATCTATTACTTTATGTTACTAACCCCCATATTTCATTACCTTCTATAATATCTGAATTCCAGCGCTTTGGAACCTTGAGTAACTTTAAAGTAAATATTCAGAAATCAGAAATCCTTAATGTATCATTAACATCACAACAAATTATAGATATAAGAAACAATTTTTCGTTAAAAATTTGTTCAAAAGCGCTGAAATATTTAGGTATTAAGATTCCTTCCGACCCAATCAACCTCTATCTAATGAACTATATCCCTCTCTTGCAACGTACTCTACTAGATTTGAAAAAATATGATGCTAAACAACATTCATGGTTTGGGAGGATCAATATACTAAAAATGGATATAATACCGCGCTTCTTATACCTTTTTCAAACTATCCCTGTGCCTATCCCCAGATCTTTTTTCTCAAATTTACAAACAGCATTTGTAAAATTTATCTGGGGATACAAGAAACCTAGATTACGCAAGAAATTATTATTAGCCCCAAAGAATAAAGGAGGAGTAGGTGCACCTGATCTGTATTATTATTATGCTTCGGCAGTCTTGACTAGACTAGTGAACTGGTTCCATCACTCTAAAATTAAACAATGGGTAGAAATAGAACAGGGTTTAAACCAACTGGACCTCAAGGCGATACCTTGGTTAAACTTATCCACCAGAGATATCGGTCGAGAGCTACAAAAAAATATGCCCCCCCTTACATCTCATCTATTAAAAATTTGGGCAAAAACAGTTGTACAGCTAGAATTGTCCTCCTTTATTGGACCAATGACCCCGCTTTTTGACAACCCCAACTTTCCACCGGCAGTAAACCGTACACATTTTTTAATTTGGAACAAAGAGTCCCATCTAAGATTGGGTCAAACTCTCTGCCAAGGAAGAGTCCCCTCCTTACAAAACCTATTCCCTACGCAACAACCATCGGGTATACAAAGGATGGAATATTGGCAACTAATGTCTTTTTGGTTATCTATTTCACCTAATAGATCCCTATACAGAGAGCCAACCCAAGTTGAAAGTCTTTTGTTACAAGATTCTAAACCAAAACACGTTCTTTCTAAGATATATAAGATGCTTATCACAAAATATTATTCGGAGCCACCAGAATTTATAAACAATTGGGTAAAGGAGATTAATGTTCCAATCGAGGCGGAAGACTGGGAGAAGGCGTTTAATCTAACCTATTGCTCATCAATAGCAATTAAAGCACAGGAAACTAGCTATAAAATCCTTTCAAGGTGGTATTGGACCCCAGTGACTCTACAGCGTATATATCCAGATAGATCAGACATATGTTGGCGTTGCCACACAGATAGGGGCTCATTGCTCCATATCTGGTGGGAATGCCCCCAAATTCATAGTTTCTGGGAAAAGATCACACAAATGTATACTACAATCACAGGGGAGGTAATACCCAACACTCCTCAAATTACCCTTCTCTCTATCCTACCAGGTACATATAAAAACATGAAAAAAAGTCTTCTTTGCCAATGGTTGACAGCAGCAAGATTGGTTATACCAAGGCACTGGCGTTCAACTCAGTCCCCATCAATAATGGAATGGGCTATAGAAATGGACAATATAGAAAGATTAGAAAAACTTTTAGCATATGAAATAGGCAACCAGGAGGAATGGATGCGGATATGGGCCCCTTGGAGGATGTATAGAGAAATATAGTTAAATTAGATAATAGCGAAGGTAAGAAATCAATTTATATAATATGGATCATGGTAACAATAGTCAGAGCTTCGACACTGGGAAAGAGAGAGGGGGCTGGGGGGGAGGGGGAGGGGGGGGGGGGGGGAGAGGGGGAATGTTGGGATATAAATCTGTGTTTTTCCTTTTTTTTTTTTTTTTTTTTGTGTTTGTACTGAGCGCTGGTTTATTATTTGTATTGCTTTGTTTTTTTAATTGTGTGTTTGTATTTTTTGTTTGGTGAAGTAATAGTAATTGTGTGTAAAGACATTTACAAGAATTATGTTGGATTAATTAAGTGACTCAAATAGACGCCCCTTGCAGAGTAGCATGAGCATCAGGAGCGTGCGGCATCGCCTCGTACAATGTAATTGTCTAAAAATGTCCTAGTCTGTATTAATTAATGAATAATGTTTAAAGTGGAGGTAGAAGTAATTGGGGTAACTAAGCCAAAGTAATGGGAACTGAGTTACCATGACGGGAAAAGTAATCAGTTAGATTACTCGTTACCCTCTAAAGTAACTGCGTTAGGTAACTCAGTTTATTTTAACTCAGTTACTTACATCACTGGCAATAACACACTTAAATCTGTCCAAACAAGAGTCTAGCAGATATCCCGGGTATGATAAAGTTTGATGTGAAAAAATGTGTGTAGCGCTCAGACATGTAACCTCATGAATAGGAACATGACAATTTTGAAAGTGAAAAGATTAAATGCAAATATGAAAAATTGCTCAAACAATAATGGTGATCAAATATTATACACAAAATTGTAAAATAACAAAAAGAGAAGTGAAAGCACTGGTAGTGCTAATAGGACCCAATGGGATATGATAGTCCATATATAAAATACATGGAAAAGTTCTTTAAGGCCTCCCTTCCAGAAAGACTTAAGTATAATCCCAACAGTATGGTGAATGTGCCAATCAACATTTGACAATGATGCACACACGATAAGGTACTCTTACCAGCTGAAGTGGACACATGTACCATATGGCAGTGGGTCAAACAGGCTTGTAATCCTCCTGTTGCTATCACTTAGGGTGCGTTGGTGAGCAGCTCCAAATCGCAGGACCGTGAAAGTTCACACAGAACAGTCAAGCAGCAGCCAAGGGTATCCCAGATGCATCCACATATGAATGGAAGAGCAGGGATCAAAGGTGGCGGGATGTAAAATGGGAGGGAAAAAAAGGAAAAAGCTTCAGTATAAACACAAATAGGAAATACAAAGACACTGCATTTCAAAAGAGCCAACTTCCCTAAACTACAAACCTTGCTAGAAGGCATAAATTGGGATAAAATCTTAGGAACAAAGAACACGGAGGAGAGATGAGTTTACTTTAAGAGCATATTAAATAAGGGCATTAGCCAATGCATCCCTTTGGCTAATACATTTAAAAGTGAACAAAAGTCCTGGATGGCTTAACTCCAATGTAAAAATGAATATAAAAGCAAAGGAAAAGGCCTTCAAAAAATACAAGGTTGAGGGATCATCATCAGCATTCAGACTTTATAAAGAATGCAACAAGAAATGTAGGGGTGCAATAAGGACGACTATGATAGGACATGAAAGACACATAGAGGAGAGCAAAAAAAATCCCCAAAATGTATACTGAAGCCAATTGACCTGTGATCGCAGTTACCTAAATTGCCCTGTATTTCCACATCCGTGATCAGGTCTGTATTGTTGGTAATCAGTAGATCCAGTAACGCTTTATTTCTAGTTGGTGCGTCTACCATCTGACCCATAAAATTGTCCTGCAAAACATTTAGGAACTGGCGAGCCTTAGACGAATGTGTGGTTCCCTCCGCCCAGTCTATGTCTGGATGTCTGGATAATTAAATTCCCCCATTATGATAACACTTCTCATCCTTGCTGCTAATCCAAATTGTGATAGGAGATCTGTCTCCCCTTCCTCCCTCAGGTTAGGGGGCCTATAGCATACTCCCAGTATTATTTTGATATTTTAGCTTCATCCCTTTGGAGCGCTACCCATAAGGATTCCACATCCTCCCTAGCTCCTCCCTAGCTCCCTTAGTGATGTCATCTCTCATAGTCACTTGTACATTATTCTTGATATATAGGCATACCCCTCCCCCTTTTTTACCCTCTCTATCCTTGCGATAAAGGGTATACCCTTGAATGGTTGCCAGCCATCATGAGAGTTGTTGAACCAGGTCTCGCGGGTCAGGCTGAATGACTCATACAGGCTGGTCTCTGGTGCCTTCCCCTGGTTCTGGGAGTTTGGAGAAACTTCTAGAAACTGGAGGGCAGAGGCCGGTATGGTTGATCTGCATACTTAGGGGAGATCAGCCAATCCCCAGGCTGAGGGCCTGGCATGGTATCTGAATCAGCCCTAAATATGGATGAGTCATGCTGCTCTGGGGAGTCCAGTGAAAGACGGATTTGGAGTGCCGAGAAGACTGTCGTGGCCCTTGAGGGGACCGGAGCTTGGGCTGGCTTGGGAGGATCCTGACAGTCATAGGCGTGCGTACGGGGTGTGCCTGGGCACACCCTAATCACCCCCATGTGCATCGCTCTGCCTGGCCCTGGCAGTTCTGTATGGGTTCCCGGCAGCAGAGAGAGGAGCCCAACTCAAAAACCCTGGGCACCTCTGCTCTGCAGCTATTTCAAAATAAAAAACAGTCCCATTGTTTATCTGTCTAGCGGGGCCAAAAGTGGACTATTTAACCACTTTTGGGTGCAGGCGGAGTAATCTACTGCACTGCGTTTCCCGACAAATAAATTAAAGTCCCGGCTTCTTCTATAACAATCCGCCGGGGCTTTAATCTAACTTCAAGCAAAGTCTGTGGCAGATTACTCCACCTGTACCTGAACATGGTTAAATAGTTCTCTTTCGACCCCAGACTCTGTTGCCCAGCTCAGTTCAGTGCATTGGATGGAGTTTTGGGTCTGGGATGGGCAATCCCAGTGATCAGAGCTGTGCACGTCTCTCGGTGACTGACATGGAGCAGCCGGCGCAAGTGCAGAGCATGGCTGGCTGTGTGGATCCCTCCTGTGTGTCCCTCCCTTGTGGTTTTGACTCACCCCCCCCCCCCCAAGTGGATGTGCTGCAGGAAGAGATCGGGCTCCACTGCTGCCGAAATCGTGAGTACCAGCTATTCCCACCCTGCTCGGCTCTGATTGGCACAGAGGTCTTAGATCTGCGGTCCCTCTGACCATGTCAGGCTATCTGGGGTCCCCTCCGACACTGTCCTCTGCTCTCTACTCCTCTCCTGACGCTGTACAGGAGCCCTCTTATCCTACACCTCCTATCTGCCCTGCACCCCTAACCCTATACTAACCTACTCTCCAGAACCCTGCACCCCTCAATATACACCCTGCACCCATCTCATAGAACCCTGCACCCCTCAATATACACCCTGCACCCACCTCATAGAACCCTGCACCCCTCCATATACACTCTGCACCCACCTCATAGAACCCTGCACCCCTCCATATACACCCTGCACCCACCTCATAGAATCCTGCACCCACCTCATAGAACCCTGCACCCACCTCATAGAACCCTACCCCCACCTCAAAGAAAACTGCACCCCTCACTATACACCCTGGCCCCACCCCATAGAATTCTGCCCCCTCACAATACACCCAGCCCCACCCCATAGAACCCTGCACCCCTCACAATACACCCTGCCCCCACCCCATAGAACACTACACCCCTCACAATACACCCTGCTCCCACCCCATAGAACACTGCACCCCTCACAATACACCCTGCTCCCACCCCATAGAACACTGCACCCCTTACAATACACCCTGCCCCCCACCTCATAGAACACTGCACCCCTTGCTATACACCCTGCCCCACCCCATAGAACCTTTGTCAGAGCTTTGTCAGGTAGACTGTATGTAACCCATGATTTATGACAGTGGCCCTGACGCTTTGTGTGCTGGCGGGTGATGGGAAACCTCTACCGCTCTTCTCTTTCACTATGCGGGTGGGGAGATGAGAAACATCTATATATATATATATATATATATATATATATATATATATATATATATATATATTTACAGTGCCTTGCAAAAGTATTCACCCCCCTTGGTATTTTTTGTGTTTTGTTGCCTGGAATTAACATGGATTGTTTGAGGATTTGCATCATTTAATTTACAGAACATGCCCACAACTTTGAAGATGTTTTTTTTTTTTATTGTGAAGCAAACAACAAATAGGACAAAATAACAGAAAATGTCAATGTGCATAACTATTCACCCCCCTGAAGTCAATACTTTGTAGAGCCACCTTTTGTGGCAATCACAGCTCCAAGTCGCTTTGGATAAGTCTCTATGAGCTTGCCACATCTTACCACTGGGATTTTGCCCATTCCTCCTTGAAAAACTGCTCCAGCTCCTTCAAGTTGGATGGTTTGCTCTTGTGAACAGCAATCTTTAAGTCTGACCACATATTTTCTATTGGATTGAGGTCTAGGCTTTGACTAGGCCATTCCAATACATTTACATGTTTCCCCCTAAACCACTCAAGTTTTGCTTTAGCAGTGTGTTTGGGGTCATTGCCCTGCTGGAAGGTGAACCTCCATCCTAGCCTCAAATCACACACAGAGTGGTACAGGTTTTGCTCAAAAATATCCCTGTATTTAGCACCATCAATCTTTCCCCTGGATTGTGTTCTTTGGGTGATGCGATGTGTTGGGTTTGTGCCAGACATAGCTTTTCTTTGCTGGCCAAAAAGTTCAATTTTAGTCTCACCTTACTTGTTTGGAGAGCTCCTTGGTCTTCGTGGCAGTGTTTGGTTAATGGTGCCTCTTGCTTAGGTGTTGCAGCCTCTGGGGCCTTTCAAAAAGGTGTGTAATGACAGATCATGTGACACTTAGATTGCACACAGGTGGACATCATTTCACAAATTATGTGATTTCTGAAGGTAATTGGTTGCACCAGAATTTTTTTGGGCTTCATACATAACAAAGGGGGTGAATACATACGCACATGCCAATTATCATTTTTTTATTTCTGAAAAATAGTTTTATGTATATATTTTTCTAATTTTACTTCACCAACTTAGACTATTGTGTTCTGATCCATCACATATAATTCTGATTAAAAAAACATTGAAGTAAAGGCTGTAATGTAACAAAATAGTTAAAAAGCCAAGGGGGGGGGGTGAATACTTTTGTAAGGCACTGTATATACACACCCACACGTATGTTTGAGATTTGGGGTGCACATCCTAATGTAATAGGCTGCACACACCTATGCTAACAGTATTGCAGTTTGAACAGAATCTTACCTAAGAAGTAGCAGGAGCAAGGAGAAGTGTGAGAACATTAACACGGTCAGGGAATTACAGGGGAAAAACAGCCACATGTAGCAGGTCTTTCTGGAAGACAGCATTGTGCTTAATCTTTCTTTTACCTTTCCCTGTGAGATCTCTGGAGCAGCCGGGTGTGCTGGTGGAGAAGCAGCCAGGTGGACTGGCATTTCCTGCAGTCGGTAGAACTGGGAACAGTGTCAACAGAGGAGTGGGAGATACTTGGATGTTGCTTACTACACAAAGTACTACCGTACTTTTCAAGGGACTGAGAGTTCCAAGTCTGTAATGAACTTTTGCTTCTAAAATTCACTAATTCCCGTACACACAAGTGGAATTTCCATCTGAAAAATCTTGGATGGTTTTTCCGACGGAATTCCGCTCAAGTCTGGATTGCATACACACGGTCACACAAAAGTTCTCTGAACTTTCAACTGTCAAGAACGCGGTGACATACAACACTACGACGAGCCGAGAAAATGAAGTTCAATGCTTCCAAACATGTGTCAAATTGTTTCCGTGCATGCGTAGGAATTTTGCACGTCGGAATTGCTACAGGTCGATCGGAATTTCCGATCAGAACTTTTTCCGACTGAAAAATAGAGAACCTGCTCTCAATCTTTTTCTGGCGGGAATTCTGCCAGCAAAAAGTCAGATGGAGCATACACACGGTCGCATTTTCCGACCAAAAGCTGTCATCGGTCCGAATTTCCGATCGTGTGTACGGGGCATTAGACTGTCAGCGGTCAGGAGTGAGATCAGTCTGGAGTTGTACATAGGGAGGAAGCTGTTCCTGGTTTTTGCTCTTTGAATTAAGTTGGGCATCCCATATATCCCTTCACCCTATCCACGCTGTTACCCCCTAATAAAAACAATGAAAACAAGACAAGGGACTGACTTCTTGCATCTGGATGCAAGCAGAGAATGCGTGTTGCCTGGCTGTGCAGGAGTAGGAGAGCCAGTTACCAGCAGCTCCTGCGGGGGTAGTGCTACACGTATAAAATCATTAACGCTTCCCAAGACATGGGCAAACCCACACACATGCACTTATTATGCTTATTATTGTGACATTCACAATTAGAACACACAATGTTACCATCATAGCTCTTCACTGAAGATAACCAGAGAAAGTTTATTCCTTTGAGACTTAATTTCCATTTTCCCTTGATGAAAAGATATCTGTAAACACCTCTGAGTATGTCACATATTCAAAATTACAATTGCTCACTGCACCGCATACATGAAGATAGCTGCACCATTGGATTTAATCTTGAGGTTACTCAGTTGGTGGACATTAGACATGTGCAATTCGTTTAGTTACGAATTTGTTTTCCGTTCAAATTCGTTATATTCGTTATCGTACGAATGAACGAATGGTTTACTAAAAATTCTAAGGAAAAGAACGAATATGAAAAACCACGAAAATACGAAATAATTTAGTTAGAAACAACGAAACTACGAAAGAATGAAAATCCGAAAAACGAAAACAGAAACAACGAAAATACCGAACAAAGATTCAAAAATAACGAAAATCAAAATGAACGAAAAAAATCGAAATTACGAATATTCGGAAAAAGGAAATCAAAACAACGAAAATACGAAATAACAAAAATTCTGCTGATCGAGAATTCAAAAGAACGAATATTAGTTCTGATTCTGAAATATTCCATCCGGAGTCCAGATAGGGTGTGGTTGGGTGTGGTTGGGTCGGTGGCACTGTTTTGGTGGATTTTTGAGTTAAGTTCTGACTTGTGAGAGAGAAATTCTTTGTTTCTTAACCACTTTCAGACCGGACCAATTTGCAGCCAAAGGACCAGGCCCCTTTTTGCGATTCGGCACTGCGTCGCTTTAACTGACAATTGCGCGGTCGTGCGATGTGGCTCCCAAACAAAATTGACGTCCTTTTTTTCCCACAAATAGAGCTTTCTTTTGGTGGTATTTGATCGCCCCTGCGGTTTTTATTTTTTGCGCTATAAACAAAAATAGAGCGACAATTTTGAAAAAAATGCATTATTTTTTATTTTTTGCTATAATAAATATCCCCAAAAAATATATAAAAAAACATTTTTTTTTCCTCAGTTTAGGCCGATACGTATTCTTCTACATATTTTTGGTAAAAAAAATTGCAATAAGCGATTATTGATCGGTTTGCGCAGAAGTTATAGCGTTTACAAGATAGGGGATAGTTTTATAGCATTTTTATTAATAATTTTTTTTTTATTATTAATGGCGGAGATCTGCGATTTTTTTTGTGACTGCGACATTATGGCGGACACATCGGACATTTTTGACACATTTTTGGGACCATTGTCATTTTTTACAGCAATTAATGCATTTAAATGCATTGATTTCTGTATAAATGACACTGGCAGTGAAGGGGTTAACCACAAGGGGGCAGTGTAATGGTTAACTATGCCTAGGGGTGTGTTTTTTACTGTGGGGGGGCGCGTGGCTGTCAGCTAGTGAATGCTGATCTCTGCTCCAATCACAGGGAGCAGAGATCGGCGTCACTAGTTGCTAGGCAGAACGGGGAGATGCTGTTTATCTCGGCATCTCCCCGTTCAGCCACCCCGTGAGACGATCGCGGGGGTCCCCGCGGCGATCGAGTCCGCGGGGACCGCAATCGGACTCACGGGGGTCCCGACCGGCGCGGGAGCGCGCCGCTCCCGGCGCGCTCCCGATGGCACAGACAGGCTAAAGGAGGGACGTATATATACGCCCTCCTGCCTGTACGTGCCATTCTGTCAACGTATATCGTCGTGCGCCGGTCGGCAAGTGGTTAAACATATAAATAGCATCACATTACGTAAAATTATGAATTATGCTCCGATTACGAATCTACAAAAACAATGTTACGAAAGTACGAATAAATCAATCTCACGAAAGTACGAATGTAACTAAATCTACGAAA
This sequence comes from Lithobates sylvaticus, assembly GCA_028564925.1. Classification (NCBI taxonomy): domain Eukaryota; kingdom Metazoa; phylum Chordata; class Amphibia; order Anura; family Ranidae; genus Lithobates; species Lithobates sylvaticus. Next base: position 115,245,582 of record CM053026.1, read on the forward strand.
ATACGAATTTAGAATCAACGAAAATTAGATTAACGGAAATACGAATCTTTTTAAATCAACGAAAATATAGCTCGTCCGAAAATACGAATGCGTCCGAATACGAAATATAACGAAATTACGAATTTCGAATAAACGAAAATTAGACTAACGGAAAAAAAGAAACAACAAAAAAATAACTCTTACGAAAATACGAACGAGTCCGAATACGAACACCGACGACTTACGAAATTACGAATCGTTACGAATCAACGGAAACGAACAGAAACAAAACGAAACTAAACACATTTTTCTATTGTGTATATGTCTAGTGGACATTGAACTCACACAGAAAATCTCTGATTGTCTAGGCAACCTGAATATTTTTTCTACAGTACTTGATGATAGTGACATTTTGAGCTTATCTCTCATTATGTTTCTTGCTGGTTATTTGGAACAGATGGGCCACATATGTATATAGCAGCACTACGGAGGGATCAAAGAGATGGTTCTCTGTCCTCATTGACTTTGGGTGGAGTGAGGACTTGCGGAAAAATGTTGTAGGATATACCTCCTAAAAACCTCTCTCAGTTTAATTAGCTTCAGTACTGTATATGACACCGCTCTGAACTGTGTCTCAGATTGGTTTATGTCTATGATGATCAATAAAACAATGTTTTTAGGCACGTACTGCATGCAAATGTTAGACATGCCCAAGCAAGGATGGTGCCTGATGTTAATGTCCCTTTAAAGTATGCTCTTAATGAACAAAGCACAGGCTTAAAGTGGTTGAAAACCTCAGACATGAAATATGAACAAAGCATATCCCTCTATAGTGTGTACTTGTCTTAATTAAGAGCACTAAGTGTCATTCCTATCTGCTGCTCCGTTCCTCTGCTATCTGCTAAGTTTTCCTGTCACCAAGAGAAAAAAGGTGACAGGGGAGTTAGCTCCAGCAATGACAACCTCAGAGTTCCTGTGTGCTGTGTGAAAGAGGTGTGTCCCTTCCCTCCAATCAGCTCTCAGAGCTCTCCTCACTGAGCTCTGCAGAGTGTAACTTCAGCTTTCTGATGGCTCAGATAAGCTTTTTAAATTCTAGGCTTTTGAACAGATCTGAAATTGCTGCAGATAAACAGGTAAAACGTATGTAGGAGTATTTGTTTCATGTCTGTTTCATGTCTATCACCTGAGGCCAGTCACTTCACTGGGTATATGTAAGGGTTTACAACCACTAATGCAATTTTTGCATTTTGGATCAGGGACTTTTTCCCCGCAAACTGCAGCATTTTGCATGTAATAGACTTCGATAGACCCACATCCAAAACGCAAGTACTTCACATTCACTGTATATAGCTGGTTGCTAAGGAGCGGGCGGGAAATCCAGCTGCCGTGTCCTTAACAGCTGATGAGTCATCAGCTGTAATATAAAAAAAAATTGCCAGCTAAAAAAATCCATACCAGTCTTTAGGGGGGACCCCACGCCATTTTATTAATTTTTTATTTTACATTTAGCTGTCAGCGGGGTAGCACGCTGATGAATAATCGGTTGATAAGGACGTGGCGGCTACCTTCACGACCTGCTCTTTAGCAACCAGCTATATACAGTGAATGTAAAAAAAAAAACACACACAAACACAAATCGTGGTAAAATCACGTTGAAAACAAAAATGCAGAGAGCACAGCAAAAAGCACTGCAGAAACGCTCAAAAGAAACATGCATAGATGTGAATCAAGCCTTAAAGGGGTTGTAAAGGTTTGTTTTTTTATTTTCTAAATAGGTTCCTTTAGGCTAGTGCATTGTTGGTTCACTTACCTTTTCCTTCGATTTCCCTTCTATATGTTTTTTTTCCTTGTTTTCTTTGTCTGAATTTCTCACTTCCTGTTCCTCCTCAGTAAGCTGTTCAGTAAGCTGTTCTGGTTGACTAAACACCGCTCGGATGATGGTGTGAAGTTTACTGAGGAGAAACAGGAAGTGAGAAATTCAGACAAAGAAAAAAAACATTTAGAAGGGAAATCAAAGGAAAAGGTAAGTGAACCAACAATGCACTAGCTTAAAGGAACCTATTTAGAAAATAAAAAAGGAACCTTTACAACCCCTTTAAGCTGTTTTTTTTAAAAAAAATAAATAAATAAATTCAAACAAACATGTTATACTGTAATAGAATTTCACAGATCGGTCCCAAACCTCATCCTCTGGGGTCCCCCGCAGACATTCTAGGCTCCTCCTCTTCTTGGTGGGCCACCATAGGAAGCTGTTTTCTATGAGGTGCACCCGTGGGCTCGCTCCCAAGCTGGGCTGTGTGGATCTATAAACATACACAGTGCGGCTTGGCCCCGCTTCCAACTTCCTCCTCACAGGATTTGATTGCCATTGGTTCCTGCTCTGTCCTGTGAATGCAGGGAGAGAGCAGAGAGCCGCCACAGACAGGCATGGCCCTGGATTGAGTGAGGACTCAGGTAAGTATTTAGGGGGGTGAGGGGGCAATACAAATACAGGCATATAGACTATAATTGATTGATTCATAATTCTAAGCACTAAAGGGTTAATTTCTGAATGTTTTCAGGCACAATTAACACAACTTTTACCTAAAAGTCACATACAATATTTTTCAAATAAATTCCAGTTAGAAAATGTGTAAACCTTGGGTGAAAGTTGAGACATCGCCACACCTCTTTTCCACCTCATCCAAACAGAGAATGTCTTGTATTAATTGAACAAATTAAAAAAATGTTTTCTATGAAGGCTGTGGGAGCCAAGAAAACAACCCCTTGTGGTCAGTGTGCAGAGGGTAAGCCACTTGCACAGAATCCAAGTAGGACTCGGATAATTGTGGCTCCCACTGTAGTTGCTGTAAAATATTTTTTTTCTGTGAGTGTGTGTGAGCTCTGTAATGGCTTGTGGTCTATGCAGTAAATGGCTATACGTAGGGCAAATCTTGAATGATAACCCAACCCAATACCAAAAATACAATTTACTGAAGCTCGCCATTCTTTTTGTGTGTTGGATGTAGGGTTGTCCCGATACCACTTTTTTAAGACCGAGTACAAGTACCGATACTTTTTTTCAAGTACTCGCCGATACCGATTACCAATACTTTTTTTAATGTCATGTGTCAGTTTGACTGATGGGGACTAATAGGTGGCACTGATAGGTGGGACCTATGGGCACTGATGGCACTGATAGGCAGCACTTATGGAATCTGATAGGTGACTGGCACTGATAGGTGGCACTGATAGACGGCACTTATGGGCACTAATAGGTGGCACCGACAAGTGGCTGGCACTGATAGATGGCACTTATGGGCACTGACAGGTGTCTGGCACTGAAATGCAGCAATAAATGACATGAGGAAAGGATTTATTTTTGAAATGCTGTGCTGTGACGCCCATCTTGGTACACCCTGCCGCAGTAAGCAGCAGCAGACATCTTGTTACACCCAGCTGGGCTAATAGGGGATATATTCAGTTCCATCTTAATAGCATTGTGGGCCCCTGGACAAAGTCCACAAGCCCGCACTACCGCTCACCAAACGCAACCCAATCCCAGGTAGCAACCAGGATCACAAGAATGTACGTCCCCAATTCTATAGACCTCCTGTCTTCATCCCTCTCTCTGTTGCAGGTCCCTCAAACCTCTTCAACCTCTATCACTTCCATCCCTCTGTTACTCTATCCCTCCCTTCTTTTATCTTTCCACAACTCCTTGTGCCTTATATCCCTCCACCTTTTCTATCCTCCATCACTTTCATCCCTCTAGTATTCTGTCTCTCCCTCTTTCTATCCATAACACCATCCCTCCATCCTTTGCTTCATCATTCAATTTCTCTGTCTCACTCACATCCCTCCATGCTTTGCTCTATCCCATCATCCATCTCTGTCACCCAGTCTATACCTCCAATCTTTAGGGCTCTTTCACACACACGTCCGTTTTCACGGAATCCGCTTGCTCAGCAGGGATCGCTCTGCTGAGCCGACGGATGACAGGTCCGTCTCCGCTCACTGTGGAGAGACGGACCTATCAGAGCTCCGCTCTCCTCCATAGGGGATCGCATGAAAACAGATCTGTCTGTCCGTTTTCATCCCATCTGCCAGAGGGATGGACAATAGGGTTTCCATCTGTCTGGATTAGCGGATTGGATGCCAGCGGACAGGTCACCGCTGACATGCGTCGCTGAAAAACTGACAGACAGACCTGAACGTATGTGAAAGGGGCCTAACTCACTTCTCACTCTTTCCATCTCTCTGTCCATCCACCTTCCCCATCACTCCACTACTCTCTTTCCATTATAAACAAATAAAAATACTCCAGTGCGCTTACACACTAAATTTGCTCACTACTTACTAAAAAAATATATGAATAATAAACACCTTAAAGCAGGAGTTCCGCGACCATTCAATTTTTTTTTGTAGTCATTCAGACACTTTCACAATCATAAAGTAATACTCACTATTTGGGTGATTTAAATCTGCTGCTGTCCGTTTTCGTTTGTAAGAAGTAGTTAAAAAAATTATCCTGGCCGCTCCCATCTTGCTTGTGGGCATGTGAAGCCCACAAGCATTGATTTCCTGAGATCCGGTGAATGCTGAGCTCCTAGCATTCACCGCTCTTTCCCGCGCATGCTCTGTGTTTACGGCGAGCAGCGATGTAAATTTCCGCTTCAAAATCCCGCGAGAACTCGCGGCAGGCCTCCGCAATGACTCCTGGGAACAATGACACGAGCTCCCATGAGACAGTGCGGCTCACAGGAAATTACGCAATGCCCGCAAAATACCCGCCCATATCCGCAGTGGACACATACAGGAAGCAGAGATAAACATGAGAAAAACACAGGTACACTAGAAAAAAAAAAGTTCAGTTTATAACTGAATACATTGCTGTAATGTAAAGTTGTAAAATAGGGTGGAACTCTGCTTTAAGACCATCAAGCACAATAATCAAATATATAATGACCATACGTTTTATAAAACACACAGAATACAACACCAGCACTTTTCATTTACAAAACCAGCCTGATCTGTCATATTGCTGCTGCCTCCCCTCTCCTGGCATGCATTTCTAGTGCCACAGCCTGACACATGAGCTGGTCATGCAGGAGAGGAGGCTTTGCCTGGTGAGCAGGTAATGGGTAGGGACAGGGAGGGAGGTGTATTAGAGATTACGGGGGGGGGGGGGGGGGGTCTCAGAAAACATGCTCCCTTTAGAAGCAGAGCAGTTCACAGCCACACACAAAAACGATCTAGTGTAACAGCATGAGACAGGAGCCTGCTACACAGAGCCCATCCTCTACACAGAGCTCATCCTCTACACAGAGCCCTTCCTCTACACAGAGCTCATCCGCTACACAGAGCTCATCCGCTACACAGAGCCCATCCGCTACACAGAGCCCATCCTCTACACAGAGCTCATCCTCTACACAGAGCCCTTCCTCTACACAGAGCTCATCCGCTACACAGAGCCCATCCTCTACACAGAGCTCATCCTCTACACAGAGCCCTTCCTCTACACAGAGCTCATCCGCTACACAGAGCTCATCCGCTACACAGAGCCCATCCGCTACACAGAGCCCATCCTCTACACAGAGCTCATCCTCTACACAGAGCCCTTCCTCTACACAGAGCTCATCCGCTACACAGAGCTCATCCGCTACACAGAGCCCATCCGCTACACAGAGCCCATCCTCTACACAGAGCTCATCCTCTACACAGAGCCCTTCCTCTACACAGAGCTCATCCGCTACACAGAGCTCATCCGCTACACAGAGCCCATCCGCTACACAGAGCCCATCCTCTACACAGAAGCCATCCTCTACACAGAGCCCATGCTCTACACAGAGCCCATCCTCTACACAGAGCCCATCCTCTACACAGAGCCCATCCGCTACACAGAGCCCATCCTCTACACAGAGCCCATCCTCTACACAGAGCCCATCCGCTACACAGAGCCCATCCGCTACACAGAGCCCATCCTCTACACAGAAGCCATCCTCTACACAGAGCCCATCCTCTACACAGAGCCCATCCTCTACACAGAGCCCATCCTCTACACAGAGCCCATCCTCTACACAGAGCCCATCCGCTACACAGAGCCCATCTGCTACACAGAGCTCATCCTCTACACAGAGCCCATGCTCTACACAGAGCCCATCCTCTACACAGAGCCCATCCTCTACACAGAGCCCATGCTCTACACAGAGCCCATCCGCTACACAGAGCCCATCCGCTACACAGAGCCCATCCTCTACACAGAGCTCATCCTCTACACAGAGCCCATGCTCTACACAGAGCCCATCCGCTACACAGAGCCCATCCTCTACACAGAGCCCATCCTCTACACAGAGCTCATCCTCTACACAGAGCCCATCCTCTACACAGAGCCCATCCTCTACACAGAGCCCATCCTCTACACAGAGCCAATCCTCTACACAGAGCCCATCCTCTACACAGAGCTCATCCTCTCCCTCTCTCTCCCCCTCCTCCTGCCCACTAAGATGAGCCACCGACAGGACTGCATGTTGTTCCACTAGCTTACCTTAGGCTAGGCTCCATCCTCCACTGCAGGCTGGCTCCACTCCTCCCCCTTTCAGCTTCTCCTGTGAGGAACTTGAATAAGGCACGCTGAGAGAATGGGGGGGGGTTACAAATAGCTTCACTCTCTCAGATAGATGATTGGAGACTCTCGGTCTCCGCCGAGTCCAGCCGGGAACTGCACATGCATAGTCGAGCTGAGAGCGAGTACTGCATCCCCCCTAGATCAGAGCCAGCCCTGATGGGGCCCCCTGAGCACTTGGGGCCCCTGGGTAATACGGCAACTGCTCAGCATGCTCATGCGTAAAGATGGCCCTGGATATATTTATGGCATTTTTATTATTCTTTTTTTTTTTACTGGTAATGGCAGTGATCTGCGATTTTTAGCAGTACTGTGACATTGCGGCAGACAGATCGGACACTTTTTTGGGACCAGTGACATTTATACAGCGATCAATGCTATAAAAATGCACTGATTACTGTATTTATGACACTGGGAGGGAAAGGGTTTAACACTAGTGGTGATCAAGGGGTGTTCCCTGGGAGGTGTTTCTAACTGTGGGGGGGTGGACTGGGAATACAGAGAGATCGCTGTTCCTAATCACTAGGAACAGACGATCACTCAGTACACCCCTGACAGAACGGGGATCTGTTTGATTACTTTACAGATCTCCCCCGCCGTGCAGCTGGCTCACGCACCTGTTATATCTGTTAAAGTGACCGATGTACAGCTACGGCGATTCACATGATTGACCTGACCTGCCGCAGTATAATGATGCTGGCCGGCAAGTGGTTATTGTCAGCTTAGATGTTACTGACAATATAATGTTCATTGTACTAGATTACAGTTATATTAAAGTCTCATTTTTTTTTTTGTTAAAAATAACAAACATGTTATGCTTACAGTACGTGTTCTGTGCAGTGGCTTTGCACAGAGCAGCCCAGATCCTCCACTTTTTGGCTCCCTCTTCAGTGCTCCTGGCACCTCCCTCCTATGAGTATCCCCACAGCAATCAGCTTGCTATGGGGGCACCCAAGCCAAGCCACAGCTCCCTGTGTCCATTCAGACAATGAGCCGCAGCCTCTTAACTCCTCATTGGCTAACATACTTTGATTGACAGCAGCGGGAGCCAATGGAGCCGCTGTCTCAGCCAATGAAGGGGGGAGTCCCGGATAGCCGAGACACTCCTGCATCAACGCTGGATCTAAAGGGACCTCAGGTAAGTATTAGGGGGGTTGCTGCACACAGAAGGCTTTTTATCTTAATGCATAGAATGCTTTAAGATAAAAAACCTTCCGCCTTTACAATCACTTTAATAGGTTGAAGCAGACTTATGCCACGTACACACGATCAGAATTCTCGTCGGAAAAAGCTCTGATGGTTTTCCCATCGTAATTCGGACGGAATTTTGCTCAAACTGTCTTGCCTACACACGGTCACACCAAATTCCGACGGCCAATAACACCGCGACATACAACACATTCGACAGCACTATAAAAGGGAAGTTTAATGCTTCCGAGCATGCGTCAAATTGTTTCCAAGCATGCGTCGGAATTTTGCGTGTCGGAATTGCATACACACGATCGGAAAATCCGATAGAAAGGTTTTCCGTCTGCAAAATTAAGAACAGGTTCTCAATCCAAAAGTCTGTCGGAAATGCCGACAGAAAAAGACCGATGGGCATACATACGGTCGGAAAATCCGATGAAAAGCTCCCATTGGACTGTTTCCATCGGAAATTCCGACCGTGTGTACGCAGCATTACTCTTTAAATAAGTAACCCTCAAACTATACATACCTCTTTAAAGGGTCTTCTGGCAGGTCGGAGGATGTCACATGTTCCTCTTCTACTCCTGCATGAGTCTGTACTCAGAGGAAGTGGGTTGAATGACTAGTCATCTATTAACATAAAAGACTGATGGAAAGAAACTACTACAGAGCACAGCTTCAGATTATAGTGCAGCAAAAGCTGCTTTTATTTATTTTTGTTTACTTTTACCAGGCCATTTGTATTTATTTGAGATTTTAAATTAGAGTTCTGATTTAAACATTAAACATATGCTATGGCCTTGAATGAAACCTGTTTTAACTTGGTAAACTAATTTGTAACTTTCTAGCTAACATTCAATTACTTGTTCTTTTCTAAACCAATCTAGCTGCATACTTATTACCAGCCGCTTGATGACTTTAATTATATATTCTGTGTTTGCAAATAAGTGTTCCTTGTTATTTTCAAACAAAGGATAAAAAAAGAATATAATAATAAGGTTACTATGTAGAGATGAATAGAGACATGCCACAATGCTATGACAATGTGCAAAGTAGTGGAAACGATCCATTTCTAGTTTCCAGTATAAGGCCTCCTGCTGATGGTAGATGTCTTATGCCGCGTAAACACGGTCGGACTTTCCGACGGCAAATGTGCGATCAGAGCTTGTTGTCAGAAATTCTGACCATGTGTAGGCTCCATCGGACAGTTTCCATCGGAATTTCCGTCGCACAAAATTTGAGATCTGGTTCTCAAATTTTCCGACAACAAAATCCGTTTGCGTAAATTCCGATCATGTGTAAACAATTCCGACGCACAAAGTGCCATGCATGCTCGGAATCAAGCAGAAGAGCAGCACTGGCTATTAAACTTAATTTTTCTCGGCTCATCGTACGTGTTGTACGTCACCGCGTTCTTGACGTTTGGAATTTCCAACCAACTTTGTGCGACCGTGTATGCCAGACAAGTTTGAGCCAACATCCGTCGGAAAAAAAACATGGGATTTTGTTGTCGAATGTCCGATCGTTATACCATTGTATACACTGCTCCTCCATAGCCCGAAAGATGCTGCTTGCAGGACTTTTTCTAAAGTTCTGCAAGCGCATCGCCCCAGTGTGAAAGCACTCTGGCTTTCACACTGGGGCTGCAGGGGAGGCATTTTTCAGGTGCTTTATAGGCGCTATTTTTAGCCCAAACGCCCCTAAAAAATGCCCCAGTGTGAAAGGGGTCTAACTATTCTGAAAAATTTCCCGTCCTCCCTCCTCCTACCTATCCTGTATACCCTCTATAAATAGACCTGCATACTTACCTATTTTAAATTGGCCCATTCTCGTCAGCTGATTCAGCAGCTGCAGCCCCCCTGTGTAAGGGAGCACTTGACAACAGCTGGAATTTCCAGGAGCAATGACATCACCCATATGCTCCCATGACCCACCTGTTGTCGGCCCTTCCTTTTCTCCCCTGCATCAGCTGCTCATTCACACAAGGGAGCCAGAACTGCAGGATCACATGACCTGAGCAGAGCAGATACAAATAGGAAAGTACACACATCTTTTTATATAAGGTAGGCAGGATAGGTAGAGGTAGGGAGGAGGAATAGTTATCTTACCCCCTAGGGAGCCACAGTTAAACTGGGATTCCCCACCCTGCACAGGGTCCGCGACTTTGTTTTTTTTTTTTTTTTTGCTATTTATTGAGGGTAATAACTTGCATAGGGATGGAAGGTTATGGGATGTGCCCATTTAAAAAAAAAAAAATTAAAGTCAGCAGCTACAAATACTGCAGCTGCTGACTTTTAATAATCGGACACTTACCTGTCCCAGGGTCCAGCGATGCAGGCCCTGCTCCTCCCCCCTCCGTTTGGCAGCGCTGGCATTGTAACTGTGGGCGCCCGGCAGTGGCTTCACCGCCGGGCACCCACTGTGGATTGCACAAGCGGCGCCGTGCGCCGTGAGTGGCCGCGCAATCATCTGGGACCTATCACGTGTCCCAGATGATTGACAAGAGGGAGGGGGCAGAGCTGAGCCCTTCCTGTGCCGAGGGGAAGTGATGTCACCAGCCCAGGCACTAAAGGAGGCAGACTACGAGGGACCCCCTAGCAACAGCCATTTAGAGGTGAGTTAAAAAAAAAATTCCAAATGTTTTTTTTTTAGGCACATTAATGATTTTTTACTTTTTTTATGGGTGCAACCCCATTTTACCTTTAGCAGAACTTCAGGGACATTCTTCCTATATGCAGTTCTATAAATAGTCTCCATATACAACTCCACTTCATCCTCCAGCACACACTTGCTTGCAGAACCCGGCTAGATCACTATGTGAAGATCTGACAATCACTCAGTCAGACTAAAGGCAATGGCCCGTTACAGGCAGGAACCCGAGGCCCCTTAGTTGTGTAGCAAAATTACAGTGTTCAGCTTGTACTCTTCCTCCTGTGGCTACTGATCCCGGCCCCACCTCTTCAGGCCCTGCCAACCCACCTGGCTGCAGCTGCCCCTTTACTAGCCCTAAAGGCTAACTTCTTCACCACAGTTCTCCAGACCAGTGTTTCTCAATTCCAGTTCTCAAGGCGCACCAACGGGTCATGTTTTCAGGCTTTCCATTATTTTGCACTGATTTGATCAGTTTCACTGCCTTAGTAATTACCGCAGCTGTTTTCATTTGAGGGAAATCCTGAAACTATGACCTGTTGGGGCACCTGGAGGACTGGAGTTGAGAAACACTGCTCCAGACTGACACTCACCAGCCCACCTGGCTGACTCTCAGGAGATCTCCCAGCAGTGCTGACCTGCTCCTGCTGTCCTCTTTCCTTGCTCCCATGCCTCCAGGAAGGGCTTTCTCCAGGTGTTATGGTAGGATCCTTCCAGCACCCGACCCCCTGCCCAAGGTTACCCCCCAAGACTAGGGGGCACCCTTGAGGGCCACCGACAGCCTCTTCAGCACTCCATCATCATCTTCTGCTGGCATGACTCATGTCTATTTATGAGGTGGCCTGCCAGCCCTTTACTGGAGATTCGCTGAGGCCCTCATAAATATTCCGAAAAGCTCCTCCTAACCTCCACCCACTAGCTTTAGAAGATTCCACAACCTTCTAGACCAGGGGGAAGCACCAGAGTAGCTGTCAGGATGAGTCACCCAGCCCTGACTCACTGTACCCTGACCCAGATTCACAGCTAAGGCTTACACTAACAATCCTATACTAACAAACATACCTTATACCTAGTACACACTAGTGGGTGTTACAGTTAGAATAATCGGAGTAATGCCCCGTACACACGGTTGGAAAATCCGACCACAAAATCCATCGGATTTTTTCCGACGGATTTAGTCCGACACTGGTGTTGCATACACACGGTCGGACAAAGTTGTCGGAAAATCCGATCATTCTGAACGTGGTGACGTTTGTTGCCTACGACGGTACTACGTAGAGGCTAGTAGCCAATAGCTTTGGTCTTGTAATGTGATCTTAGCATGCGTGACACTTTGTCCGTCGGAATTCGCTACACACGATCGGAAAAAGTCCGATAGGAATTTGTTGTCGGAAAATTTGAGAGCAGGAGATAAAATTCTGTCCGTCGGAAAATCCGATGGAAAATGTCCGATGGAGCCTACACACGGTCGGAATTTCCGACAACATTGTCCGATAGGACATTTTCCGTCAGAAAATCCGACCGTGTTTATGGGGCTTTAGCCTTATGACTTGTTAAATTCTCGTTTAATCTATGTATAGTTTGTAAATATTTTTGTAAAGGAAGTTGGCAAATTTGGTCATTACATAAAATGGTCTGCACAATGACTTATTAACTGTTCCTCTCCCACTCTCAGTGAATGTCTGAGTGAAGACAGATCTGAGTGACCATACCTTGCTTTATTGCCCTGACCTCGGTATGCAGCTTGTAGGTCTTATAACGACAGGTTCTTTTTAAATGATAATTATATTCTGTGACACACAAATGACCTTGAGAAACATTTACACATTTATATTTGAAATACAGTCTTCAAAATATGAAACAGCAAGCAAGTAAAATGTGAAAGTCATGTGAAAACTAACTTTCAAATAAATGTTACAATAAAAAAGCAGACTGTCTAGTCACTGTAAATATGCCACAAGTTCCCTTTAATAGACTTCTAATGCTCTATTTAAGAAAAAACACCCATTGCAGGTCCCTGAAGACCTGAGAACCTGACATCTTCATCTCTAGAGAGTTCAAAGCATCACCACTCTTCAATAGGGCGAGGAAGCCAACCTGGGGTTTTGAAGTGCTTCCCAGAAGGTGAATGTCATCTTTCTAAAGAATGGAGAGGAGTAAAAGCTTTTTCACAGCTGGAGATTAGACAAGTGAAACCAACTAGTAATCTAATAAATGTATCCAGCACAAACAGCACAAACTGAAATGGTGAAAAAGTCAAAAAGTTCATGCAGTTTACCTTACCTCACCTCTAAGTTCTTTAAATTAACCCAGAGGGTTCAGAGTTATTGCTCTATAGTAGACATGGGCTAAACGACCCCTGGTTCGGTTTGCGGCAGAACTTTCTAACATTGCAAAAGTTCGGAACTGAATAACGAACCCTATTGAAGTCTATTGGACCCGAAGAAAAAGTGCCCATTTTGAAGGCTTATATGCAAGTAATTGGGCATACATAGGGTATGGGGTCGGGGGTTCTGCCCTGGGGGACATGTATCAATGAACACAAAGTTTGTAAAAAAAACATCACTGATGCTTAAAGTGTAACCATAAAAATTAGAAATAACAATGACAATGAAAAATTCCTTTAAATATAGTGCCTGGGGGGTCCCCTTAGTCTGCCTGTAAAGTGGCACATCTATACCGTGCATAGAACCTGCTGCAGCAATAATGACATTTATAAAGCCAAAAAAATTATATTTTCCCTGCAAGCTTTCTTTATTTTGTCCAGCTTGGGGAGACAGGGAATTTAGTGCACTTGTAACAAGATTAGAGATTTTCTGGTGTCTCTTTCGCAGAATTTGGATAGAAGTAACTGGTGAGGAAAAATCAGGCTTTGTGAGTCGGTGGTGCCTGCACACAGTAACCCTATAAAGGTACTCTCGATGAAATCAAGAATTGGCCTTGATGTCAAAAATTTAAATAGGCACCTGTCAAACAGGTGCGGAAAAATTGGTCTTTGGGTGTCGATTGTGCCTTCACACCCTAAGCCTATAGAGCAGGGGTAGGCAACCTTTGAGAGGTGGAAATCTAATTGGACAACAAGGAAAAGATCATAGGTCCCTGGGGTGAGACGCCCTTCTTTTTTTAACCAGTTAACCAGCAAGCCCCCAATGAAAAGCAAGGACAAGGACGGCATGGGAAAAACAGAAAATATAATAAAACTAATGTCACTGTCAGCGGCGGCCCATACATTAGGGGCACCCGGGCACCGCTCCCTCTCTCCACGCCACCCCTTATACATAGTTACATAGTAGGTGAGGTCGAAGTCCATCAAGTCCAACCTATGTGTGTGATTATATGTCAGTATTACATTGTATATCCCTGTATGTTGCGTATGTTCAGGTACTTATCTAATAGTTTCTTGAAACGATTGATGCCCCCCACTGAGACCACTGCCTGTGGAAGGGAATTTCACATCCTTGCCGCTCTTGCAGTAAAGAACCCCCTACGTAGTTTAATGTTAAACCTCTTTTCTTCTCATTTTAATGAGTGGCCAAGAGTCTTGTTAAACTCCCTTCTGCAAAAAAAGTTTTATCCCTATTGTGGGGTCACCAGTACGGTATTCGTATATTGAAATCATATCCCCTCTCAAGTGTCTCTTCTCCAGATAGAATAAGTTCAGTGCTCGCAACCTTTCCTCATAACTAATATCCTCCAGACCCTTTATTAGATTTGTTCCCCTTCTTTGTACTCGCTCCATTTCCAGTACATCCTTCCTGAGGACTGGTGCCCAGAACTGGATAGCATACTCTAGGTGCGGCCGGACCAGAGTCTTGTACAGTGGGAAAATTATCATTTTATCTTTGGAATTAATCCCCTTTAAATGCATGGGGACCCTCTGCCATTTTCCGCCATCCTCCGGCTGTTCTGCGCATGCGCGGCCATACGGAGCCTCGAAAAATGCCGGCAAACTTCGGAAATGTCCGCACAGAACGGCATTAGACGGAACATCGGAAATGTCCGGAAATGTCCGTATTTGCCGGTCTGCGCATGCGCGACCGACTTACGAACATTTCCAACTTCCGAACAGGCGGGCAGTCCCTAACGAGTTCGTAACTCGGGGACCCCCTGTACTCTGTTTGCTTTGTTAGCAGCAGCTTGGCATTGCATGCCATTGCTGAGCCTATCATCTACTAGGACCCCCAGGTCCTTTTCCATCCTAGATTCCCCCAGAGGTTCTCCCCCCCAGTGTATAGATTGCATTCATATTTTTGCCACCCAAATGCATTATTTTACATTTTTCTACATTGAACCTCCATGTAGTTGCCCACCCCATTCATTTGTTCAGATCTTCTTGCAAGGTTTCCACATCCTGCGGAGAAGTTATTGCCCTGCTTAGCTTAGTATCGTCCGCAAATACAGAGATTGAACTGTTTACCCCATCCTCCAGGTCGTTTATGAACAAATTAAACAGGATTGGTCCCAGCACAGAACCCTGGGGAACCCAATGACCCACCCCTGACCATTCCGAGTACTCCCCATTTTTTTTAAATATTGGTGCTACATTGACTTTTCTCCAATCAGCTGGTACCTAATGATCTCATTACTAAAATCTTGTATATAGTCCCAGTAGACTGTCAGTAAAAATTAGGAACAATTAGGAACAATGGTCTGGCAATTACTTGACTGAGTTCCCTAAGTACCCTTGGGTGCAAGCCATCTGGTCCGGGTGATTTATTAATGTTAAGTTTCCCAAGTCTTAATTCTGTCCTCTGTTAACCATGGAGGTGCTTTCTGTGATGTGTCATGAGGATAAACACTGTAGTTTTGGTTACTGAAGCCCCCATTTCCCTTGTGAAGACTGAGGAGAAGAATAAAATCATTACCTTCACCATCTCCCCATCCTTTGTAACCAGATGTCCTTCCTCATTTTTTATGGGGCCAATATGGTCTGTCCTTCCTATTTTACTGTTTACATACTTAAAGCGGAGCTCCACCCGATTTATAATCAATAGCTCACAATTATTATTTATCTCTATTAGATCGAAATATGACAATTTATGACAAAGGTGAAAAAACATCTTACGATCACTGGCCCCCCCCCCCCCCCGTTTTACTTACCTGTGTCCTGGAAAGTCCCACGTCGTGAACACGCTCTTCCTTTGCTCGGTCTTCTTGGCTCTTCATTGGATAGATTGATAGCAGCACAGCCATTGGCTCGTGTTGCTGTCAATCCACTTCAATGACGCAAGGGCCGGGGGCAGGGCCGAGTCCTGTAGTCGGCGGCTATGGACGGGGGGCTATCAGAAGCGTGGAGGAGCCGAGACAGCCTCTGAGAGACCCCAGAAGATGAGGATCGGGGCCACTCTGTGCAAAATGAGCTGCACAGTGGAGGTAAGTATGACATGTTTGTTATTTAAAAAAAAAAAATATTCGAACCTTTAATCTCACTTTAACTTCAGCTTTATTAGAAATGCTGTATATTAACTACTTCCCACCCGGCCAATGTACATAAAAGGCCGGGTGGGCGCTCTCTCCTTTTGAGTGGACGTTCAGGAATGTCCCTCAGAAGGAGGTGGATCGTGCGCGTGCCCACACAGTGGCGCGATCCTGATGCGCTCTTGACACCCAGGGCTCTGTGATTGGCCCTCCTGATCACATGACGGCCGTGTCCAATCAAAGCCTTCATGTGATGTAAACACAGAGCCGATTGCTAGGCAATTGGCTCTCCTCTCCTCACACAGAAGTTGTCGATGAGGAGAGGATAGGGGATTGCTGCAGCCTGCTGGTGATCTGTAAGTATGAGCTGTTTTTAACAGCTTTTTACTCACTGATCACCAACCTAGTGTCACCACAAAATGTAAAACACAAATGTCCCCAAAACACATGTCCCCAAATAATAAAAACACCTGTCCACCACGTATGTCCCACTAAAATCACATGTCCCAATGATTATCTGCACACATATGTCCATGATCACCTGCGCACATCTGTACATGATCATTTGCGTACATCTGTCCGTGATCACACAAACCAATTATTATACACTTAACAGAATATTTTTTACCAAAAACATGTAGCAGAATACATTTTGGCTTAAATTTATGACAAAATTAAATTTTATTGTATTTCTTTTAAAATAGAAAGAAGAAAATATAGTTTTTTTTCCAAATTTCCGCTCTTTTTTCGCTTAAAAATAAAAAACGGAGTCGTCAATAAATACCACCAAAAGAAAGCTCTATTTGTGCGAACAAAATGATAAAAATGTAATTTGGGTACAGCGTAGCATGACCGCGCAATTGTCATTGAAAATGCGAGAGCGCTGAAAGCTGAAAATTGGTCTGGGAAGGAAGGGGGCGAAAGTGCCCAGTATTGATGTGGTTAAAAAAACTTTATTATGTGTGATGTGATGATATGGCCACTAGATGGTGGTAGTATACATCTATAGATATACACAGTATATTTTTGCTTCAGTGAGCAAATGAAGTGGTGAAGGAACACAGGGAAGGTGAGTATAAGTTTGAGCATGGAAGTTCTGGGAATGTTAAAGAGAAACTCAAGGCAAAGACATTCAATGGCCTTGTAATACTCTCCAGGAACCATTGAAACTGTTGTAAAATGCCCTCATTTTACCTTTTTAAGGACAAGACATACATTCGCACACAGTTCTATGGGGACATAATACACAGTGCTGTAGATAATTTTGATACAGGGGTCCTAAACACCAGAGCATATAAAATAAACGGGGGGGGGGGGCACCTCTACTAAGTGTAGTATTAAAACAGTATCATTTATTGCAGACGATTAAAAACACTTACAAGATATAAGTGGGAGTCATGCTCGTTATAAGTATGTAGTCCTGGCAGTTCTACTGCGTCTTGCGTTTTAATAATACACTTAAAGCGGCGCCCCCCCCCCCCCCATTTCTTTTATTTGTTTTGCAGAGTTGCCGGACACACTGAGGATGGCTGCCTCTTTTCAAATGACCCTCTTACCGTGGTTCAACTTTGTTTTTACCTAAAGACTGACTAATCAAATGTACATCATTACAAACTAAGTACAAAAAGGAGATTGGGACTTTAAATGAAGCACTTGGATAGTGGAGGTAAATTCAACCATGTTTAAATTTCACCATGGAATGTTTATTAATTGTAAAATATATAGACAATAAAAGTATCAATTTCATATGCATGTAAAGGCATAGATATGGCATAGGCATAGTAAGAAATATATACATAGAACAATACATGATTCTGATAGTAAATAGATTAAATAGTGTAGCATAATGATCCCATAAAAGCATGCCTGATATCGACATTTGAGTGTAAAAGTGTAAAACCACTAAAATAGTGTAAATAAACATAAAAAAATATAAAAATGTTATGTGTGTGTGTGTGTGTATATATATATATATATATATATATATATATATATATATATATATATATATATATATAAAATATATGTGTCTTCTGCACCCAGAAAGCACAGCACTCATAGAAATGAATGGCTGTGTGCAAATGTACATGGGTATACTTCAGTATTTGCGTACACATGCTTATAGCATATGGGCACATTCCCACACAGTATATACATGTTTATGTGTGTACTGCCGCAAACTCACAAACATTCGCCTACAGACATTAATTTTTCATACACCTATATGCTTTACCCAAATATTTTGCTATTCTATTCAAATTTTTTAATTATTTATTTTCAATAATACCCAAAGAAATGAAATATATATATATACAATTTTGTTACCAAATTAAAACCCTATCTGTTCTGAAAAAAAAAATGATATACAGTATCATACATTAGGCTAGACATTGCAAAAACAGAAAAACACTCTGGGACTTAAGGTCATTTACATTCACTTTACCTGCCAATTTTCAGCCATTTACAGCCAGAATGCGCCCGCTTCTCAGCCCTGCCATGTTCTCACCAGGTGACTAGGCATAATTACAGTATATTGTATCCTTGTGCATGGTTAAGGTAACTGATTAACCCCCATTCTGTTCTATTGTGTCCTGACAGTGGGACACCCCCCCCCCCCCCCGCCAGAACACTCTGGCCACTTTCTGATGGACCAACTGCAGTAAACACGGGCTGAATGTCAGCAGGTTTCCAACACTAATATAAAACTATTAAAGGGGTTGTATACCCTCAATTACAACTTGTACCTACAGGTAAGCCTAGATTAAGGCTTATCTGTAGGTACAAGAAATATCTCCTAAACCTGCGCGGTTTAGGAGATATTTGCACAGAACGCTTTACAACGTTGTCTACGGCGCATGCGCGCCATAGACAACGGTGCATTTACAGGGTTAATCCACATTCAGAACTGCGGCTCACCGCAGTTGAAGTGTCCTGCGCGCATGTGCGGAGCGACGTCTTCGCTGCTCTGGCCAATCACAGCGGCGCTGTGATTGGCCGGAGCGGCGATACCCGGAAGAGCGATGGCTGCGGCTGGAGGGGGAGAAGAGGTCGGCGTCGGAGGCCCCCGATCTAAGGTAAGTGATGCATAATGAGCTAGTATGCTAGTCATACTAGCTCATTATGACTTTGTCTTGCAGGTAGTTTACAAAAAAAAAACGGGTATACAACTGCTTTAACTGCAAATGTTCAAAACATTCACAATCTAAACATTCAGACAAATTTCTACTCAAAATTATGCAATTTATGGGGTCTTTAAAGATAGGGCCTTTGTGTCATGTGATTCATAAATAAAATCTAAGATATACACCATTGTTTGCACATCATATACTTTCCCCATAACTTGAAAAAAAACAAAAAAACAGGCAAATTTGGTTTTGCTTGATTCCAGACAAATAAACTGTGTATTTCAGGAAAAAAAGTACTTGTCTTTTACATTTTTTATGTGGTCAAAGTCAACAGAAAATCACTTTATTTCATAATTTTCACAATTTTTTCTGTCCCATTTAAAAAAAAAAAAAATATGTAATTTAAAGTATGGCATAAAAAAAAATAACTATATGTCCTCAAAAACAATATCAAGATTGGCTAATTTGCCTGCAAAACAAAGCAGCAATCGTAAGACAAACTATTACACATCCAAAACCTGAAAAAAGCCCTGGTAAGGGGGTTAAAGTTGCTGGGACTCAAGTTGTTAACCACAAAATACAACAAAAGACAAAAAAGCCCCCAATGATAGGAACAAAAAAATAAGGCAGGAAAGGGGTTGTTCTTCAATCAGATATATATTGCAATTTTCTAACTGACCCTAATCTGTCTGTGACGGACTGGGGTCTATATGGTCACAAAACAGACACCCCAAAGCAAAGTACATATTAATTTTTTTTATTTTATTTCTAAGCAAAGAAATACCTTCCTGCTATTCTAGCAATAACCTTTAGATGGCAGAGAAGGTACACAGGCAGTGTCTATATAAGGCCACACACACCATGTGACTGGAATGAAATTATTCCAGCCATAAAGTACAGTGGACTTGTTACATGCTGTTTGTGTGATTCTTTGCAGGTATGTACTCTAAATCATTCTTAATCTGTATTAAGCTATGATAGTAGGATTCCTAAACATCTTGAGCAGATGCAGGGAAAGTTTTAGCAGATTTGATGCTATAGTTTTGCTGTAATTTGAAGTTGTGTGAGAAACAGTGGAAAGGGAACAAAAACATGAAAATACTGCATTAGTCAGAACAAATGTCTAAAATGTATAGTATAAGCTCTTGACTGTTCTACATAGGTATATTTAAACCTGATTTATGCAAGTTCAATACATTTAGAAAAGCACATGTAAAGCTATCAAAATGGGTAAAAAACCTCTTGTGTGAAAGCTTAGGCCTTGCTTCATACATATACAGGCAATATGCACCATCTAGTGGTTAAAAAAGGGAACTACCGAAATGTTTGTATTAAAGAAATGCATTGCCAGTATAAGTATTGCACAGTTAAAGTGTATCATAAAGATATTATCTATAACACTGAATAACAGGAATATATGTTATTAAAAGATAATAATGGTCATTATTGTAACTACGTTTTAAAATACAGTTAATAATTATATATTGTTAATGGTTATAAATGTGATTATAAAAATGTTAATGATGTATTGTTATGTAAAATGAAATGATTCCAGCCATAAAGTCAAGTGGTCTTGTTACATGCTGTTTGTGTGATTCTTTGCAGTTCACGCCAAGCTGATCACCTTATCTCATTACGTCTAAACCATCGGCTCTCTTAAGTCACATTTTGAGGCCGGTAACATGTCCCTATGCACGTTGATCCTATGTTTTCTCTACAACAGCTTCCAATTATCTGACACTATAGGGTTGATTTATTAAAGGCAAACAGACTGTGCACTTCACAAATTGCAGTTGCACTCTGCAAGAGCAGTTGCCCCAGAGCTTTGTAAATGAGCTCTGCTGACTTCCATCATCCAATCATGTGCAAGCAAAAATGCTGTTTGTTTTATTTTCCTTGCACGTGATTGGGTATTCTTTGCAAAGTTAAGGGTTACCTCATTTTCTAATC
This sequence comes from Lithobates sylvaticus, assembly GCA_028564925.1. NCBI lineage: Eukaryota > Metazoa > Chordata > Amphibia > Anura > Ranidae > Lithobates > Lithobates sylvaticus. The sequence continues at coordinate 115,266,495 of CM053026.1, forward strand.
TCTGGAGCAACGGCACTTTGCAAAAGTCACAGTCTATTTGCCTTTAGTAAATCAACCCCTATGGCTTCTCCGTACCCCCCCCCCCAACCCTCTTTTTTCTTTATAATGAGGCTTAAACAAAATCCCCCTTATTTGCCCTTCTAGAGCTGTTGTCCATAGTTCAAATATCAGTAAATTCATTATATTTTTATTTTTTTTAATTCTCGGGTTAAATCTGCACATAAATTTGCAGGGATCGCACATCCTGAACCCACAGTATTAGCCTCGAACCATGGCAGTGGCAGACCTGAACTTCATCCCTAATCAGTACTATGGAGAGCTCCGTCTTGCACATTTGCTGGGTCCACATCAGCAGCTACTATACATGAACAGTTCACTGGACAGTTCAGTTCACCGGTTGTCATATTTCCTGACGAAACATTAACTGCATTAAAAATACTTAGCATTTTCAATGGATGTTTATCTGGCATATGTATGGCATATGTATGGCATATGTATTGTCAGCTGGCTAAGCATTCATATTATTATAGAGTTTACTAGAACATGTTTTCCGGTGGCACACTAGGGGGAGTACTGACTCTTGCACAGGGGGAGGATGTGACTTGAAAATAATGGCAGAGAAATGAATGTCATATTGTCTTTGGGCGAAGAGATAAAAAGAGAGAAGAAAGAAAATAGTTTATTTTACATGATTAAAATCATTGCTATTAATAGTTTAATGATGTGTGATCAGGTTTGATCAGATCTTAGCATCTACAGTTGATCAGGGATCTCCAATGAGCTATAATAAGTCACTGTAATCCATAATTGTTTAGGGAAATAGGAATCACCCAGAATAGAACCTCCATAAACAATCTGCATACAAGATGTGCCTAAGGCGATACACCTCCTGCAATGGTTCAGCAACATGAATGAGAATTTACCAATAGATAATGTAGGTAAAAAATCATTTGCTGATGGCTGATCACATTGGGAGACATTTGCTCAAAAATCGAAAGGCTTCCGTCTGAAAATGAAAACGTAAACCAAAACTTTAGCTTAAGGGGCCCTTAAGCTAAAGTTTTGGTTTACGTTTTCGTTTTTCATACTCCCATAGACTTATGCCCCGTACACGCGGTCGGATTTTCCGACGGAAAATGTCCTATCGGACAATGCTGTCGGAAATTCCGACCGTGTGTAGGCTCCATCGGACTTTTTCCGTCAGACGAAGTTTTATCTCCTGCTCTCAAATTTTCTGACAACAAAGTCCGATCGGACTTTTTCCGATCGTGTGTAGCGAATTCCGACGGACAAAGTGCCACGCATGCTCAGATCAAATTACAAGACCAAAGCTATTGGCTACTAGCATCTACGTAGTTCCGTCGTACGCAACAAACGTCACCATGTTCAGAATGATCGGATTTTCCGACAACTTTGTCCGTATGCAACACCAGTCTCAGACAAAATCCATCGGAAAAAATCCAACGGATTTTGTGGTCGGAATTTCCGACCGTGTGTATGGGGCATTAGAATGGAAGGTGCCTTTTTGATGCGCTTTTGAAAAAACTGCACCAAGGATGCAGCATGCAGGACTTTTCAAAGCAAAGCACACCTAAAGTGTGAACAGTTAGGTCCCTTTCACCTGGGTGCCTGCTTCATTAGTTCAGTCATGTTTTTCAAAGAAAAAACGGATTCAGTTTGTATCAGTTTACATCAGTTTTTCATCAGTTTTTACACCCACTAGCTGGAGTCCCTGAGCCATTTTTTTCATTTTTTTTGTCAGCATGATTAAAAGTTATTTTAGGCCTGAAGAATACATTATATATTTTCTGAAAGTAGACATCCTAGAGAATACATTTGTGGTAGTTCCAATTTTTTACACCACATGATATTAGCGCAACGCAGAGTCGATCCACCATATGTGCTCACTACGCAACCTGCGTAGGGCCCCGCAAATTACTCGAGGCCCCGCCTCCCCCTCATGTTATAGCGTGTCAGTTAATGTTTATAACATCCACTGGCGGAACTTTCGGGGGCACTGCAGTCGAATTTGGGCCCTTCCGTTATACAGCTGTGGGGGGGCCCCCCAAGACCCAGCATCCCCCTCCTGCACCTCTGGCTGGCCATTTATAGTGCAGTGGGGAGAGGTGGGAGGAGGTTGAAGGCGGCAATCGGCAGCTCTATGGTGCCTGTGTGGGCGGCCTGATGTCCCTGGGGCTTGTAGTACTCTCTCGAGTGTCAGTGTATACAGTGGAGAGGAGAAGGGAGGGGCCTCGGACCCTGATGTAAGAGGGGGGCTTTCTGGGGACACTGATGTAAGGAAGGGGCCCTCTGGGGACACGGATGTAAGAGGGGGGCCTCTGGGGACACTAATGTAAGGACGGGGCCCTCTGGGGACACTGATGTAAGAGGGGGGCCTCTGGGGACACTGATGTAAGAGGGGGGCTCTCTGGGGACCCTGTGTAAGGAGGGGCTCTCTGGGGAAACTAATGTAAGGGAAGACTCTCTTGGGACACTGGTGTAAGGGGGGGGCTCTCTGGGGACTCTGGTGTAAGGGGGGCTCTCTGGGGACCCTGGTGTAAGGGGGGGCTCTCTGGGAACCCTGGTTTAAGGGGGGGGCTCTCTGGGCACCCTGGTGTAAGGGGGGGGGGGCTCTCTGGGCACCCTGGTGTAAGGGGAGGCTCTCTGGGCACCCTGGTGTAAGGGGAGGCTCTCATATCTCACGGCATCACGGGTCAGGTAGAGGGCCCCTTAGCAGAATTTTGCTTAGGGCCCCAGGGAGGTCAGGATCGGCACTGGTGCAACGGTTTATCAAATGAAACATTTCTGTAAAAAACACACAAAAGTTAACTTTAGGGCACACAAACGCAATTAATGACCCACTTTGTTGGTTAAATATAAAAGATTCAGGTAAAAGATTGAAGATGCACTGAGTACTCAACATGTCAAGCATTAAAATTGCATGCACCCGTGAAACAGCAAAAAAACTAATACCCTATATTTTCCATTGGCGATGTACTAAAAGCCTCTACAGGTCATCAGTTTAGAGTTATCCAGGAGCTCTGGTGCTAAAATTTTTGATCCCACTCTGGCGTGTACAGTGATTTATAACAGGTGTAGCGCAATCACCGTTGTTGTATGTAGGCGCTCTTTGTATGCATACATGGGGTGGGGCTCAAACATGTATATTTTCAATTTTTTTATGTGTCTCTTTAAAAAACATGACTTTATTGCTATCACATTGGGGACCAATAGGTGAGAGGTCCTCTTTATGACAAGGGGGTGGGGGGCAGTGTGTGCAAGGGGAGGGGCAGTGTATACAGTTAAGGGGCAAAACTGCACCGCATTTGGGTGCCATTAAAAATGAAAGGCACCCAGACAGACGTGGTGCATTTTGCCACTAATGCAGTGCAATTTGGAATCGTAGGGAGAATCAATGCAAATCTGCCTGAGATCCCAAAAAGCCAGATATACATGGGGAAAGTGATTGTAAAGGTTTGTTTAAAAAAAACAAAACAAACATGCCTATACTTACCTCCTCTATGCAAGGGTTTTGCACAGAGTGGTCCTGATCCTCCTTTGCATCGAGTGCCCCCACGGAGAACCGATTTACATGAGGGCACTCATACGGGCGTGCTTCCGAGTCCTGCTGCGTCCATTGACAGCAGGACCCGTCTCTGCCCCCTCAGCTCCCGTGTCACTGGATTTGATTGACAGCAGCAGGAGCCAATGGCTGCTATGAATCTATTAAATAAGGATCCAAGACAGCGGCTGGAGCTGCTGGGCTCGTTCTCATTGCTGGAAAGATCAGGTTCAGGTAAGTAAAAGGTGCACTCTGGGGGGCAGCTGCACCACAAAAGGTTTTTCACCTTAATGCATTAAGGTGAAAAACTTCAAGACTTTACAACTCCTTTAAGCTTACCCATAATAATGAATGTAATTGCAGCGCCAATGCACAGTATGGAGAGGAGCCAGCAGAATTGCTTTGATTTGCTTCTGTTGCCTTTGCATTCCTATACAGGGGGTCCCCGAGTTACGAACTCGTTAGGGACTGTCCTCCTGTTCTTAAATCGGAAATGTTCCTAAGTCGGCCGCGCATGCGCAGAACGACAATTACGGACATTTCTGATGTTCCGTCGAATGCCCTTCTGCGCATGCGCGGCAAATTACGTACATTTCCAATGTTTGCCGTCATTTTCCGAGGCTCTGTCTGGCCGCGCATGCGCAGAACGGCCGAAGGTCCGCGGAAAATGGCAGAGGGTCCCCGCATCACCCGGTTCGTAAGTAGGAGAGGTTTGTAGGTCAGGCTTTCGTAAGTCGGGGACCCCCTGTAGAAATTTTTTGAGAAAAAAGCAGTTTTGAAGTGAACAAAAAGTCTTCAAGAAAAACCCTTATGCCCTGTACACACGACCGGACTTTCCAGCAGACTAGGACTGACGGAGTTCCCGCCGGAATTCCGCTGGACCTTCCGAATAAACGGACTTGCCCACACATGACCAGACTTTCCGGCAGACTAGGTCCAATGGAGTCCCCGCCGGACTTCCAAATGAACGGACTTGCCCACACACGGATCAAAGTCCGTTAATTTAGAACGTGATGAGTTACGACGGGACTAGAAAAGGAAGTCAATCTTGCTGCTTTTATTGGCGAGATTGACACCTTGCGAGCCCCGCCGCATGGTATGGATATCGAAAAAAAGGGCGTGGGGGTCCCCCCCAAAATCGATACCAGACCATTATCCGAGCACGCAGCCCGGCCGGTCAGGAAAGGGGGTGGGGACGAGCATGCGCCCCCCCTCCTGAGCCGTACCAGGCCACGTGCCCTCAACATGGGGGGGTGCTTTGGGGAAAGGGGGGCCCTGTGGCCCCCCCCACCCAAAGCACCTTGTCCCCATTTGATGAGGACAAGGGCCTCTTCCCGACAACCCTGGCCGTTGGTTGTCGGGGTCTGCGGGCGGGGGGCTTATCGGAATCCAGGAGGCCCCTTTGATAAGGGGGCCCCCAGATCCCGGCCCCCCACCCTATGTGAATGAGTATGGGGTACGATGTACCCCTACCCATTCACCTAAGGTGTAAAAGTGTAAAAAAAAAAACACACAATTTTTTAAAATATTTTATTGCACAGCTCCGGGGGTCTTCTTCCGTCTTGGGGGGTCTTCTCGCCGGACTCCTCCGCTCTCTTCTGCTCTTTTACCTAGCTCTTTCACGAGCGGAGGAGCCCGGCTTTCTTCTTCGTCGCCGCCGTCGTCGTCTGGGGGTCTCGTTCCGCCTTCGGCGGCGCAGCACTTGCACAGTACGAACCACAACAGAGCTGCCGAAAATAGCCAAAGCTGAACACCTGTGAGTCAGCTGTACACGGCACCTGCGTGCCAACACTATTGTAAAAAAACACTTTGTAACAGGGCTTCGCTCGGCATATTAATATTCTAACTCTATGTCCACTTTTTTGTTGCCTTGGCTGTGTGTTTTGGGTCATTGTCATGCTGGACTACCCATCCATGACCCATTTTAAATGCCCTTTGTCGCCCCTCCTCTTCGCCCTCGCAATCGAACCTTTGGCTCTCTCCCTGAGATCATCCCCAGAAATAAAAGGGTTCAAACGAGGAGACTCTGAGGAAAAAGTGATTCTCTACGCAGATGATCTTCTTTTACTGCTTAACGATACTCAGGAGTCACTACGCGAGACCATGGGTAAAATCAAAGACTTTGGCCTTCTATCAGGACTGAGAATCAACTGGGACAAATCACATCTACTTCCCATAGACCCTATAGTCTTCCCCCTTCCACACGAGGCAATCCAACTCCAAATCGTTCAGCAAATCAAATATCTGGGTATTAACATCTCAAGAGACCCTAAACAATTTGTTATAGAAAATCTGGTCCCACTTTTGAACAAATTTAAAGGGAAAACCCAAATTTGGAAAAAACTCCCCCTGTCTGCAGCAGGTCGGTGTAATTTAATAAAAATGGTGCTTATGCCACAACTTTTATATATTCTTCACAACTCTCCAATATGGATTTATAAAAAGTGGTTTAACAGGGTGGACACCATATTTAGAGAATTAGTTTGGAAAGGGGGGACCTCCCGGATTAGTCTTAAAACATTACAACTTCCAATTGGGTCAGGAGGAGTTGCCCTGCCGCATCCTTTTAGATATTTTTTAGCGGCTCAGCTGCAACATATCGGGGGATGCGAGGTTGAGAAAGAGGGGCCAGAGTGGAAGATCCTTCTCTATAAATCCCCACATAAGTCTTTGATGGAGACTCTGGAGGCAGGGGCCTTCCAGAAGGGGCTCCCTACCCAGGACTTGATGGCTAAAGTTTGGGGTACTGCAAAACAAATGATGGGATATGGAGGGTTTACAGTTTTTTCCCCGTTATGGGAGAATGTTAATTTGCGCGAAATTCAAAAGATGGGGACGGTCAGAGAGTGGGAGAGAAGGGGTTTAAAATATATTGCTCAGATTTATCATGAGGGCATGATTAGAAGTTTCCAGGACCTCAGTGAACATTTTTCCCTCCCCAGGAAGTCTTACTTTAGATACCTGCAGGTGAGACATGCCCTGGCTGTACAGTTTAAAGGTGAACCACCAGAGTGGACTAATATGCAGGTATTACAGAGTGTAGCAGGGACAGGATCCCGTAAGGGGATGATATCCAATCTATATTTACATCTATATAAGGGGAACAGGGAAGGCACACAACTATGTCCATACAAAGTAAAGTGGGAGAGAGACGTGGGAATCATCTCAGCTCCTCAATGGGAAAGGATACTTGAACTTGCCCCAATGGTCTCACTCTCCCCCCCTCAGAAGATGTCACATCTTTTTCTATTATACCGTGCTTATTACACTCCAAACAAGCTCTTTAGGTTTGGTCGTAGGCAAGATGATAAATGCCCTAGATGTGGGAGACTGGGGGGGGATCTTGTCCACATGTTCTGGATATGTCCAAAATTATATGGATATTGGAAAGAGGTGGTGGACAAGGTCTCCCAGATATTCAATACCCATCTCGAGCTAGACCCCATCCAATGTGTTCTTGGGGGAGGAGAGGGAGGGGGCAAGCCTGGGGAAGTTCAGATTGCGGTTTTGCGCTGTCTTTTTCAGGCCAGGTTGCTAATTGCTCGGAGATGGCAGTCCTCTACCCCTCCGCCAGTCGATGAGTGGGAGCAAAATATGGATAGAGTGATCATGAAGGAGAGAACTACATATATTAAACGAGAGAGCCTTGCTAAATTCCATTTACTATGGAATCCATGGATTGAGAAAGGAACATGAGAATGCCTTAGATAGTGCCAACCAAAACAAATTAGTCTAAAAAGAACTAAGTGGATGAACCGATACTAGCAGAGAGTGAGAGGACGGATGTGAGAGGTGGGGGGTGAAAGCAAGGCGGTGTGAATGAGTTCGATCCCACCCAAACACGTTTAATGATTTTTTTGCTTAACATGATCTTTGTAAGAGAGATGAATGAGATTGTGTATAAATTGTATTTGTAAAAATTTTTTTTGAAATAAAGACATAAAGTTAAAAAAAAAAAAAAAAATGCCCTGGCTGAGGGAAGGAGGTTCTCACCCAAGTTGTCCTGTCCACTTAGCAGAAAAACACCCCCAAAGCATAATGTTTCCACCTCCATGCTTGATGGTGGGGATGGTGTTCTTGGGGTCATAGGCCGCATTTCTCCTCCTCCAAACACGGCGAGTTTACAATCTTGTCCCTGACATCCTTTGACAGCTCTTTGGTCTTGGCAATGGTGGAGAGATTGGAATCTGATTGATTGATTGCTTCTGTGGACAGGTGTCTTTTATACAGGTAACAAGCTGAGATTAGGAGCACTCCCTTTAAAAGAGTGCTCCCAATCTCCCAATCTCAGCTCCTTACCTGTATAGAAGACTATATCTTGCTGATTGATAGGGGATCAAATACTTATTTCACTCATTAAAAGGCAAATCAATTTATAACTTTTTTGAAATGTGCTTTTCTGGATATTTTTGTTGTTATTCTGTCTCAGACAATTGCGCGGTCATGCGACGCTGTACCCAAACAAAATTTATGTATTTTTTTTCGACAATTTTGACACAATATTTTTAACTTTTTGCCATAATAAATATCCCAAATTTAAAAAATAAAATAAAACATTTCTTCATCAGTTTAGACCGATATATATTGTTCTAAATATTTTTGGTAAAAAATAAGCGTATATTGTGTTTATAAGCGTAAAAATGTAAATAAGCGTATATTGATTGGTTTGCGCAAAAGTTATAGCATCTACAAAATAGGAGATAGATTTATGGTGGACAGATCGGACACTTTTGACAATTTTTTGGGACCATTGGCATTTATACAGTAATCAGTGCTATAAAAATGCACTGATTACTGTATAAATGTCACTGGCAGGAAAGGGGTTAACACTAGGAGGCGATCAAGGGGTTAAATGTGTTCCCTCAGTGTGTTTTCTAACTGTGGGGGGATGGGACTGACTTGGGGAGGAGACCGATCGTTGTTCCTATATACTAGGAACAACAGATCAGTCTCCTTACCCCACAGAACGTGGATTTGTGTGTTTACATACACAAATCCCATTCTCGCTCTGTCAGGAGCGATCGCTGGTGCCCGGTAAACATCGTGGCTGCCGGTCACGTGCATTGGCTCCTTAGGGACTCGGTGGGCGCTCGCCCCCTATACTCCTTAAAGCAGCCATCATACACCTACAGCGATTCACGCAGAAGTGCCATTCTGCCGCCGCAAATCGACGGCGGGCAGTCGGCAAGTGGTTAAGTAATGCTATGTAAATGAGAATACAACAAGAATAAAGTACGTGTTATCCCAATTTGGCTACATTTTGGTTTCTATGCATGTGTATATATTTTTTTAACTTTTTGGTTTCCTTTGTATTTTGTGTATTTTTTCTTTTTATACATGCATATTGTTTTATATGGAATGGTTTAGTGTTGTATGTGTTTGCTGGGCTCTGTGGTCACGTTGGACAGATCGCCTGCCTTGGATTTTTGCTCGATTGGTTTCACATATGACTGGGGAGCTATAAGCAGGCATACACACTCTGGGTAATTAGCAAGGATTAAGCACAGGAGTGTGAAACGCATCTGCTGACCCTCCGTGGGTTGCATAATAAAAGGAGCTGGCTTTATTCTCTGGAAGTGCTGTTATCTTTTTCTTTTCTACCTGCATGTGGGGTTTGCCGACCCAGGCAGGCACCCAGGATTTTTTGGCAGCTGAAGATCTCACAGGAAAGCCTTTGAAGCGGTGCTCTCCCCAATTGCCTTTCTCGCACAGGGCCTGTGCTACCACTAGTAAAAAACTAGGCAGCTGCCTAGGGCGCACTGCTGCCTAGGGCGCCCGGCCACTGGTGCAGCAGCGGCTGAGGACTGTGTCTGTGTCTCGACTCCCGAATGAATGGAAGCAAGCAAACATTCATTCATGGGCACTGGTAGGCTGCATTTGATGGGCACTGGTGTGGCTGCATTTGATGGGCACTGTCAAGCAACATTTGATGGGTGCTGGTAGGCTGCATTTGATGGGTGCTGGTGTGGCTGCATTGATGGGCACTGGTGTGACTGCATTGATGGGCGCTGGTGAGACTGGATTGATGGGTGCTCCGTTAAAAAGGTGGGGTATACATGGGCAGGGCAAAGGAGGTGGGGTCAGGGGTGAAGCCAGGGGGAGGGGCAAAATTAGGTTTCGCCTAGGGTGTCAAAAGTCCTTGCACCAGCCCTGTTCCCACACAGAGCGATTGTTTCAGAACGGAGAGCAGGGAGCCACTAAATATGTAATGTTTACAGCCAATTCTTTTCCTGAACGAACACATTGAGCAATTGGTACTGATCACTCATTCCATTCCATTCCCTTTCTCTGTCTGAAATGTGAGACATCATATGTATGTTTAAACCCCTGATATTTCTCTGACAAATGCTGCTGGATATTACTGCGGGCAATGACTCAAGTGCTGGGGGTTATGATTGCTGCCCTTGACTTCAACAATCCAGCTTAAATCACCTCAGTGTATCCCAGGCCTATTTTGTCAAAATCTATCAAAACAAGGGAGGAAAGTGGCACATTGCAAGCCATACACCATGGAGCAACACACTCTTTATTGAACATACCTTAGGCTGGGTTCACACTATTGCAAATTGTATGCGGGTTTCCCCGCATCCAATTCGCATAGCAGGAGATTGTGACCTGCTCTCTATGGAGTCCTGTGCGTCTTTTGGTTTGTTTCAGATCCAAATTCAGTCCAAAATTCGGGCTGAAATCGTACCTGATAAGGTGAATGGAGACGCACGACTCCTGCTGTGAGCCACTGCGTTTTATAGTGTGAACCCAGCCTTACTGTCCCTGACTGAGCTAAACCATCCTTTATTTGTGCCTTGCTTGCACCTTTTCTGAGACACTGCAGCCTACAGGGGATGGTTCAGCATCAGCGGCAGTGCTGTCAATCTAAAATGCAACGGGCAGGATTGGATGTGGCGAGCTGCTATTTAACAAGCTGCAGGCTTGTGAATCAGTGGAGGTAATGCTGGTAGCCACACTCTTGCATTTCTTATCAAACTGTATTGCAGATGGAGACTCCATGAGAGTGGCAACTCTACGTTGAGTTCAGGACCAGTGCTGCATTGTTGCCACAATATCACAGGAAGCTATATTTGATTTAACTTACCCCGATCACCATGGATGAAACCAAAAATATCATCAAGAGCCTCCGAGACAGTACATCGCCAAACGACATCATTCCCACAAAACTCTTGAAAGAATGCTCCGACATTCTGGCCCCCGCTATTACACACCTAGTAAATCAGTTGTTCAAAGAAGGGTTGGTTCCTATTTCCCTCAAGCAAGGCATCGTCAAACCACTGCTAAAAAAAAAAACAACCTCGACCCCAAAGATCCGAACAATCGCAGACCGGTAACAAGCCTGAACACCATTTCCAAGATTATGGAGAAAGCAGCAGTAAAACAGCTTCAACTTCACCTGAACACACACAAGCTCTTGGACCCACTACAATCAGGCTTCCGACCAGGCCATGGCACAGAAACTGCACTTCTGAAAATATGGGATGACGCCCTAGAAGCAGCAGACGATGGAGGATCGTGTCTTCTGGTACTGCTGGATCTTAGCGCGGCGTTCGACACAGTCGACCACAACACTCTTCTCAGCCACCGCAAGGAAGTGGCAGGAGTTACAGATGGAGATCTGCCATGGTTCGCTTCCTTCTTAAGAAACCGGTCACAGACACTGAAACTAGGAGCCTTCACTTCGGAAACCCGGGCAATTTCTTCAAAGTCCCTCAAGGATCACCATTGTCACCAGTACTCTTCAACATTTACATCCGGCCACTCTTCAAAATTATTAGCAAATCGGATCTATGCTACCACTCTGCGGACGACACTCAACTGTACTTCCGGATCACCGGACAAAAAGACCAGTACCAGGAACTAGGAAAATGTCTCACATTGATAGATGACTGGATGACCACTAGCTCCCTCAAACTCAATGGATCGAAAACTGAACTGCTGCTCCTCGACGCAAACCGAAGGAAAAAAACGAAGACCCCATGGACACCACCAACCATCCTTGGCCAGACCATCATCCCAAGCACCAAAGCCAAAAGCCTCGGAGTCATCTTTGATTCAGAGATGACCATGGAGGCACAAATAGGATCAGTAATCAGCGGATCCTATCATCTCCTCCGCATGCTTTGCAGACTCATCTGATTCATTCCGGAAAATGAGAAAGCAGTAGTAGTAGGGATCATCATCAATTCGCGACTCGACTACGCAAACTCCCTCTACATAGGATTACCGGATTACCTGATTGCACGCCTTCAAGTTGTCCAAAACACAGCAGCAAGAGTAGTCACCGGAAAGAAACCCTGGGAATCCATCTCCCCATCCCTAAGGACCCTCCATTGGCTGACGGTAAAAGATAGAATCACATTCAAGACCCTCTGCCTCACCCACAAATGTACACAAAGAAATGCTCCTCAATACCTTCGTGAGAAAATAGAAAAATACATACCAAATCGCAGCCTGCGATCGACAAACCAGAACCGCCTTCTCATCCCCAAAGCTCGATACAAATCGAAGGGAGAACGAAGATTCGCAGTACAGGGACCTCGGCTATGGAATGCTCTACCGAACAACATCCGCTTGGAAGAAAACCATCAGGCCTTCAGGAAAAAACTCAAGACCCACCTCTTCTAATATCGCAGGACAACAAGAGCAGACAAGCGCCTTGAGGCGATTCAGTTCGCATTTGCAGCGCTATACAAATCATTCATTCATTCATTCATTTGTTCAATGAGTATTTGTGGGACTTTGCAGGGAAATGGAGAGACAACTGTAATTTGCAGATTTCGCTATAATCAACCACTTGCTGACCGCCGCACGCCGATATACACCAGAACAATGGCAGCGGTGGGAAAATGGGCGTAACTGTATGTCCCCTTTAATAGCCGGGGATAGCAGGCACGCGCGCGTGCCCGCCACGTACAGCGTTACCGTGCCCGCTGGACTGGCGGACTCGATGTCCGCCGGTTTCCCGGCGATCGTGTCACGGAGCCTCAGAATGGGGAAGGGCCTATGTAAACAAGGCATTTCCCCGTTCTGGCTTGTGTCATGACAGAGATCACTGCTCCCTGTCATTGGGAGCGGTGGTCGCTGTCATGTGACTTGAAGCTCATCCCCCCCACAGTTAGAATCGCTCCCTGGGACACACTTAACCCCTTAATCGCCCCCTAGTGGTTAAGCCCTTCACTGACAGTGTCATTTACACAGTAAGCAGTGCATTTATATAGCACTGATCGCTGTATAAATTACACTGGTCCCAAAATAGTTTCAAAAGTGTCCAATGTGTCTGCTATAATGTTGCAGTCCTGATAAAAATTGCAGATAGCCGCCATTACTAATAAAAAAATGTTTTTAAGTAAAAATGCCATAAAACTATCCCCTATTTTGTGGACGCTCTAACTTTTGCGCAAACCAATTAATATACGCCTATTGCAATTTTTTTTTACAAAAATATGTAGAAGAATACATATCGGCCTAAACTGAGGTAAAAAAATTCTTTTTTTTTATATATTTTTGGGGGATATTTATTATAGTAAAAAAATAATGCGTTTTTTTCAAAATTGTCGCAATTTTTTTGTTTATAGCACAAAAAATAAAAACCACAGAGGTGATCAAATACCACCAAAAGAAAGCTCTATTTGTGGGGAAAAAACAGACATCAATTTTGTTTGGGTGCAATGTCGCACGACCGCGCAATTGTCAGTTTAAGTGACGCAGTGCCAAATCGTAAAAAGTGCGCTGGTCAGGAAGGGGGTAAAATCTTCCGGGGCTGAATACTGCATACCGTATTTATCGGCGTAAAACACGCACCTTTTCCCCCTTAAAATCGGGGGAAAGTCGTCCCTCAAAAAAAAGTGCCAAAAAAAATCAAACGGCGCCGAAAAAAAACGAGCGCCGCCGAAAAAGACCGATCTGTCTGTTCGGCTCCGCTCGCAGTCCCGCCTCCCTGCGCTCGCTTCCGAAACAGCAGGGAGACGGGACTGCGAGCGGAGCCGAACAGACGGCTCAGGCTTTTCCGCCGGCGCTCGGGCTTTTCCGGCGGCGCGGTCTTTCTAGGCGGCAAATTCAAATGTGGGCAAGCTGCAAATGACGCTGGCAAGCTGCAAATGACACTGACAAGCTGCAAATCACACTGGGCAAGCTGCAAATCACACTGGGCAAGCTGCAAATCACGCTGGGCAAGCTGCAAATGACGCTTAAATGTAAGTGGTTTTTTTCCCTAAACTTCCCTCCTTAAACTTTTTTTCCTTAAAATGCCCTCCTAAACTTGGGGTGCGTGTTATACGCCGATAAATACGGTATTTGGGAAGCAATAGGGCTACTTTAAACCATCTCATAAAAAATCTCTAATCTAATAGAGACAGTCCATAGTAGGATATGGACATCCTATGATCACTTGGGCTGCTGTCAACTCACAATTTAGTACAGGAACTGGCTGGATCACTAGGTTAAAAAAGACTAATTAAAACAAGAACAAGTAAAGAATAGCAACTGCTGGAATTAACAGGGGGTGAGCTACTATTTTATGATTTTCTTATTTTTAGGTTTAATCTTCCAGACCTGGGCGAATTCTGCTGTCTGCCTTCAGTGTAGCATGGCTCAGAGCATCTCTCAGCCTACATAATACATTTCTTATATACAGGTGCATCTCATAAAATTAGAATGTCATCAAAAATGTCATTTATTTCAGTAATTCTATTCAAAAAATGAAACTCATAGAATTTCCTAGTAGAGGGCTGCGCTGACTTTGAACTTGATAAAACACAGTGGACCATCACCAGCAGATGACATGGCTCCCCAAATCACCACCGACTGTGGAAACTTAACACTGGACCTCATGCAACTTGGATTCTGTGCCTCTCCACTCTTCCTCCAGACTCTGAGACCTTGATTTCCAAATAAAATACAAAATTTTCCACAGTCAGTGATGATTTGTTGAGCCATGTCATCTGCTGGTGTTGGTCCACTGTGTTTTATCAAGTCCAAAGGCAGCGCAGCCATCGATCAGGAAATTCTAGAGCACTTCATGCTTCCCTCTGCTGCCCAGCTTTATGGAGATGCAGGACTTTCCAGCAGGACTTGACACCTGCCCACACTGCCAAAAGTACCAATACCTGGTTTAATGATCATGGTATCACTGTGTTTAATTGGCCAGCAAATTCACCTGACCTAAAGCCCATAGAGAATCTGTGGGGTATTGTCAAGAGGAAGCTGAGACACCAGACCCAACAATGCAGATAAGCTGAAGGCCGCTATCAAAGCAACCTGGGCTTCCATCACACCTCAGCAGTGCCACAGGCTGATCGCCTCCATGACATGCCGCATTGATGCAGTAATTCATGCAAAAGGAGCCCTGACCGAGTACTGCGTGTATACTATATTGTACATGGACATACTTTTCAGTAAGCCAACATTTCTGTATTACAAAATCCTTTTTTTATTGGTCTTATGTAATATTCACATTTTCTGAGATACTGAATGTTGGGCTTTCACTAGCTGTAAGCCATAATTATAAAAAAAAAAAAGAAATGCCTGAAATATATCACTGTGTGTAACACATCTATATAAAATATATGACTTTCACTTTTTGAATTGAATTACTGAAATAAATTAAAGGGGTTGTAAAGGTTCGTTTTTTATTTTCTAAATAGGTTCCTTTAAGCTAGTGCATTGTTGGTTCACTTACTTTTCCTTCGATTTCCCTTCTAAATGTTTTTTTTTTTCTTTGTCTGAATTTCTCACTTCCTGTTTCTCCTCAGTAAACTTCACACCATCATCCGAGCGGTGTTTAGTCAGCCAGAACAGCTTACTGAGGAGGAACAGGAAGTGAGAAATTCAGACAAAGAAAATAAAGAAAAAAAACATTTAGAAGGGAAATCGAAGGAAAAGGTAAGTGAACCAACAATGCACTAGCTTAAAGGAACCTATTTAGAAAATAAAAAAACTAACCTTTACAACCCCTTTAACTTTTTAATGATATTCTAATGTTATGAGATCCACCTGTACTTGGTTAGGGTAAGCACTTCCTTTTGGCACATGTTTACAAGTCCTAAAAATGTATTGAAAACTTTTGGAAATTCACTATTTGGTAAATTTAGTAAGATATTTGCATGATGAATCAGGAGCAGGCTGATCAGTGAGTGAATAATGAAGGTTCCCCCCGTGGAACATGTTTCCATACGTTACGTTTTCACCTGCTGGGATGTCTTCAGGCTGGAGTCAGGTTGCAGGCTCGCATTAAACAGAAGGTGATATAGAATACATGTCAGGATGAAGTTGTAACACAGCATGATCTGGGACAGGTGGCAGATTGCTCCACATCAGACACCTGGGAATGTTCGATTTAGGTATGTCTGCATACAGGTGCAGCCTGCTGCTAAGTTACCTTTCAAAAGCAGTGTGAACTAATCCTTACTGAACAACCTGGAAATCCCAACTGAACACTGATCCATCACACAGGCAGCTGTTTGTAAAATAGGCTTAAACAATACCCCGCATATTGCTCTTTTTACTTTTATTACTGTGCGAAAAAGGTTGTGAAGGTGAACTGAATAAAATGAAGTGAACTGTCACAGTCTATATTCATCATTCTATACATCAGTCTGTCTACCCCACCCCCCCCCCCCCCCATCCATCCACTCATCCATTTCATAATGGACTGCCTATATCTGGGTTTACCAGCTAAGACCATAAGTTTAAAGGGTTGGTAGTTCACCATTAGAGGAAAAATGTAAAGGTGAAAAATGAACGGACATGATGGGTGGTGAGTGAGGAGCGTGAGAGTGATTGTGAGCTCCCCTCCACCCTCCCCTCTTGATATGGCTATGATATGCCGAGACGCAGAGCCTTCCTGAAGCCTATGTGATCCCTCCTTTGTAGCTGTGCAGACTGAGAGAATTGCGAGAACCTCCGGAGGTTTCCGCAAGCTCGCCCGAACTGTCCTTCACAACACCGCTGTCAGGCGGGGATAGCCGAAGCTAAGCCGAGTGTGACGTCACACGCTGCCTTCTGCCCGCCGCTCGTGTTGAGAAGGAGAGAGCGGCGGGAAATTTGAATCAATACACCGGCTTCTCTGGCAGCCTGTATGCCGAATGAGGGGAAAAAAGACACAGAAGGAGGGGGAAATCTCAAGTGACTCCCGGGCTGCATTCGAAGCTCTCCTGGAGACTGCAAGGAGAAGGTGAGTAGACAGTATATTGTTTGCTGAGCTTATAAACCTGTACAGCTTTTTCATTTCCAACTGCATTTGGAGGACTGCCCTTTGATAAAAATACAAGCTGTGCAGTACAAGTGTGCTTTGCCTTTTGCCTTGCTTCTTTCTCTCCTTAACTGCAAATAGAGGCTGCTCTGTCTAAAAATTATAAGCTGTACCTGCTTTTTTTTTTTTTTTTTTTAACTGCAACTAGAAGACTGTTCAAAAAAAAAAAAAAATCCCTTTACTTTTGGCCGCTACCACGGGCTGGCTTACGGAAGATAATTAATTATAGTTGCTATAACTTGGTCTACTGGAAGAGGGCAATTGAGGCTGAGTGGGTTGGTGGAAAAGTTGCAACATACACTACATGAGTCAGCGTGGCAGTATGCCGTCACAACGCACCACCAAAGCAAGCCAAGCGGCAAGTCAAACAGCTGCAAAGCTGGAGAAATTCGCCCATATTCCAGGACAGACCCCCCCCAAAAATCCCCAGCAAGGTCAACAGGGACACATCAATAAACAATCCGGGGTGGCAGGTATAAGGAAAAGCCAAGGGCAGAGCAATCCTCCATTGGTATTGGAGTTGGGTGACCCAACGGGGAGATCCCAGGACCAAACGCTTGAGGAAACCCGAGAGATACTATCGGAGGTGGGGGCTGTAGTAGACCCCGAACCTTCATTAAAAGAGGTTCTGCATGTTGTAAATTCCTGTAGAGACTGCTTGAGAGAAGTGACGGCTCAACTTAAAATAATACAAGATGAGCTCTCCCACGTGAGACATGATATACAACAAGTCCAGGAGAGGACCTCAGCTTTGGAGGGGAGAGTGGGACTGATTGAGGATGACCTGGCCCCCCTTAAACGAGAGATGAAAATTATGAAAGACCAACTCGCTAAGCAAGAAAATAAAATGGACGAAATGGAAAATAGGATGAGGAGAAAGAACATACGTCTAGTGGGACTACCCGAGTATAGTGAGGGCCCAGACCCAGTGGGGTTCCTTGAGAAGTGGTTTATCGAGGTGTTCGGGCAGGAGAATTTCTCACAACTTTTTGCAATTGAGAGAGCACATAGAGTCCCCACTAGACTTCCCCCGTCGGGAGCCCCTCCAAGACCCCTGCTGATAAAAATTTTACACTTTAAGGACAAAGTGTCCATTACCCGTAGAGCCAGAGAAATGGGCAACATTTTGTATAAGGGCTCCAGGGTATCATTTTATCCAGATTTTTCCCCTGACCTACAAAAGAAGCGAGCAAAATTTGGAGAAGTGAAACGCAAATTACGTCAAGAAAATCTGACGTATGCATTACTCTACCCGGCAAGACTACGACTAACTGCACGTGGGGGGACTATTTTCTTTGACTCCCCGGAGGGGGTAGAAGAATGGCTGGTGGCCCACAAGGAGAGACTTTAGTAGACACAGGACATTTAATGGCCTTATTAACCGGGAGGACCCTGTCCCCCACTTTTTGAGCCTCTGGTTTTCTCCTTTTTTTTTTTTGTCTTTTTTGCTTAATTTTTTTTTTTTTTTTTTGTTTTTTTTTTTTTTTTTTTTTTTTTTTTTTTTTTTTTTTTGGTTTTCTGCCCTTTAGCCAGGGGTTGAAACAACTTTCAATACCCACTTGTAAACCACAGCACGATATGGGCTTCTTTCAGGGGGAGGGTGGGGGAGGGGAGGAGGGGAGGATTAGGGAAACAGGAGAAAAATGAGCAAGGTGTCGCTGACATGGAAGGGACGCAGCTCATGGCTCTCCTGGTGTATAGGATGTTTTATGTTGTTAGTTTTTTCTGCCATTGAAGGTAAATTTTTTGATACATGGGGATGCTGGGATAGGGAGGGAAAGGGAGGGGGGGAAATTTGGAGTAAATCTACTCTTAATGAGTTACAATTATGGTATGTATGGGAAGGTCACAGCAAGAAGTCCCCGGGTACGCCTGGTAAGGCAATGCGAGGTTTGAACAGGAAGGATGGACGACACGATTGGATGAAGTGGTATGAAATGAATGAAATGAGCAACACGGAATTTAGGAATGAAAGGTGGAGGGAAAAATGGAATAGGTTCACCAAAGAGAATACAATGTTTTATGTAACTTTCTTTTTTTTTCTATACACTAGCACGATACAGGAAGCTAGCACAGACACAAGTTTAAATAGTCTTAGGAAATATTTAGAACCACAATTTTTAAAAAAAAACTTCGTAGTACACTAATGACTGAAACCTCACAGATAACACGGAAGACAATCACAATATGTTCATGGAACGTAAGAGGATTGGGGGACAGGGGAAAAAGAGCAGCAGTTTTAGCAGCAGTAAATACCCAAAGGGCCACGCTTGTATGTCTACAGGAAACACACCTTACAAATAATACTATACCCCAATTGGGATGGGGAGGGTTTAAGCCCCAGTTCCACTCGCTCCACACAACCTACTCCCGAGGAGTTAGTACCCTGATTAAGTCGGGGGTCCCTTTTAACTGTCTACAGAGTAGAATAGATGAACAAGGACGGTATATTTTTATACACTGCACAATAGAGGATAGAACCATGATTCTGGCCAATATATACATCCCTCCGCCTTCCAATACAGACATTCTTTACGACTTGATAGAATTTGCGCTGGACAAACCGGGAGTCCCTCTGTTGATAGTGGGTGATTTTAACATGGTCATTGACCAGAAACTAGATAGATTCCCACAGGGGACAAAACGGGGAGGGACGGTCGACGACCGCCTATCCCAGGTAATGGGTGAGGCAGGTTGGAAAGATATCTGGAGAATATACAACCCCCAAAGCCAGGGGTACTCCTGCTTTTCCAGAACACATTCTACTCTGTCCAGAATTGATCTAGCTCTGGGGAATGAGGAGGCGACCATAATGGTAAGTAATGTAAAGTACTTGCCAAGGGGTCTCTCAGATCATTCACCAGTGATAATATCCCTGGATATAGGGGAGGGTACTTCCCTAAGGGAGTGGAAAATTAGCCCCTCTTGGTTGGAACTCATCAAAAATCCACAGGTAGTATCAGAAGCCCTAGCTGAATACATCAATTTAAACTCCGACACCGCCCCTCAAGGAGTAGTGTGGGACACGCTTAAAGCTTACCTCCGAGGGCTACTGATCCAACAGATATCACGATTAAAAAAATTTTTTTCCGAAAGTGAAGCAAGGGCATCAGAACGAGTTACCCTTCTAGAAAAACAATACATAGACAATCCGACAACCGAGAACTTAGGGGCCTGGGCAGAAGCACAACGAATATACCGTCTCATAATGGTGAGAAAAGCAGAGAACAAACATATGTTTTACAAACAAATTGCATTTGGGGAAGGGGAAGGTATAGGCCGAATGCTGTCTCACCTAGTAAGAACAAACTCACCACCATCCGTAGTACCAATAATTAACATTACTGAGGATAGGACATCTACGTATACACCCGAGATAGTAAACCGATTCAAAAACTACTATGAGGAACTGTACAGATCCAACCAGGAGGGAGGAGGGAATTCAATGGACGCCTTTTTTAACGATTTGACGGTCCCAGGTCTCTCGGAAGATGATAGGGCCATGCTTGATAGCCCTATAACGCTGAAAGAGATCCAGCAGACTGTGCGTGAAATGGCGGGACAGAAATCACCAGGCCCAGATGGCTTACCAGTTGAGATCTATCGGCACTTCGGGGGGGTATTACTCCCGGAGCTGCTGAAGACTCTCAACTGGTCAGCAACAAAGAAAGAACTCCCTGTGTCTATGACCCAATCTACCATTATAGTGATACCCAAAGAGAACAAAGACCCACTTAGGCCCTCCTCATATAGACCCATCTCCCTGCTTAATATAGATGCTAAAATTCTGGCAAAGGTTTTGGCGAATAGACTTAATGGGGTGATAGAGGGGCTAGTACACCCCGACCAGTCAGGGTTTATCCCGGGGAGATCCACTAGTATAAACATCCGACGGGTCCATTTGAATCTTCAAATACCCTCCAATGAAGAAGGGCAGAGAGCTATTCTCTCTTTAGACGCGGCCAAGGCTTTTGACACCCTGGAGTGGGGATATCTGTGGAGAGTTCTGAGGGAGTTTCGGATAGGACCAGCATTTATAAATTGGGTTAAATTGCTGTACAAATCACCCGAAGCGAGGGTCAGAATAAACAACGACCACTCTACCAGGTTTCGATTGCTGAGGGGGACGAGGCAGGGGTGCCCATTGTCGCCCCTCCTCTTCGCCCTCGCGATCGAACCCCTGGCCATCTCTATAAGATCTTGTCCAGCGATAAAAGGCTATAGAAGAGGGTTTGAGGAGGAAAAGGTGATCCTCTTCGCGGACGACCTCCTATTACTACTTGGAGATGTCCAAGGATCATTAAAAGAAACGATGTCAAAGTTGGGAAGCTTTGGGAGTTTCTCGGGCTTGAAGATCAATTGGGGAAAATCTAGCCTTCTACCCATAGATGAGATGGTAATTGCCCTACCCCAGGAAGCTATACGACTTCAAATAGTCAATCAAATGAAGTACCTTGGTGTATACATCACAAAGGATCCCAAAAAATATCTAGCAAACAACTTAATTCCACTTTTGACTAAATTCAAAGAGAAAATAAAAATTTGGAAGAAACTTCCGCTATCTGCAGCGGGCCGCTGCAATCTAATTAAAATGATTTTTTTGCCCCAACTTCTATATGTTATGCACAATTCCCCAGTATGGATTTACAAAAAATGGTTTCAAAGGATAGACACCATATTCAGGGAATTGATTTGGAAGGGAGGAGCAGCTCGTATTAGTTTAAAAACATTACAGCTCCCGAACGGGGAAGGTGGAGTTGCACTCCCCCACTCATTTGATTACTTCGTAGCGGCCCAGCTCCAGTATATGGGAAGAAGCGATCAAAGGAAAACTCTACTAGGGAACTTTTTTCAGATGCCGGTAGTGGAGGCCTTAGAGGCAGGGCTGGTAATGCGTGGGGTCCCTACTCTCGAACTAATGGGTAAAATATGGGAGACGGCCAAGGAAACTCTGGGATACAGAGGGTTTACAAAGTACTCACCCCTGTGGAACAATGGTAGACTGGGGGAACTACAGAAAATAGGGCCAATTAAGGAATGGGAAAGGCGGGGTATAAAATTTTTTCACCAACTCTACCAAAGCGGAAAATTCAAATCCTTTCAGGAGCTGAGAGAGCAATTCACAATCCCGAGAAACTCCTTTTTTAGATATCTTCAAGTTAGACACGCAATAACATCACAATTCGGAGAAACAGAAATAGAATGGTGCGATATACCAACATTACAGGACATAATTGAATCAAGATCGACGAAAGGCCTAATATCCAAAACTTATCTAACCTTAAATAGGAAAAGAAAGGAGAAACAACAGGAATTACCCGCTAGGAGGAAATGGGAAAGAGACGTGGGAGATATAACCCCTACCCAGTGGGAAAGAACCCTGGAGCTTGCCCAGTGTGTTTCCCTGTCCCCGCCCCAGAGGATGTCACATTTATTCTTATTACATAGGGTGTACTATACGCCGCGAAAACTTTTTCTGTTTGGACGGAGACAGGACGCCACTTGTCCAAGGTGTGGAAGGCTAGAAGGGGACATGATCCACATGTTCTGGCGTTGTCCTAAACTATTCCGATACTGGATGGAGGTGGTGGAAATAATTACCCATGTCTTCGAGGTACCCATAGAAGTAGAGCCTATGACGTGTGTACTGGGGTGGCTAGAGGGGAAGGGAAAACCAAAGGGTACTGGCTTGGCAATTCTGAGATGTCTTTTCCAAGCCAGGAAACTTATAGCCCAGAGATGGCAGTCTTCCACCCCTCCATCCAGCAGAGAATGGGAACAGAACATGAGCATGGTGATCCTCAAAGAAAGAACATTATATATTAGACAGGGCTGTATTAAGAAATTTGATGAGACATGGAAAAAATGGTGCGAGAAAAAAGAAAGCGAATGTATGAGTTCATAAAGCAAACAGAGATCCAGGAAAGAGACATGGGGGACCAGATAGAGAGGAAGGTGTATGGGTATGCAACCAGGAAGTAGAACAGGGAGAGAGTCTAAGCACAGGATGAATGTAAGAATGAGCAGGGTGAATGACGGGAGAGATCATTGTTGGTTTAAAGATGAAAAATTGAGACTAATACTGGAAGATAGGAGGAGGAGATCCCCTAGAAATAGGGGATCATCCGATTACTTCCCTTTCTGTGTCTCCTCTCTTCTTTTTTGGTCTCTTTTTTTCCTTCTTTTTTTTTTTTTTTTTTTTTCTTTTCCCCTTTTTTTTTTTTTTTTTTTGATTTTATTATTGCTTTTTTTTTTTTTGCTCTGCCCATTTTAGATATATTGCTTTCCAAAGAACGAATGTAAGAAATGTATGTTTTGTAAGTATATAATGTAAAAAACAAAATTAATAAAAGATATAAAGTTAAAAAAAACAAAAAAAAAAAAGACGCAGAGGAGACCGAGTGACGGTTGTTTGTACGCCAAGGTGGCAAATTTTGCAAGTTTTAAACCTTTTTGATGTAAGTGTATTGACAGATTTTAACAATAAACCTAGCAGTATTACACTATACATCTTTCTCTCTTCATTGGTATTTTGCACTAATACGTCCACACCATGGAAACCTAATCATTGGAGGAGCAGGAAGGTGATACCCTAACTTACATACAGGATATACCTGGCGATTTGAAAGATTACTGTTGGTGAGTGGGGACCCAGGAGGGGAGCACGGAGTGTCACCAGAATCTGCACAGCTTCCATAAAGAGGACCTATCATGCACTATTCCTATTACAAGGGATGTTTACATTCCTTGTAATAGGAATAAAAGTGAGAAAAACTTTCACATTATAAAAACGAATTGGGTTAACTTTAGTGTTTTGTTTTTTCTTTAATTCAATAAAAAGTTTCAAAGACCGTCATTTTATTCCCTAAGGTCTCTGCTAAAAAAAACATATATAGTGTTTGGGGGTTCTGAGTAATTTAGTACTTTTCTAGCAAAAAAAATATAATTTTTAGATGTATTAGCGAAGTGCCAGAATTGGCACAGATGGGAAGTAGTTAAACATCACTAATAGCCAAATTCTGCAAACATTCTCAGAACAGATTCTGGTGTGCAAATAAGAGGTTAATTTACTAAAGGAAAAGCAAAGGTTCAATTAGGCTACTCTCACACTGAAGTGTCGCTGCATCGGCGCTTTGCTGGTGTTTTGCCAGCGGGTTTGCATCGTTGTCGCATTGTATTCAATGGGAAGGGGCGCTTTAGGAGCGGTAAATACACCGCTCCTACAGCGCTCCAAAGATGCGGCTTGCAGGACTTTTTTGACCGTCCTGGAAGCGCACCGCTCCAGTGTGAAAGCCCTCGGGCTTTCACATTGGAAACACAGCAGCGGCTATTTCAGGGCGCTTTGCAGGAGCTATTTTTTTGCGATGTAGCGCCTGCAAAGCGCCCCAGTGTGAAAGGGGCCTTAGCTAAAAGTGATTTTAAAGGCAAACTTACATTTTTTTATAAATAGCAAATGATATACTTTCTTGCTCTGTGTAAGGGTTTCACTGAACATCCCTGATCCTCCTCTTCTCGGGTTCACTGCCAGTGCTCCGGGCTCAGCCCCCCCTTGCTCAGTGCCCCCATAGCAAGCAGTTTGATCTGTGCTCGCTCCAGAGCCGGCTCTGTGTATCCATAAGACACAGAGTGTGACTCGGCCCCACCCCCGCTCCCTTCTCACTGGCTGTGATTGACAGCAGTGTCTGAGCCAATGAGGAGAGAGAGAAGAGAGAGGGCGTCTACACTCGTGCACATCTCTGGATCGAGATCAGGCTCAGGTAAGTATAAGGGGGGGCTGGTTGCAGGAGTTTTTTTCCCCCTAATACAGAGAATGCATTTAGGTAAAAAAAGTTCTGCCTTTAGAACCACTTTGAATCCTCAAATGCAGAGGAAATATTTAAAAAAAAGCAGGACTGCACATGACTGGATAATTGAAGTGACCTGTTAATCTTAAAGCTGAGGGTTGAGGATAATCTCTGGATAATTTAAAGTATATATTTAAACTGGATTTCCTGCATTATTGAATTCAAAATCAAACTAAAGAAATTGCCTTGTTTTGTCAGATGGCATTTAATAGACATAATTATTAAGTGAACCTCAATTCCTTGTTCTTATTGCACAAAAACGGCAAAGACCTTTGGGTGATCCTCAAACTCAACCTGAAATCTGAAATTGCTGAGCATAGCACTCAAATCCCATTGAAGTTTATGGGAGCCAAATCTTGTAAATGTTTTCTGACCTTTGTTAAGGCAAGCTTTTTTACTTGGGCGCTGCCACTGGGCATATGTACCAAGCAAAAATGTTTAAAAAATATTGTTCAGAGGGTAGCAGTCTTTAATTTGGGCAACATTAAAAATACTCAAACCTTTTATAGCACATATTGGTTGGTGATGTTTAATATTGCCGCCCTCCTAGGATAAACACCGCTCTGCGCCACTAAGATGTGTTACTGACAACCACTAAACAGGCCTTTGATGGGCCTATCCGATAAATAGTAGTTGGTAAACTAGTTGGCTAAAAAATGTATAAATATAAATAAATAAATTATGTGCATAAAATGAATTACTTATATAAAAATAAATAAATTATGTGCATAAAATGAATTATTTACACATGTGAATCAATAAATAGGTATGGGTGACTTCCACAAACTGGTATGAATGTATGTGCAAAGTGATAGGGATTGAATTCTCGGTGTGTGAAAATTCATCCAGCTATAATGTAGATGTACAGTGTTCCTTATACATACATTATTAACAGCTGCTGCTTAGAAATATGGAAATGTAGAAAAATACAAAATTCATTTGGTGGACTGCGCACAGTCAACTCTAAAACAAACCCTGTAGCAGCGCTGTTGTAACAGTTTCTCAAATGGTTAATGTGAGAACAATTATACACTCTCAAATAAAGTGACCATGTGCTAAATAAATATAAATAAATATATATATAAAAAAGTCAAGTGAGTGTGATAAAAAATAGTGAATCAGTAAAAATAAATTAATATAGATGAACAGTGAACCATAAATATGGTGAGGATAAATAAACTACAAATATGGCGATTTGTGTCTAAAGTCCACATGAAAAGTGCTTGCAAATCAGAACAAGCAGACTGCAGAAATAAATCAATTAGGTGACAGTTCCCGTGTGGTGTGGGTAACAGTTCTAAATTGGAAATCCTTCTGTGATCCGTCCACCATGCACTTTCACCTCGTGAGGGATTCGTCCCCTTATGGGGCTGCACTCACCGGAAATCAATTTATAATAGGCCTGTAGTTACACCAAACCGGACCTTCTCCTCCAACATCAGACCATTACACTGCACCAGCGCGGTAGTAAGCCCAGGGTATCAGACCTTCAATACTGCATCCCTTGATCAGCACTCCACCAACGCGTTTACAAAATGAGTGAAAGACAAATGGAGGGCCACATAGTGTGATACTGATAAAATATTTTTATTGGACACTTTCCCTTTAAAATCAAGAATCCCCCTCAAATTAGCTGCGTACCAAAAGATAATAAATAGTGAGCATTGGTTAAATGTAAAATCGTTACTGTGCCTGGGTTCTTTCCATCCGGCAGGATATGGATAGGCGAGTTCCGCTGTGTGTGCTGGCGGCGTCTCTCCTTCCTAGTATCCGTGGAGCGCACAGTGAACCGCAAGCGTAGTGACGTCACTTCCTGCTGACCTACGCCCTGACGCGTTTCGTCATTTCCGACTTCTTCTCGAGGGCGTAGGTCATCAGGAAGGAAGTGACATATAAATACATTGACTGAAGGGGCCATCATCCAATCAGAGGGCTGGATGGCTCCCTTACTATACACATACGGCGTAGACCGGGACTACGGACACTAGAGGTCTAATAAAGACAACATTGTGAAACTAGTAGTCAGCGGTTAGAGCGCCTGTGTGTTTTACAGCAATAAATGGACACCGTGATGCGCAAACCCTGCAAAGTTATCTTACACGTCCACCACCATGTTATCACGCAGCTATGCAATGTTATCCTACACATGCACCACAATGCTAATCCGCATCACAGCGTCCACTGTTAGATAGGATTTTTAAAAAAATCCGTTAGTATTTCCAGCATACTTTTGTGAGAGAAGTGTGAACATTATTTGTCATTATTTTGGTGTAAGAGACATTACAGCCTATAGCACTATTTGTAATCAAATACCGCTGAGTGTGCGGGTGAGTGAATATCCATGTGTGCATAACATCAAAGGATGTAAGAGATAAATCAAGTGTGATATATCTAAGCTATACCAAAAATGACAGACGTTCACATTTCCCTGCTAGATACAAAATATATTCGATATTCAAGGAGCGTGAATCTGAGTAGCTAAAATGGTAAATAAGCTATACCAGTAAGGTATCTGAAATTGTATGAAATCAGATACAGAATTTTAAGAGGACAATGGCTAATACGATATGGGTGGTCGAAAATTTATGTTCAAAATTAAATATAAATATATTAAAAGAATTTTATTAAATATAGATATATAAAATTATATGAAGGGATAATGTTTAAAACCTGGTTCTAAAAAGAGGGTGCATATACCCTAGAGTAGATCCGTAAGGAATTACCGTATATGTATGATAGATGGAATGGTAATATGTGAGATAATTATGTAAATAAATGCATAACTATAAAAATGTGTTATATAAAACGAGGTATACTTTATGGGAAATGAGTGACGCCAACGCAGGTACCCATTTTCTATATAAAATCGTCCATGGATATATGAAAGGTGAATGGGCAGATAAAAAGGTACAACCGTAGATATAAAACAATGGATGAGGGTATGATAAAATAGATTAAAAGTCGGTTTGTGATAAAACCTGGCTTAGTATTTAAATTAGACCATTCTAAAAAACAAATTCTAGAAAAATCTAAAATAATCTAAAAAATCTAAGACATCTGATAAATCTGAAAAATATATAAAGAGGGGGAGTAGCGAATGGGAACCCAGTTAGTGATGGACCCGAGAGTATGAGTTCTCGCTTGTCATATATTCATGTTCCTTGAGTATGTACAGATATCAAAGACAATGGATTCAATCAATACATATCTATGGCTCCAAGATATCTCATAATGTCTGTATAAGGACTGTGTGGTATGGTGTGTTCTTAACCAGGGACTAGGTGTCGCTTATAAAGCAGTTGATATCTAGTTCGATATTTAATCCTTTGGGCGAGAGGACGTCAACTAGATATATCCACTTCGTTTCCTGTTTTGAAAGTTCCCGAACCATATGTATACCTCTCCAGTGGGGTTGTATTTGTTCAATTCCCCAAAATTGCAGTCCTGTGGGATTCATGTCATGCTTCAATTTGAAGTGTAATGAGACATTGTGATCCTTGAAGCCAATTTTTATATTATGTATGTGCTCGGCGATACGCACGCGAAGTAGTCTTTTTGTACGGCCAATATACATTAGTCCGCATGGGCATTTTAAAGCGTACACTACATGCGTGCTATTGCATGTGATGAATTGTTTAACAGGAAAAACACTATTGTTAGCAGTAGAGGTGAAGTTTTCTAGTTTTCTGAGGGGTTTTGATACCTCACGGCATGCCTTGCACCTCCTGCATGCAAAAAAAACGTTCTGCTCCCAAAATGTGGGCGGCTTTTTTGGGGGATCAACTACCTTTTTCACTATTCGATCTCCGAAACTCGGTGCTTTCCTGTAGATAAACTTGGGGGCTGGGGGTAAAGCCGTCGTAAGTTTTCTATCAAGTAGTAAGACATGCCAATGTTTTTTAAAAATTTGCTCTACTTCTTGATACTGTGCATGATACCCCGATATAAAAGCCCATTCTAGGTTATGTTTATTGGTAGGTACGCAAATCTTCCTTTTCTCCTCTAAGATCGTGGACCTAGGTATTAGGTTGACTTCTTCGACTATTTTCTGCAATCTCACAGGGTCGTATCCCCTTACTTCAAATCTTTCAGTTAGGATTTTGGATTGTTCAATATAATGATTTTCTTCAGAGCAATTTCTCCTCACCCGCATTAATTGACCCTTTGGAATATTTTTTAGCCACAGTGGATGGTGTCCACTAGATGTTGGTAAGTAGCTATTGCGGTCTGTTTTTTTAAAGAATACTTTGGTTTCTAACTGATTTTGTTTGCGGTATATAGTGACATCTAAAAAATTAATTTCATTAAAATCGCTGACCGATGTTAATACGATGTTATTGTTATTATTATTAAGACCCTTTAAAAATTCATCCAGACTAAAAACAGACCCTGCCCAGATAAAAAACAGATCATCTATAAAACGTTTATAAAATTTCAGTTCTGGTCGCTGATTATTAAAAATGATCTTGTCTTCCCACTCTGCCATGAATAAATTCGCAATACTAGGGGCGAACTTAGCGCCCATGGCAACACCCCTTTGTTGGGAATAAAACTCTCCTCCGTACCAAAAATAATTGTGTGAGAGACAAAAATCTAGAGCGTTCCTTAAAAACATCTTTTGACTAAAAACCAGATCCTCTCGTTTACTTAGGGCCCAATTTAGGGCGAGCAGAGCGTCATCGTGCTGGATAATCGAGTACAGAGATGAGACATCCGCTGTAACGAGAAGAAACTGTTCGTTGTTCTCTAGATTGACTTGTTGTAAGGAATTAAGAAAATCTTTTGTATCTCTAAGATATGATTTTGTTTCTCTCACGCTTTTCTGCAGGAAGGTATCCAAATATTGTCCAAGCCTGGATGAAACCGACTCAATGCTATTAACAATTGGTCTGGCAGGTGGATTGGTTGCATCCTTATGGATTTTGGGAAGGGTGTATAGTGTGGGCACGCGGCTACTCGTGGGTAATAGGTATCTTCTCTCTTTGATAGAGAGTACTCCAGAGTGAGCTCCCATCTCTAGTAGTCTTTCGAGATCCTCCCTGTATAGCTGCGTTGGGTCTTTTTTTAGGGTTTTGTAAGTTTCTTTATCTGCCAACATTTCCAAAATTTGTCCGTGATAAAAATCTTTGGAAAGTATGACTACTCCTCCCCCTTTGTCTGCGGGTCTGATTATTATGTCCTTACGTTTTTCTAGAAGTTTTATGCCTTCTTCTACGTGTTTGACATTTACTTCTTTTTTTGGTTTTAGTATTTCTAGGTCTTGCAATATCAAACTCTTAAATACTTCAACGTGGTGGTTCGGGTTGTTCGGTGGATTGAAAAGTGATTTATTTTTCAATCCACTATTGATGATCCTTCGTCTCTCATTTGTCGGGGTTGTTTGGATTTCATTGCTCGAGGTTATTTGGGTGTTACTTCTTATTTCATTAGTAATTGCATTTCCCAAAAAATATTTCTTTATGTTTATTTTCCTAATGTATTTGTGTATGTCAATATACACATTGAACTTATTAATAGGTTTTTTTAGGCCACATTTAAGGCCTAAATTTAAAATGTTTACTTCCTTATGGGTGAGTTCTACTTCTGTGAGATTGAAGATACCTCCTACTCCGATCCTCTTCTTCTTTTGTTGGACCTTAAGTCCTGCCCTGCATCCTCTGTGTTTTCTTTTCTTTGCGGTTGTTGTGTACTTTCTCTGGGTTTTTGTGGGTGGTCTTCCCTTTGATTGTACTCTTTGTGTTGACCCTGGGTAGGTGGGTGTCTTGAATAAGGCGATGGGTTCCTTAAGTGGTAAGGGGGCTGGGCCTGCATGGGTGGGCGTCCCCTGCGTGGGGGGTACCCCCTGCCTCTCTGTTGGCCCCCCCGGCCTCTCCCTAAAAAAGGACGTGGCAACGGGCGGGATACATAATCCTCCTCATAGTTATATATTGGCTGAAACCTGTTCTGTGTGACTATCCCGTTGGTTTGTTGTTGGTGTTGTGTCCTATGGTTGTTGTCTCTTGTTCCTTTATTTCTCCCTTTTCCTCTTTGTACGGGGGTTGAGTAGTAACTAGGAGAGTTCATGTACAAGTTTGCTTCATATTGATCTCTCTCCTCCATCCATGGGATATTGGGTTTTTGGACTGGGGTTAAGTTTGGATTTCTTGCTGATTGTGTGGCCGTAGCCTCTCTGGGTTTTTCCCTTTTTAAATCTGCATTCTCTGGTCCTTGTTGCCATGAATACATTTTGTTGTTTTTGAAATCCTCGTGATCCTTGTGGTATTTTTTTAATTTTCTTCTTCTGGGTGTCCTTATCCACCTTTTCTAATCGTTTCTGTACCTTTAAATTAAAGTCTATGATCTGTTGTGACTCCTTTATTGGGTCTAGTTGGAGTTTTAGATCATTAATCTTTATCTCAATATTTGCCATTTTACGCTTTTTCCTTTCTATGATTAACTGCTGTAATTTAAAACCCACTCCATTAAAGAAATCCAGCCACTCCTGGGTGGATTCTGGGTCGTCTAAACCGTCATGGGGGACCACATCCCATCTTAGGCTCTTAATAATGATTTTTTTCTTTCATATATTGCTCTAGGGTGCAGATGTCCCACCATGTTCTCACCTGTTTTTCAAGAATATTACTTAGAGCTGCCATAGCTCCATTGTAATTGGTTTCAGCGGGTGAGGGTGTTTGATCCGAAAATAGGGTATTGATATCTATATGCCTGCTATTTAAGAATTGCAGTACATCCATGGCTGCAGAGAAATTTTATATCAAATATTGGTTGGTGATGTTTAACCTCCCTGGCGGTATGATTCTGGCTGGAATTTAGTGCTGAAAGCGGTACAATTATTTTGTTTGATGATAAATTGTGATTTTATTTTTTTATCGGTGTTTTCTAGCTGGTCTAAAACCACTTTTGACATAAAGGGACACTTTTTGGTTGCTATGGACAATCTCCAGTTTCCAGGCAGAAAAAAAATCTTTTTATTATATAAAATGACATGCAGGGCACTGGGCAGACCACTAGGGACAAAGGGGGTGTGTATTTTTTGTATACAGTACTGTAATCTGTAAGATTACAGTATTGTATATGTGTTGTGTTTTTAAACTTTTTTGAATTTGGCGCCGATCTCCGCTCCCGTGCGTCGTAACGTCACAGGGAACGGAGATCGGCGGCACCCGGCACTGTGTGAATCGAGCGAGCGGACGGCTCGCTCACACAGCGGGGAGACATCGCAGGATCCAGGGGAAAAGGTAAGTAACTTCCCCCCTGCATCCCGCAACGCAAGCCCGAGTCTGGCTCGGGGTTACCGCTCCCAGCATAAAAAACTGACCCCGAGCCAGACTCGGGGTTACCGCCAAGGAGGTTAATATTGCCGCCCTCCTAGGATAAACACCGCTCTGCGCCACTAAGATGTGTTACTGACAACCACTAAACAGGCCTTTGATGGGCCTATCCGATAAATAGTAGTTGGTAAACTAGTTGGCTAAAAAATGTATAAATATAAATAAATAAATTATGTGCATAAAATGAATTACTTATATAAAAATAAAAATAAATTATGTGCATAAAATGAATTATTTACACATGTGAATCAATAAATAGGTATGGGTGACTTCCACAAACTGGTATGAATGTATGTGCACAGTGATAGGGATTGAATTCTCGGTGTGTGAAAATTCATCCAGCTATAATGTAGATGTACAGTGTTCCTTATACATACATTATTAACAGCTGCTGCTTAGAAATATGGAAATGTAGAAAAATACAAAATTCATTTGGTTAAAAAAACAGACCGCAATAGCTACTTACCAACATCTAGTGGACACCATCCACTGTGGCTAAAAAATATTCCAAAGGGTCAATTAATGCGGGTGAGGAGAAATTGCTCTGAAGAAAATCATTATATTGAACAATCCAAAATCCTAACTGAAAGATTTGAAGTAAGGGGATACGACCCTGTGAGATTGCAGAAAATAGTCGAAGAAGTCAACCTAATACCTAGGTCCACGATCTTAGAGGAGAAAAGGAAGATTTGCGTACCTACCAATAAACATAACCTAGAATGGGCTTTTATATCGGGGTATCATGCACAGTATCAAGAAGTAGAGCAAATTTTTAAAAAACATTGGCATGTCTTACTACTTGATAGAAAACTTACGACGGCTTTACCCCCAGCCCCCAAGTTTATCTACAGGAAAGCACCGAGTTTCGGAGATCGAATAGTGAAAAAGGTAGTTGATCCCCCAAAAAAGCCGCCCACATTTTGGGAGCAGAACGTTTTTTTTGCATGCAGGAGGTGCAAGGCATGCCGTGAGGTATCAAAACCCCTCAGAAAACTAGAATACTTCACCTCTACTGCTAACAATAGTGTTTTTCCTGTTAAACAATTCATCACATGCAATAGTACGCATGTAGTGTACGCTTTAAAATGCCCATGCGGACTAATGTATATTGGCCGTACAAAAAGACTACTTCGCGTGCGTATCGCCGAGCACATACATAATATAAAAATTGGCTTCAAGGATCACAATGTCTCATTACACTTCAAATTGAAGCATGACATGAATCCCACAGGACTGCAATTTTGGGGAATTGAACAAATACAACCCCACTGGAGAGGTATACATATGGTTCGGGAACTTTCAAAACAGGAAACGAAGTGGATATATCTAGTTGACGTCCTCTCGCCCAAAGGATTAAATATCGAACTAGATATCAACTGCTTTATAAGCGACACCTAGTCCCTGGTTAAGAACACACCATACCACACAGTCCTTATACAGACATTATGAGATATCTTGGAGCCATAGATATGTATTGATTGAATCCATTGTCTTTGATATCTGTACATACTCAAGGAACATGAATATATGACAAGCGAGAACTCATACTCTCGGGTCCATCACTAACTGGGTTCCCATTCGCTACTCCCCCTCTTTATATATTTTTCAGATTTATCAGATGTCTTAGATTTTTTAGATTATTTTAGATTTTTCTAGAATTTGTTTTTTAGAATGGTCTAATTTAAATACTAAGCCAGGTTTTATCACAAACCGACTTTTAATCTATTTTATCATACCCTCATCCATTGTTTTATATCTACGGTTGTACCTTTTTATCTGCCCATTCACCTTTCATATATCCATGGACGATTTTATATAGAAAATGGGTACCTGCGTTGGCGTCACTCATTTCCCATAAAGTATACCTCGTTTTATATAACACATTTTTATAGTTATGCATTTATTTACATAATTATCTCACTTATTACCATTCCATCTATCATACATATACGGTAATTTCTTACGGATCTACTCTAGGGTATATGCACCCTCTTTTTAGAACCAGGTTTTAAACATTATCCCTTCATATAATTTTATATATCTATATTTAATAAAATTCTTTTAATATATTTATATTTAATTTTGAACATAAATTTTCGACCACCCATATCGTATTAGCCATTGTCCTCTTAAAATTCTGTATCTGATTTCATACAATTTCAGATACCTTACTGGTATAGCTTATTTACCATTTTAGCTACTCAGATTCACGCTCCTTGAATATCGAATATATTTTGTATCTAGCAGGGAAATGTGAACGTCTGTCATTTTTGGTATAGCTTAGATATATCACACTTGATTTATCTCTTACATCCTTTGATGTTATGCACACATGGATATTCACTCACCCGCACACTCAGCGGTATTTGATTACAAATAGTGCTATAGGCTGTAATGTCTCTTACACCAAAATAATGACAAATAATGTTCACACTTCTCTCACAAAAGTATGCTGGAAATACTAACGGATTTTTTTAAAAATCCTATCTAACAGTGGACGCTGTGATGCGGATTAGCATTGTGGTGCATGTGTAGGATAACATTGCATAGCTGCGTGATAACATGGTGGTGGACGTGTAAGATAACTTTGCAGGGTTTGCGCATCACGGTGTCCATTTATTGCTGTAAAACACACAGGCGCTCTAACCGCTGACTACTAGTTTCACAATGTTGTCTTTATTAGACCTCTAGTGTCCGTAGTCCCGGTCTACGCCGTATGTGTATAGTAAGGGAGCCATCCAGCCCTCTGATTGGATGATGGCCCCTTCAGTCAATGTATTTATATGTCACTTCCTTCCTGATGACCTACGCCCTCGAGAAGAAGTCGGAAATGACGAAACGCGTCAGGGCGTAGGTCAGCAGGAAGTGACGTCACTACGCTTGCGGTTCACTGTGCGCTCCACGGATACTAGGAAGGAGAGACGCCGCCAGCACACACAGCGGAACTCGCCTATCCATATCCTGCCGGATGGAAAGAACCCAGGCACAGTAACGATTTTACATTTAACCAATGCTCACTATTTATTATCTTTTGGTACGCAGCTAATTTGAGGGGGATTCTTGATTTTAAAGGGAAAGTGTCCAATAAAAATATTTTATCAGTATCACACTATGTGGCCCTCCATTTGTCTTTCACTCATTATGTAAACGCGTTGGTGGAGTGCTGATCAAGGGATGCAGTATTGAAGGTCTGATACCCTGGGCTTACTACCGCGCTGGTGCAGTGTAATGGTCTGATGTTGGAGGAGAAGGTCCGGTTTGGTGTAACTACAGGCCTATTATAAATTGATTTCCGGTGAGTGCAGCCCCATAAGGGGACGAATCCCTCACGAGGTGAAAGTGCATGGTGGACGGATCACAGAAGGATTTCCAATTTAGAACTGTTACCCACACCACACGGGAACTGTCACCTAATTGATTTATTTCTGCAGTCTGCTTGTTCTGATTTGCAAGCACTTTTCATGTGGACTTTAGACACAAATCGCCATATTTGTAGTTTATTTATCCTCACCATATTTATGGTTCACTGTTCATCTATATTAATTTATTTTTACTGATTCACTATTTTTTATCACACTCACTTGACTTTTTTCTATATATTTATTTATTTATATTTATTTAGCACATGGTCACTTTATTTGAGAGTGTATAATTGTTCTCACATTAACCATTTGAGAAACTGTTACAACAGCGCTGCTACAGGGTTTGTTTTAGAGTTGACTGTGCGCAGTCCACCAAATGAATTTTGTATTTTTCTACACTTTTATAGCACATGCTTGCTGGGATGCCTTGAACCTACACATGAAGTGATGCACCTGACATTTAAAATGATTATAAAGCCTAAACGTTTTACCTTGAGGATGAGTTCACACCTATGCAAATTTTATGTGGGTTTCCCCGCTTCCAATTCGCATGATAGGAGAGTGTGACTGGTTCTCAATAGACGCACCTTCAGGGCGGCCACGGTCCAGATTTGGGAAGGGTCCTGTGCATCTTTGGCTCCAAATCAGGTGCGAATTCAGGCAAAAATTCAGACCTGATTCGCACATGAATCAGGTCGCCCCCTAATCCATGTGCCCGGCCCATAATCTACATGCAGGGCGCCGGACGCATGGATTTTAATGTTTTTTTTTTTAAGCACATGATTAGAGCCTGAGGCTCTAATTGGCTTCAAAAATGAGCTGCAGAGATCCACAGCTTAGGTGGGAGAATCTGTCCACAGGACAACTATTAGTCTTGCATCATTAATCTGTCCGTTATGGAAGAGTGGCAAGAAGAAAGCCATTGTTGAAGGAAGGCCATATGAAGTCCCATTTGCAGTTTGCAAGAAGCCATGTGGAGGACACAGCAAACGTGTGGAAGAAGGTACTCTGGTCAGATGAGACCAAAATTTAACTTTTTGGCCTAAAAGGGAAACGCTATGTGTGGTGGAAAACTAACACTTCACATCACCTAGAACACACCATCCCCACTGTGAAACATGGTGGTGGCAGCATCATGTTGTGGGGATTCTTTTCTTCAACGGGACAGGGAAGCTGGTCAAAGTTGATGGGAAGATGGATGGAGCCAAATACAGGGCAATCTTAGAAGAAAACATGTTAAGCCCCATACACACGGTCGGACAATCCGCGGACCAGGTCGGTCGGATCCTGTCCGTCATACTTTGTCTGATGTTGGTTTTGCGTACACACGGTCGGACAAAGTTGTCGGAAAATCCGATCATTCTGAACGTGGTGACGTTTGTTGCCTACGACGGGACTACGTAGAGGCTAGTAGCCAATAGCTTTGGTCTTGTAATGTGATCTGAGCATGCGTAGCACTTTGTCCGGTCGGACAACCGTACACACGATCGGATTTGGTGTGATCGGACCGGGTTGTCGGCAAATCTATCCAGCAGGAGATAAGACTTTGTCCGTCGGACAATCCGACGTACACTGTCCGATGGTGCATACACACGGTCTGATTTTTCAACAACATTGTCCGATCGGACAGAATCCATGAAAAAGTCCGACCGTGTGTATGGGGCTTTAGAGTCTACAAAAGACTTGAGACTGGAGCCAAGGTTCACCTTCCAGCAGGACAATGACACTAAACATACAGCCAGAGCTACAATGGAATAGTTTAAATCAAAGTATATTCATGTGTTAGAGAACAGATCTAAATCCAATTGAGAATCTGTGGCAAGACTTGAAAATTACTGTTCACAGATGCTTTCCATCCAATCTGACAGAG
Source organism: Lithobates sylvaticus (assembly GCA_028564925.1). NCBI lineage: Eukaryota > Metazoa > Chordata > Amphibia > Anura > Ranidae > Lithobates > Lithobates sylvaticus. The sequence continues at coordinate 115,303,725 of CM053026.1, forward strand.
CTATTTTGCAAAGAAGAATGGGCAAAAGCTAGTAGAGACATACCCAAAAAGACTTGCAGCTGTAATTGCAGCGAAAGGTGGTTCTACAAAGTATTGACTCAGGGGGGCTGAATACAAATGCACGCCACACTTTTCACATATTTCATTGTAAAAAATGTTGAAAACCCTTTATCATTTTCCTTCCACTTCACAATTATGTGCCACTTTGTGTTGGTCTGTCAAAATAAAATCCCAATAAAATGTTTGGTTGTAACAAGGGGTATGAATACTTTTTTCAAGACACTGTATATGGCTTGCAGTTATATAAGACAATGACAGAACCTCCATATTCTCTTTTTCACTCTTGTGAAAAATGTCAGATAATCTTAGTATTTTAGAAAGCGATTTCTACATTATTTGTGGTGGGCGTATTCACTAAAAGTGCTTTTATTCATGGTGTTAGACCATGCATTGCTCTTAGTGGTGTTCCATTGATAATCCCATAAGATTCTCATCTATTTTAGTATGAAGTTGACTGGGGAATAAAGTGATTAATCATGTTGATTGTAGTGGGAATTAAGCCAAGATTTACTATTCCAGTCCAGGTGTTAACTATCTGAATGCCAAGATCTCTTTACTCTTAACAGTGTCCAATTTCCTACAGTTATCAAAGGGTCATTTGGGAAGCCAAAGTTCAGACAACTCAGGATTTAGTCAATCAGTAAATTTTGAACACTTTAGATAAATATAATTTTTAATATCACGTGATATACTTGTGTAGCACTAACCTCCTGAAAGAGCTGTTGGTTTTTGTTGGGCTTACCGTTACCTCACCTGTTCATTGTGTCCATCCTAAGGGTCCCGTTGTAGAGTTGATGAAAACATTGGCTCCGATACTTTTTCCAAAGCTTTATTAAAGAACATCAATTTTGTAATAGAGGGATAGAGGGTTAAGGGGAATTCAGGTACCTTGTAATTTGCGGGATAGAGGTATTTCCTTGATCCAGAGGACAAACAGCTTCCACAAACTGGATCCAGCAACCACAAGATAGTCCTCTCCCACCGACCCAGCAGCCGATGAGATGCTCAGTCAAAGTCTCTGCCACAGACTTGTCAATTTAGCGAAATCATTGTGCAATCCTCTGCCACAGGAAGGCACAACCAGCAACTTGTTGCAAAATCAAAAGAACTGTCACACAGTACCAGTTTCTTTCATCCGGTCCAGCGGTACTATGTGGTAGGTGACCCGGAAAGTGTCCTCCAACTGAGTCTCCAGGCTCTTCCAGAGATACCAGCCTTGTCGCTCGGTCCTCTCCTGAAAAAGTCCACCCCTGGATCCTCCAGTCGCTTGGCTTCTCCCTGCAGGCAAGACAGCACAGGACCACCCCTGGATCAGTAGGCCCCAAGGCTTCTGGGCCTACCCTTCAGTTGCGAAGCCTCGGGCCAGCCGGCCCCGAGACATAGAGTAAGGAAGCACACACCTTAGGCCAGGAGGGCCATGAGGTCGGGATAACGAACCCCAAAAAATGGCATCGGTGCCTTAAATACCCTTGCCCAGATGCACAGCGGGCAGACCACTCCCACCGGGCTGTTTCTGAGTAAAAGGGGTACCCAATGCATTTAGCCTGTTGCATTGCCAACACTTACCGGTGGTGACAGCGACACCCACGATCAAGTGGAAACTAGCACAACCCAGATAAACTGGTACAGAAACCAGAACTTTAGCATAATTAGTCTGAGCCAAACGGCAGCTTCAGACAACTTTACATTTACAAAAATAATAGCGTCTGCTCATTAGGAGCAGGGCGCTACACTTGGATTAGTGAGTATAAAACCAATCACACCATATGTGTTGGGCTCTGAAGCCTTGCCCAACACATAGACAAGGCAGTGGCGCGTGCTGAAAAAAGTAGCACATGCTTGCACTTTTATGTAGCAGAACATGGTGTAATGTACTACACCACATCTCAACCCTTTGCAGTGCATACAAATAAATGAAATGCAATTTTGTGACATTTCAGTAAAGTTGAAAAAAGATGAAAAAAGTAAGTTTGATGCTTTGTTACAATTTATCTGAACCACTCCCTTCACAGCGCACTCCAGCAGCTGCTGTATCAAGTGGCAACTGGTGTAAATGAGCCCTTATTGTCTGCATCAGTGGTCTCCAAACTGGATGAAGCCCCTTGCTTGCTTCTATCTGGCATCTGGAACACTATTCATCGTCCACTGACACCAATTATGGGGTGCTATTCTTCCCACTAGTAACAATGATGGGGCATAATTCCTTCTGTTACTGACCACAGGTGCTACAGTATATCATTTTTTTTTTTACTCCCACTGATTACCAAACCTAAGGCATTAATTACTCGCACTGATGCTGGAGCATTTTCTATTTCCACTAGTAAACTGGCCAGTGGCGGCCCGTCCATATGGGGCGCAGGGGCGCCGCCTCCTATTCCATGTGCCCAGCCCCTAATCTACATGCAGGGCACCGGACGCATGGATTTTAATGTTTTTTTTTTTTAAGCACATGATTAGAGTCTGAGGCTCTAATTGGCTTCAAAAAAGGGTGGGCTCTGGGCACACCCAGTTGTGGGACATTAGTGAATTAACATTGGCTAATGTCTTCCTGCTTCTCCTCCTGGCCAATTAGGAAGCAGGTCCTGAGACCCGATTGGCCAGGGAGTCTTAGGACTCCCGACCACTTCCTGTTCAGCTGGGAGGAGAAGCAAGGGCCCCAGCTCTTACCTTGGCAAGCTGTAGCAAGGAGCAGCATCGGCCTCCTAAGGTAAGGCCACTGATCGCCGTCGTCCGTCTCTAGTGGAGGGGGGGCACTGATCGCCACTGTCCGTCTCTTGCGGGGGGGGGGGGGCAGGTTTGTTTGGTCTGCATTGACCTAGCTTTTAGAGCATGTTGGTTTCCTGGCTGTCATGTTGACCCAGAACAAGTATGTAAATAAGAAGTTCAGACTTCTGCACAGTTTCACCAACCTGAATTATTGGATTGAAGGTGAAGGTGTTGTTGCAAGCAGGTCAGCAACTAGTGTTTTTAGAATGAGGTCAGCTATGGCCGCCCCCATATTTGTCTCATCGTAGGTTTACTTTAAGTCTGACATTCTGTTTTAAATGTTTATGCAACATGCATCTGATAAAAAAATAAAAGAAATATCACATCACGATACGATGAACATGCTTCAGCTTCAGGCAAAAGACTTTCAATAGCCTGCAGTTCAGTCTTTTACCTAACATCAGAAAGGATGTTCAGTTCTGTACTTCACATAAAACATTTGTGATCTTATCTAGTATGGCAGTATAAAGAGTAGTGATGTAGAAAGTGCAGTCAGAAATAACAATCAGATTTAGGTTTACAGCAGTCAAATCCTTTTATCCTGCTAATTATCATTTTGTTCCTTACCACAGTGGTGGTAATTGCTACCATTCCCCAAAGAATAACGGGCCTATGAAATCTTCCCCCTTCAAACTGCTACATCAAACACTTGCCTCTACAAAGCTGAAACAGTTTTCAGTTAATATACAGCACTGTATCATAGTTTTAGGCAGGTGTAAAAAAAAGGCTGTAAATTAAAACCACTTCACCTCCGGAAGATATACGCCCCTTAGTGACCAGGTCATTGTTTGCGATACGACACTGCGTTACATTTAACTGACAACTTACACGGTCGCGTAACGTTGTACCCAAATCAAATGTATGTAATTTTTTCCTACAAATAGAGCTTTCTTTTAATGGTATTTGATATTACCACTCTGTTTTTTATTTTTTGTGCTATAAACAAAAAAAGACCGATAATTTGGAAAAACAAAACAAAACAATATTTTTTACTTTCTGTTATAAAATACATCCAATAAAAAAATTTTAAAAATAGAATTTCTTCATAAATTTAGGCCAAAATTTATTCTGCTACATGTTTTTGGTAAAAAAAGTACCAATAAGCGTATATTGATTGAACGTTATAGCGTCTACAAACTATGGTATATGTACTGGAATTTTTTTCTTATATTAGCAATGTCTGCGATCCGCGACTTATAGCTGGACTGCGATATTGCATCGGACACTAATTGACACTTGACACTTTGCGGGAACCAGTGACACTAATATAGTGATCAGTGCTAAAAACTAAAAATGTGCACTGTCACTGTACTAATGACACTAGCTGGGAAGGGGATTAAACACCTACTTTCAATTCAAAGGGCCAGTTTACGGTTCTTCAAACATTAGGGGGGCCGGACTGTGGCCATTGGGCGTAAAAAAGATCCTGATGTCAGTAGGAAAAAAACAATGCCCCATCTTTAGAGTCAGTGGAAGGAATTGTGCCCCATCATTGGTGTCATTGGGGGGAATAGTGCCCCATTATTGGTGTCATTGGGCGCCATTATTGGTGACCTAGGGAGGAATTGGGCCCCATCATTGGTGTCATTGGGCCCCAATTTTGGTGCCAATGGGAGAAATTGGGGCCCATCTTTAGTGTCATTGGAAGAAATTGGACCCCGTCATTGGTGTCATCGGGAGGGATTGTGCCCCTTCATTGGTGTGAGTGGGGGGAATCATGCCCTACTGTTAGTATCAGTGGCTGAAATAGTGCCCCAAGCAAAGGGTCGCGTTGGAATTTGGAGACCACTGTTTTAGAGCAATCAAAGGGTTAACTGTGTGCCTAACCAGTTTCTTTGTGACATGTGTGTGCTGCTTTTACTAGGGGAAGAGATGGATTTTATTCCCTTCCCAACTGTCAGAATGGAGATCTGCCTTGTTTGCATCCAGTGGACATCCAGTACCCAGCGCCCCCAGATAGGCTTCTACTGTGATAAATCACAGCAAAAGTGGCCTGACGGCGGCACATGCACGCCCCCCACAGGCAGAAGTGCAGAATCACATATATATATATATATATATATATATATATATATATGTGTGTGTGTTTCTGCACAGGAGGGCCACCCTGTAGCATTTAATCTGCTATAGGGCGGTCTGGAACTGGTTAAGAAAGATTTTTTAGGAATAAACCTTTAATAGTTTATTTTTATCAATTAACAAAATGAGTAAAAAAAAAAAAAAGTAAATGATCAAAAGAAAAATCCAAATGAAATCAATATTTGGTGTGACCTCTCTTTGAAGGAACTTGGCAGACGGATCCAAATGCAGCAGTATTATATGCTATGGGTCCATTCACACTATTGCTTTTAGGCCATAACATTTAGCTGCATAAACCAAAACTAGAAAAACTTGCATTCATTGTTTAAATTGGCCGTATTGTACGCTGGGCTCATGCATATAGCGTAAATGGACCCTATGCGCTGCTTCCACTGCCTAGTGAATTCAGGGCCAACATGTAAATATCAGGCAGCAGTGTCAGACCTCAGCATTCAGTGATTCTAAATGCTTGAAGGTTGAGGTCATTCTGCATTTGTGCCACCGAATACACACCACTGTTTACATCTCCTGAATGAGTCATTCATGCAGTGCAGTCGCAGGATGACCTTGCTCTTCACTCATTCAGAATGACTGAAGGCTGAGGTCATTCTGTTCCTGTGCCACCACTGCATGAATGACCCATTTAGTGTGAGATGTAAACATTAATAGGAAAAATATCTGTTCTGTTGTACAACGAGCCATAGGACAGATTGTGGGAGAGATTTATTTTAAGGTTATAGGTCAGGTTTTAATATCCTCTCTTGGCTGCTCTATACTTTGCAAAATGATTGTAGTTGACTGCCCAGCAATTCAGATGTAGGGGCTGCAAATACACTCTAAACCTGCTACAGAGACTGTGCTAAGTGAGAGGCGGCCTGATTTGCATCATAAATTGCCACTTTGCTCCATAAATGTCTTTCGGCTATAGCGCGGGCGCAAAGTGGTTAATAAACAAGTGTGATTTAACTGTACTTCTGTCTCAGTCTGATTCATGGTTTCTGACAGATCCACAAATGTCCAAAAGTGGCTTTAACCGCATCACTCAGATATATGGCAGCAATGCGGCTCTGCTGCGCTGGATCACGTACCTAGCACTTCTGGGAAGGGGGAGCGTCACAGCTGTGCTGGGATCAGACACAACACAAGCCGATCAGTGGGTGCCAGCCACTGGACGTCCAAGAGGGGACGCTACCACCCTGGGTATGGGGTGAGTGTGGCCAGTGGAACTTCCCCCCAAGTTTCATCTGCCCTCCCTCCCCCACGCCCCAGCATACCCCCTGCTCCCACCTACATGCACTCATCTACCGCCAATGCCTCTCAGGTTCCACAGAAAATGGGGTGCCTTGCCATGGCTCTGTGGCTTACGCATGCATTTGTGAATGTGTGCAACTAAACCCCTGTCTTTGACACATGCTGCTTGACAGGACAGTTTGGTTGGTCACAGGCTAGTCGGTAAGTTGAGCATGGAAATGTCTTATTTTTACGTGTTTGCCTTTGCAATGTTCTTTGCTGCAGTGACCAGTTAAGGTGGGGGCAGTAACCACTTTTTTGTACCACCAAGGGTGGCAATGCCTCTCAGGTTTCGTTACACCCACTCTTCCGCCACCAAGAGTGGCAATGCCTTTTACTGCAAAGTGTTTTCCTCATTTGCAATATAGTCCCATCTATCTTTTTTTTTATTGGATATTGTAATAAAATTTGACTGCTTTTACTTAACAATACTTGTCGGTGTGTTGTTTGTTTTATGTGAATAGATGGGGGTGGGGATTCCATTAGGTTTTTCCGATCCGCCCACTGGCTGATTAAAAAAAAAAACACTTTTCTATGGCCAACCTTAGGGAATTTAGCAGCCCATAGATTATGCAATTTTCTTTCCGTCCACAACATGTGGACGGAAAGAAAATTGCTCGATTTCCCCCATCAACACAGATGGAGAAATCCCTCCCATAGTGCTATTGTGTTTTGCCAGTGAGGAGCTTTCCCTGCTGGTAGAACAAAATGATCATTGCTGGTGGCTATAGCTGCCGGAAGTGATCACATAAAAAAAGAAAACCCACTGGTTGTACTGAAGTCAATTGATTTCAGTACAACCAGCCTGCCCATGGATGGATTGAATCTCAGGCCTTGTCACTGCTGAACCAGCCGAGGTTCAATCCTTCTGTGGCCGGCTATGAATTGTAAGATCTAAAGAGGGCTGATATGAATGTGCAATATAAATGTGTAAATTGTCGGCATTATAGAAATACCTGTGATAAATAAAGTACATTTATGTTTCAATAAAATCCCGTAAATTGAAAAGTTATAGCTGGTGACTGGGTCTCTTTATAGGATATTTAGTGAAAGCAATAAAGAGTAACAATCCTATGTAGGGACAAACCTGCAACTAAACATATATAGAGTTAGTGCCACACTTTACAGAGGAGCCTTGGTGGGGCACTGCGGCTTCCACATAGATTTGCAAATGAGTGCAACAAAAGCCTCTGTTTTTACTAGGGTTGTCCCGATAACAGTATCGGTATTGGTACCAATACCGAGCATTTGCCCGAGTACTTGTACTCCGATACCTCACCTGATACCTGGACAGTCAGGGTGATCAGTGCGGTGGGAGAGTTACAAGCACTCATCGGCCCGTTTTTCCGCTTCTCCCCCCCCCCCCCATGCGGCTTTCAGCTGCTGAAAGTGAAATCAGCGGTGATCGGTGCTTGTAACTCTCCCACACCATCACCGCTGACCATATCCTCCTCCAGTCCCCCTCTGGTCTGCTGCTGTCCCCATCTGTGTCCCCCTCCATGCTGCTGTCACCCTCCGTGTCCCCCTCCATGCTGTTGTCTCCCTCCGTACTGGTGTCCCCCTCCGTTCTCCTCCTCCACCCCCTCGATCTGTCAGGATGGAGAGTGTAGGTAGGAGCCGGTAAATCCGGCTCCTTACTTTTCTGAATGGACAGAGTCAGTACTGACTCTGTCCATTCACATAACTGAAACATCGTAAACTGTGTTTACAATATTTCAGTTTATGAATGGAGAAGAGCCGCTGTCTTCTCTCTATTCATTTTCAGTGCAGGCTGCTGAGAAAGGGACTGGGGAATCTGTGTCCCTAGTCCCTTTCTCTGTCTCAAAGGCGGAGATGTCAGATATCTCACCAAAGCCCCCCAACAGGGCTGATAAAAAAAAAGAATTGCAATAAATAATAAAAAAATAAATTGTAAAAAATAAAATAAAAAACACAGACACTTTCTCCACCCCCCCCCCCCTCCAAAAAAAAAGAAAGCATTGTAAAATAAAAAAATTGTAAAAAATAAAAAAAACAATTGTAAAAAAAAAAAGAAAACTACTGACACGTGTGCCACTGTCACATGAGATTAAAAAAAAGTATCGGTATCGGCGAGTACTTAAAAAAAAGTATCGGTACTTGTACTCGGTCTTAAAAAAATGGTAATGGTATCGGGACAACCCTAGTTTTTACCCTGAATTGTTAGAAAGGACAATTTGTTTCTTTTGCTGGCTAGCTGGTAAGTCTAATGCCTCGTACACACGAGCGGACTGGAGTCCGCCGGACAATCTGCCCGTGTGTGGGCGCCGGCGGACTTTTTCCCGCAAAAAGTTTTAAGTTTTGTTTTAAAATTGTCCGCTGGACTCGGCAGTCCCGGAAGATGCTGGGACTGTGACATCATAGGGGGCGGGGTCACCATGTGACATGAGCATGTGACCCCGCCTCCTTGTCCCTATATAAGTCACAACACAGCGCGTCTCTGCCATTCCGGCCAGAGAGAGCGACGAGTCAACATCGGAAGGAGAAGAAGAAGAAGAAGAGGAAGAAGAAGAAGAAGACGGCGCAGAAAGCGGCGACAGCGGCAAGAACAGAAGAGACCCCGGAAGACCCCCGAAGGCGGATTGAGACCCCCAGACGACGGCGGCGGCGACGAAGTAGAAAGCCGGGCTCCTCCGCTCGGTAAAAGAGCTAGGTAAAAGAGCAGAAGAGAGCGGAGGAGTCCGGCGAGAAGACCCCCCCAAGACGGAAGAAGACCCCCGGAGCAGTGCAATAAAATATTTTTAAAAAATTGTGTGTTTTTTTTATTGACACTTTTACACTTTAGGTGAATGGGTAGTGGTACATCGTACCCCATACTCATTCACATAGGGTGGGGGCCGGGATCTGGGGGCCCCCTTATTAAAGGGGGCTCCCGGATTCCGATAAGCCCCCCGCCCGCAGACCCCGACAACCAAGGCCAGGGTTGTCGGGAAGAGGTCCTTGTCCTCATCAACATGGGGACAAGGTGCTTTAGGGTGGGGGGGCCGCATGGCCCCCCTTTCCCCAGGGCACCCCCCATGTTGAGGGCACGCAGCCTGGTACGGCTCAGGAAGGGGGGGCGCTCGCTCGTCCCCACCCCTTTCCTGGCCGGCCGGGCTGCGTGCTCGGATAAGGGTCTGAGATGGATTTGGGGGGAACCCCCACGCCGTTTTTTCGGCGTGGGGATTCCCTTTAAATCCATGCCAGGTGACGGGGGTAGCGCAGCGGCATTCACTGCCTTCACTAGTCCCGTCTACCTGCAGTTACGTTCTAAATGAACGGACTTTTCTCCGTGTGTGGGCAAGTCCGTTCATTTTCAAAAGTCCTGCGGACTTTTTCCTGCGGATTGTCCGCCGGAGAAGTCCGGGCGTGTGTGGGCAAGTCCACAGCTCGGAAAGTCCGGCGGAGCTCCGCTGGAATGTCCGGCGGTTTGTCCGCTGGACTAGGTCCGGCGGACGATCCCGCCGGAAAGTCTGAGCATGTGTACGGGGCATAATGGGAATTTTTGTTGCCTAGATTGTGCAATCTCCTTCCATGTGCAACCATAAAAAGACAGAGAGGGCGCCCAGACCTAGTTCTTTATCCTAAAACCATCCCTTTATTTCCTCTCACTTCCCCTCCTTCTCTCTCTTCTTTCCACTCTACATGCTTCTCTGCTGCTCTTCTCGCCCCCCGGTTCTTTTTCTTTAACCCAGGGACCGACAATGGCAGAACATCCTAGCAGTCTGATATACTCAGCAGGATGCCGAACATGCGTAATTACTATTTGGAATGTTTTGAGATGACATTCAGTGTATACGGGTTACATTTTGGACCTAGCATTGTATGTATGTTACAATGGCTAGGCTGTGTTCAATTGCTTTGTGAAATCACCAATAAAATGTTATTTGGAAAAAAAAGAAAAGAAAAATGTATAATTTTTTTTTGCATACTGTCACCAGTCAGTGTCCCTGATCACTGCCACACCAGTTATATGAGGACACTGTACTGCACTGGTGACCGTATGAAAAGAAACAAAAAAAAACAAAAAAATGAGGAACATTTTTTCATTTTTCATTTTCCAAAATATTGCAAAAAAAGATTACGACTACAAAAAAACCCCACTGTGCCTCTTACTAAATACCTCAGACTGTCTACATTCCAAAAAGGGGTCATTTAGGGGGTATTTGTACTGTCCTGGCATTTTTGGGCCTCAAGAAAAGAGATTGGCTGTCAGTACATGAGGATTGATCCATTTTCATATATGCCATAGCTTGTCGGCTCTAACTTTCCTACGGACTAAATAATATACACTGATTTGGGTTATATTCACCAAAGAAATGTAGCAGAATACATTTTGGCCTAAATTCATGTAGAATTATTATTTATTTGTATCATAACAGAAACAAAGAAAAATGTGTTTTTCAATATTTTCGGTCTTTTTTTGTTTATATAATAAAAAAAAATTAAAACCTAGTGGTGATTAAATGCCACCCAAAGTTCTATTTGTGTGAAATTTTTTTTATAAAAATGTAATTTGGGTACAGTGTTACATGACCGTGCAATTGTCATTCAAACCGTGATAGCTCTAAAAGCTGAAAATTGGCCTGGGCAGGAAGGGGGTAAATGTGTCTGGTATTGAAGAGGTTAATGAAAAGAAAAACAGTAAAATGTATCCCCTGCAGCTGACCGACCCCCCCCCCCCCCCCCCCTTCCCCCAGAAACAATAGACCCCCAGCAACAACAGAATTTCAGCAACAATAGACACCCAGCAACAACAGAATTCCAGCAGCAATAGAGCCCCCCCAGACGCAATAGGTCTTCCAGGAGCCAGCATTAGTAGACCCCTCCCTCAACAGTAGATCTCCCCAGCAACAATAGAGCCCCCCACCAGAACCAATAGGTCTCCCAGGAACCAGCATCAGTAGACCCCTCCCTCAACAGTAGAGCCCCCCCAGCAACAATGGAACCCCCAGCAACATAAAACCCTCCCAGCAACAACAGTTTCCCGGCCAACAATAGAGCCCCACACCCTCGGGATAATAGATCCCCCAGCAGCCAGCATCAATAGACCCTCCAGCACCCCATGCAATTACATACATTCAGTGCTGGAGGTGCCGAAACTTCACTTCCCTGCATTAACACTGAATAAAGCCCTGTGCTTCGGGTGGTGTGAAGTACGCCATCTGGGAAGAGGCGGGGCCCCAATGGCGCCATTATTACATTTTATAGACAGCAAAGATCTTCTCACTACGCTTTTTTAGCAAACCATAAATGTGGTTTCTGCAGACTGTCCATTCACCAACCCATCCTTAGACACACACATTGTGCCCGCCAGCCCGGGGGTGCTGTCATTTGCTCCAACACCGATCAGTCTTCAGCACCAGGCCAATCATTTTTTTTAATAAAACACAGCCACAGGAAATGACGATCTCTTCTCTCCTGGAGCCCTTTACAGTTCTAGAGATAGACAAGATAGCATCAGACAGTGAGTAACAGCAGCCCACTGGAAGAGTTGTGGCCAGTGGGAGCAGAAAATGTCCTGGCTTCAGTGGGAGTAAGCAATGCCCCATCATTGGTATTAAGGGGAATAATAGTGCCTCATCTTTAGTATTAGGGGGGAGTAATAGTGCCTCATCTTTAGTATTAGGGGGGAGTAATAGTGCCTCATATTTAGTATTAGGGGGTAAACAATGCCACATCATTGGTATTAGGGCAGGGCTTAACAAATTTGCTTGGAGTCTAGAAGCCAGCTAAAAAAGTTAGGAGACAATTTTTGAAATCAGCGGCCCAGCTCCCAGAACTGCATTTCTGGGGCCTCGGGCAATAAGAATTGCTCACGCCTGATGCCAAGCAAAAAAAGACTGAAGATTAAAAAAAAAAAGATATATTTTTGTTTGTGATAAGATTTTGCAGATAAGTAATTTTTCTCCTTCACTGATGAGGCTGCACTAATGGGAACTGACGAGGTGGCGCTGATGAGGTTGTACTAAAAGGTGGCACTGATGAGGCCGCACTGATGGGCGCTGATGAGGCTATGTTAATGGGCATTGATAAGAACTGATAGGCTGCACTGTTGAGGTGGCACTGATGGGCTGCACCGATAGACTGTAGTGATTGGCACTGATAGGCAGCACTGATGACCACTAATAGGTGGCACTGATAGGCACAGGCAGGTGGCACTGACGGGCACTGATAGGCAGTACTGATAAGCACTGATAAGGTGGCACTCCCCATCCACAGAGGCGGTAAGGAAAAGGCAACCGATCAAGCCCGCAACCTCAACCCCAGCTGTTAAACTGGGAAGATGATGTCAGAGGTGGGCAGGCAGTGAGCGCAAGCCTCGCTCATCACAGCCCCTCTCATCAGAGGAGGGCGCTGCTTCGCAGAAATGAGCATGTATCCCACTCCAGCAGGCCGCAAAGCAGTGGCCTCAATTTTGGCCAGCCCAACATAAGTCCGGCATACGTGTGAGGAATCCAGACCGCTTCTGCGGTGCAGCGCAGGAGGGAAAAGTGCCCCATCATTGGTATCAGTGGAAGGACTAGTGCCCTGTGTCATTGTTGTCAGTGGAAGGACTAGTGCCCCGTGTCATTGGTGTCAGTGGGAGAACTAGTGCCCCGTCATTGGTGTTAGTGGGAGGGCTAGTGCCCCATCATTGGTGTCAGTGGGAGGGCTAGTGCCCCGTCATTGGTGTCAGTGGTAGGAATAGTGCCCCGTCATTGGTGTCAGTGGGAGGAATAGTGTCCTATTGTGGGTGTCAGTGAGAGGGCTAGTGCACCATCATTGGTGTCAGAGTGGGGGCTAGTACCCGGTCATTGGTGTCAAGGGGGGGGGGGTAAAAGTCCCCCGTCATTGGTGTCAGTGGGAGGAATAGTGCCCAGTCATTGGTGTCAGTGGGAGGAATAGTGCCCCATCATTGGTGTCAGTGGGAGGAATAGTGTCCCATCATTGGTGTCAGTGGGAGGAATAGTGCCCCGTAATTGGTGTCAGTGGGAGGAATAGTGTCATATTGTCGGTGTCAGTAACAATCTCCTATTCCGTGTGGCACCATGCTGACCCTCTTTCCAGTTGCAAGAGCCAGACATAAACCTCTGACACTGCTTGAAGGACTTTCATCCCTATCTCTGGAAGCAGCTGATAGTGAATTGTGTATAGTGTGGGTAGACATACAGTATATCACAAAAGTGAGTACACCTCTCACCTCACCTCTGTAAATATTTTATTCTATCTTTTCATGTGACAACAATTACACTTTGGTACAATGTACTCACAATGTTTGTGATCAGATGCACAGGCACAGAATATCCACATCTCAGCTTGAATGGGCATAAACGGGTGCATGTCTATGATTTCAGATGCAGTATGGACAACTTTTTAAAGTATAACTTTCGTTTTGGATGATGATGTGGAGTGGATTAGAATACCAGGTCAGGTTTTTTATTGCTGCCCGTGTCCATACTTAGGTAGATTCTCCCCTCTCTATTTGTCTTGTTTATCATTTAAAAAAAAAAAAAATCCCAAATTTAGATTTTTCCCAGAAGAGTAATGGAAGGGAAATCTTGCAATGGGGACACTAGTTCTGGTGGAACACCAGGATTCCTTCACTTTGGAGGGATTTCCTCCCAGTGGCGGTCCCTCAATAGGGGACGCACGGGCCCCGCAAACAATCTCACTCTAGAATGATTTGTCCATTTGGCCCCTGTGCTGTTTTTGATTGGTGAGGACTGGAGGACAGTGGGGGGTGCTTTTTGCAGCACCGCTGTGTCACTTCCGGTTTCCTGGCCACCACTCACTGCAGAAATACATTGTTTGTCCTGTTACTGTATATATAGCTGTATACAGGATAGATGATGTACATCTGCAGTCAGTGATGATGGAGGAAGGTCTCTATATACAAAAAGGAAGGTGGGTGTATATAGCTAGCTGCATACAGGGCAGATGTTGTATACCTCCATACTCTGATCTGTGAGGCTGAGCTATATACCCTGATCTGTAATGCTGAGCTATATACCCTGATCTGTGAGGCTGAGCTATATACCCTGATCTGTAATGCTGAGCTATATACCCTGATCTATAATGCTGAGCTATATACCCTGATCTGTAATGCTGAGCTATATATCCTGATCTATAATGGTGAGCTATATACCCTGATCTGTAATGCTGAGCTATATACCCTGATCTATAATGCTGAGCTATATACCCTGATCTATAATGCTGAGCTATATACCCTGATCTGTAATGCTGAGCTATATATCCTGATCTGTGAGGCTGAGCTATATATTTTGTCCTGTGATGCTGAGCTGTATACTCCTGACACTATGGGTGGAAGCAAGTGGAATACAGGGGACAGAGTGGGTGGATAATATAAGGGGTGGGGCTTATGAGAAGTGAGATGGGTCAAAAGGGAAGGGCGGGGTCTAGCGCCCCACCCTCCTAAAACTTCACCAGCCGTCACTGCCTCTCACACCTGTTTTGGCTGTGGGACAGCAAGTGAAGGGAAATCTCCTCAATGGGACACAGTGGCAAAAAATTACAGTGGTTATAAACCTCTTTTACTTGGTCCAAAAAACATTTTATTTTTAATTTAACATGGCTGTGTGCATGAGACCAAAGAAGTAAAGTTAACTTGCATGACTACTTGGTTATCCATGGACATTCAGTTCAGACTGACCAGAAAAAAAACAATCTCACATTTAGCTGTATAAAGGCTAAAATACAAGTGCATTTGGCTTCCAAGCCACACTATACCTAAAAGTCAAACATCTTGCTAACAATTGATCCTGCCCAAGGCAGCCATGAAAATGCAAAGTAACACAGGGTTCAAGCCATCAGGTAAACCAGGAAAAGCGGTCTCTTTGCTCAGCACATGCATTGAGCTAATGAACTCATCCATTCAGCCTCAGAATCTGGGAAGAATTTGGTAGGCATGAGAAATAGGTGTCAGGGTGTTGATATTTGTGTGAATGGGGCTTAGGAGATATCATTTTATCTACATATAACTAATCCTTAAAAAAATCACCCTGCACTTAAAGCTAAATTTTAGGCTAAATACAGAGAAGAAATAAATATTAAGAGTCTGCTTTATCTCCTAACGGATTTGTATTTTTTGCCTATCCATTCCATTCCTTAGCTTTACACAGCAATGACACCTCTAAGGCCCCTTTCACACTGGGGCGGGAGCCGTGGTGACGGTAAAGCAGCGCTATATTTAGCGCTGCTTTACCGTCGTTTTAGCCGCGGGATTCGGCCGCTCGCGGTGCGGTTTTACCCCCCCGCGAGCAGGCGAAAAAGGGTTAAATTCCCCCGCAAAGCGCCGCCATAGCAGCGCTTTGCGGTGGTATTGCCACGGTATTACCGCGGTGTCCCATTGATTTCAATGGGTAGGAGTGGTATAGGAGCAGTGAATACACCGCTCCTATACCGCTCCAAAGATGCTGCTAGCAGGACATTTTTTACCGTCCTGCTAGTGCACCGCTCCAGTGTGAAAGCCCGCCGGCTTTCACACTGGAGTGAATGGGGCCGTTTTTTTTAGGCGGTGTACAGGCGCTATTTTTAGCCTAATGCCCCGTACACACGGTTGGAAATTCCTACGGAAAATGTCCTATCGGACCATGTTGTCGGAAAATCCGACCGTGTGTGGGCTCCATCAGACTTTTTCCGTCGGAATTTCCGACGGAAAAAGTTTGAGATCCTGCTCTCAAAATTTTCCGACAACAAAATCCGATCAGACTTTTTCCGATCGTGTGAATTCTGACGGACAAAGTGCCACGCATGCTCAGATCAAATTACGAGACCAAAGCTATTGGCAACTAGCCTCTACGTAGTTCTGTCGTACGCAACGAACGTCACCACGTTCAGAATGATCGGATTTTCCCCCAACTTTGTCCGACCGTGTGTATGCAACACCAGTGTCGGACAAAATCTGTCTGAAAAAATCCGACGGATTTTGTGGTCGGAATTTCCGACCGTGTGTACGGGGCATTACACTTGCCCAGTTTCCTTACTAGATGGTGAAAAAACAGCAGCAGATTGCTGAAGT
Source organism: Lithobates sylvaticus (assembly GCA_028564925.1). Taxonomy (NCBI): domain Eukaryota; kingdom Metazoa; phylum Chordata; class Amphibia; order Anura; family Ranidae; genus Lithobates; species Lithobates sylvaticus. Next base: position 115,319,938 of record CM053026.1, read on the forward strand.
CATCCCTATGCTTACTCCATTATCTCTGCTTTCTCCATTATCAGCATGTTCCATGTCAGCACATTTGGATACTGCAAACCTGATTGACTCACAGTCCTTCCCCTTCCTCTTCCAGTCTGAGTACTGCTGCTGAGCAAATGGCAAGAGGCTTCTACTATGTCAAAATAAGTTAATTACAAACGTTGCATTTCATAAAAAGTACATTAAGGCCAGATTCATACTGTTGCTTTGCATTTTGCAGTGCAGTAATGCACATTGTATTAAGGCTGGATTCACACTGTTGCAGTGCCTTAATGTATGTACGTTATTTTAGGTTGCATTTAGGCAGCCTATTAATTTAAACAGCTGCCTAACACAACAAAAAAGTGCATTCACTAGTATTGCAATTTAGTGCACCACAACACACGGTAGTGCACCACCATACATTGCGGTACACTACAATGTGAAATACTTCTTATGTCCCTTTTAACACTGGTATGCTCTTACTGCTGCAACTCCATCTAGAATCGCATTACTGAAAACTGTTTCTTATGTCCCTTTTAACACTGGTATGTGTCAGCTCAACCACATCTTCCACCTTTATTTGAACCTGGGATCTGCTTGCTAATTGAGTGTATGTGCTTTTGGTGATCTATGCTGCATTCCAATTCTTTACCTCTGTCCATATCACTGTGATGTTTGTTTTACTTTCTTATTGTCTATACCCAAAGGCGGCTCTAGGCTTTGTGAGGCCTTAGGCAAAACTTGGACATGAGGCCCCACTCATGCCCCTAATGGGAAAAATAATAGCAATAAAAAATAACGGTGTTCAATTATTCAGGATGGAGGCGGGAAAAAGGGGCTGGTAAATGTCATTTACCAGACCCTATCTTTACTAAAAGAACACAGTGAGTGATCGGTACTGATCACTTACTGTGTTCATTCATAACTGAATTAACAGGAGCCTCTGTCTCCTGTTCATTCATCTGCAGTGCAGCTGAGGTTACAGAGAAAGGAACTGGGGAATGTGTTTCCTCAGTCCCTTTCTCTGTCTCAATAGTGAGACTTCAGGGGTCCGTTTAGACCCCTGATATCTCACTAAAGAAACCAAAAGGGGTACGGAGTGTATGAAAGTGGGTGGTATGTACATGAGAGGGGTGCGGAGTGTATGGCGGTGGGTGGTATGTACATGAGAGGGGTGCAGAGTGTATGGAGGTGGGTGGTATATACAGGGCCATTTGAAGGAATTTGGGGGCCCCAAGCAAAAGGGACATGGAGGCCCCCCACCCGCACGCACGCAAAGCCATGAGATTACCAGAGACTGCGGACATACTGCATGAGATTACCAGAGACTGCGGACATACTGCATGAGATTACCAGAGACTGCGGACATACTGCATGAGATTACCAGAGATTGTGGATATACTGCATGAGATTACTAGAGACTGCGGATTTACTGCATGAGATTACCAGACTGCGGACATACTGCATGAGATTACCAGACTGCTGACATACTGTATGAGATTACCAGAGACTGCGGACATACTGCATGAGATTACCAGAGACTGCGGACATACTGCATGAGATTACCAGAGACTGCGAACATACTGCATGAGATTACCAGAGACTGCAGACATACTGCATGAGATTACCAGACTGCGGACATACTGCATGAGATTACCAGAGACTGCGGACATATTGCATGAGATTACCAGAGACTGCGGACATACTGCATGAGATTACCAGAGACTGCGGACATACTGCATGAGATTACCAGACTGCTGACATACTGCATGAGATTACCAGAGACTGCGGACATACTGCATGAGATTACCAGACTGTTGACATACTGCATGAGATTCTGATTACCTGTGAATTCATGAGATTCTGATTACCTGTGAATTGAGAGGGGTGCGGAGTGTATGGAGGAGGGTGGTATATACATGAGAGGAGTGCGGAGTGTATTGAGGTGGGTGGTATGTACATGAGAGGGGTGCAGAGTGTATGGCGGTGGGTGGTATGACATGAGAGGGGTGCAGAGTGTATGGCAGTGGGTGGTATGTACATGAGAGGAGTGGGGATTGTATGGAGGTGGGTGGTATGACATGAGAGGGGTGCGGAGTGTAAGAGGGGGGTGGTATGACATGAGAGGGGTGCAGAGTGTATGGAGGTGGGTGGTATGACATGAGAGGGGTGCGGAGTGTATGGAGGTATGTATGAGAGGGGTCCGGAGTGTATGGGAGGTGGGCAGTATCAAATACACCACTGGTCACTGATGCATTAGTGACCAGTGGCAGTTAATTAACCCCTTTGTGCTGCATTAGTGACACCAGTGTCAGTGTTTATGAACCATTTCATGCTGCACCAAATAGGGGTTAATTAACACTGACACTGGTGTCACTAATGCAGCACAAATGGGTTAAATAACTGCCACTGGTCACTAATGCATCAGTGACCAGTGGCAGTACATTAACCCCTCCATGCTGGATATTAAAAATTCCATTGTAAATTAACACCCCCCCCAAAGAGTTATTCACTTCAGTCAGTTAACACAGCAAAGCCACTGTGACAACACTGCCTTAAGTACGTTTTCAGAGGCTAAAAATCTAACCTTCACTTTTACACGGCGCTGCACTAGCTCCTCGTCCTTGCAGGTCTTTGCAGCAGCACTCTCCCACCTCCCGGTCTGTGAATGACATCATGCCGGACGGGACTAGGAAGCTCTGGAAGACAGTGAATGCATCGCTTTGTCATATCACTAAGCATACCCGCACGGTCGCACCGCTCTGCTGCAAATATAACAGTGTAGCGGTGGCTGGCGGGTGTCACAGCGGGTCTGCTGCTGCGGTATGGAGTAAGTATAAAAGGCCTCCCCTGCCCCCGGCCAAGTCCCCCCCACCTCCTGGCAGATTCAACAGCGGCCGGCAGCTCCGCCTCCACCTCCTCGGCGACCCTTTACCAGTCCGGCCCACTCACCCTGCCAGCATGGGGACACTGACTAAGACATTCCCTCCCATTTTCCCACGCACAAATAAGGCAAATTAGGCGGCCGCGAGGGCCCCTGGGAGCGCGAGGCCTTAGGCAACTGCCTTTTTTGCCTAATTAGAGAGCCGCCTCTGTCTATACCTAAATTATGAGCTGTTCCTATCTTTATGACTGTGACCTCTCTCCTCTCTTGCTGTGTCCTGTAGTCAGTCAGCCCTTGGTGTGAGAAGTTCATTCTGTTAGCCAAGTGTTCCTCCTATGCAATCCTGTCTAATTAATTGGCAATACCCCCACCCAAACCTGAGTATAAATTTAGGCCCTCTCTAGTGGATGCACAGCCAGGGGTTTGCACAGGCAGGGATAGAAACCTTCGCCATCTTAACCCTTCTCTTCTTTTTTCTGCTACAGATTGTCTCTACGACAAAATCTCATCCTTGTCCTGCCCCAACTTGGCCATTTCTGTATACAACAGTTCATTGTCATCCACCCTGGATACCTTGGCCCCTTTACTACACACAGAATCAGGCCCAGACCGCTAAAACCCTGGCAGACAGACAACACCAGAAGCCTCAAAAAACAGAGCAGTCACAGCAAAATTTCAGCCAATATAAATCTGCCCTCCTAAAATACCAGTCCTGCCTCCACACTGCCAAACAGACCTACTTTACCACTCTCATTAACACCCTCTCACGCAGTCCTTGTCAACTCTTTTCTACATTTACTACTCTACTTCGTCCTCCATTACCTCCACCCACTAACTTACTCACTGCCCAGGAGATTGCTAATCACTTCAAAAATAAGATTGAGACAATTTGTCTCGAGTTCTCTACTCTACAGATATCTCCCTCACTGTATACTCTTTGTCCTCCTGCACAATCAATACTTTCCTCTTTTAATCCAGCTACTATACAGGAAGTCACAAAAAAAAATTCTAACGCCCACCTAACCTTCTGCCCCCTGGACCCTGTTCCTTCTCAAATACTACGGTCACCCTTGGACTCTATCCTACACTCTTTAACTCATATGTTCAACCTCTCCCTCTCTACTGGCATCTTCCCCAACCCTCTAAAACATGCACTAGTCACTCCCATACCAAAAAAGGCCTCACTAGACCCCACCAATCTTAACAACCTAAGACCCATCTCTTTACTCCCTTTTGCCTCCAAACTCCTTGAATGTTTAGTCTACAGCCGACTGAGCGACCACCTCATTGAGAATAACCTTCTTGATCCCCTTCAATCTGGATTTCGCCCACAGCACTCCACAGAAACTGCCCTCCTAAAACTCACAAATGACTTACTAACAGCCAAAACCAACGGTCATTATTCCGTACTCTAATGCCGCGTACACACGGTCGGAATTCTCGTCGGAAAAAGCTCTGATGGTTTTCCCGTCGGAATTCCGACGGAATTTCGCTCAAACTGTCTTGCCTACACACGGTCACACCAAATTCCGACAGCATACAACACGTTCGACAGCACTATAAAAGGGAAGTTTAATGCTTCCGAGCATGCGTCCAATTGTTTCCGAGCATGCGTCGGAATTTTGCGTGTCAGAATTACATACACACGATCGGAAAATCCACTAGAAAGGTTTTCCGTCGGAAAAATGAAGAACAGGTTCTCAATCCAAAGTCCGTTGGAAATTCCGACAGAAAAAGACCGATGGGCATACACACGGTCAGAAAATCCGATGAAAAGCTCCCATCGGACTGTTCCCATCGGAAATTCCGACCGTGTGTACGAGGCATTAGACCTTTCTGCTGCCTTTGATACAGTTGACCACCCCCTCCTCCTCAAAAAACTCAATTTGCTTGGTCTCCATGGCTGTGCTCTCCGTTGGTTCAAATCTTACCTATCTCATCGCACCTTCAGTGTCACTTACAACTCCACTTCCTCCTCTCCAACTCCTCTTACTGTTGGGGTCCCCCAAGGTTCTGTCCTTTTACCCCTACTATTCTTGATCTACACGTCCTCCCTGGGTCAGCTGATAGCCTCACATGGCTTCCACTAGCATTTATATGCTGATGACACCCAAATCTATCTCTCTGCCCCTCAGCTCACCCCATCAATCTCCTCACGCATCACTGATTTACTAACAGATAGGGATGGGCCCGGTGTTCGATTCGAACCCATGTTCGAATCGAGCACCGGGCGTTCGCTCGCTCGGCGAGCCCAGAACTATTGGGGCCGCTCGCATCAAATTCGTGTGATGTGAGCGGCCCCGCAATGCATTCAGTTCAATGCTGGCTGATGATTGGCCAAGCATGCACTGTGACCCCGCATGCTTGGCCAATCACAGCGCCGGCAGCGAGGAGAGCCATAATTGGCTACAGGCAGGATGCCTGTAGCCAATTATAGCTCAGGGGCTTTAGTACACGCCCCACGGCGGCCTCGCATATTCTGCTTCAGTCAGTGTCAGCGTGTCAGTGTGCTGCTGACAATATGTGCTCTATTTCTGGGGATATGTGTGTGCGTGCTGTTAGAACAGCATTGCAGTATCACATCTGGGGGGTGTCTATAGGTGGCCTGTGAATGGGGGGCAGGTTTCCTGTGCTTAGAACTTTCCCTGCAAAAAAGTGTCATTTTTGCAGGAAAAAAGCTATTTAAAAGCACTTGCGGCTAATGAATTGATGGCTCCTGTAACACCTGTAACTCCTGGAACTGTCATTCATTAATAAAAAAAAAAAAAAAAAAAAAGCGCGGGGGTGCCCCCAAATTCAATAACCAGGCCCTTCAGGTCTGGGATGGATATTAAGGGGAACCCCAGCCAAAAAAAAAAAAATGGCGTAGGGTCCCCCTCAAAATCCATACCAGACCCTTGAGGTCTGGTATGGATTTTAAGGGGAACCCTAGCCAAAAAAATGGCGTGGGGCCCCCCTCAAAATCCATACCAGACCCTTATCCGAGCACGCAACCTGGCAGGCCGCAGGAAAAGAGGGGGAACGAGAGCGGCCCCCCCTCCCGCCTGAACCGTACCAGGCCACATGCCCTCAACATTGGGAGGATGCTTTGGGGGTCTAAGACCCCCAAAGCACCTTGTCCCCATGTTGATGAGGACAAGGGCCTCTTCCCCACAACCGTGCCCGGTGGTTGTGGGGGTCTGCGGGCGGGGGCTTATCGGAATCTGGAAGCCCCCTTTAACAAGGGGACCCCCAGATCCCGGCCCCCCCCTGTGTGAAATGGTAAGGGGGTACAAAAGTACCCCTACCATTTCACCAAAAAAGTGGCAAAAATTGTAAAAATGACAGGAGACAGTCTTTGACAATTCCTTTATTAAAATCTTCTTTCTTCTTTCTTAATCCTTCGGTTTCTTCATCTTCTCCTTCCGTCATCTTCTTCCATCTTCTTCTTCCATTTTCTTCTTCCTCCGATCCGCTTCTTCTTGCGCTGGTCTTCTCGTCCTTCTCGTCCGGCATCTTCTTCCGTCGGCGTTGGCGTCGGTGTCTCTGTCTCTTCTTGGGCCGCTCCGCGCAATGGGAGGCTCCCGCTGTGTGAGACTCCGCTCCGTCTGACAGGTCTTTTATAATGGAGGGCACCTGGTGACCCCGCCCCCTCTGATGCACGGGGACGTCATGGGGAATTCCATGATGGCTTTCCCCATGACGTCAGAGGGGGGCGGGGTCACCAGGTGCCCTCCGTTTTAAAAGACCTGTCAGACGGAGCGGAGCCTCACATAGCGGGAGCCTCCCATTGCACGGAGCGGCCCAAGAAGACACCGACACCGACGCCGACGGAAGAAGATGCTGGACGAGAAGGACGAGAAGACCAGCGCAAGAAGAAGCGGATCGGAGGAAGAAGAAGATGGAAGAAGATGACGGAAGGAGAAGATGAAGAAACCGAAGGATGAAGAAAGAAGAAAGAAGATTTTAATAAAGGAATTGTCAAAGACCGTCTCCTGTCATTTTTACCATTTTTGCCACTTTTTTGGTGAAATGGTAGGGGTACTTTTGTACCCCCTTACCATTTCACACAGGGGGGGGGGCAGGATCTGGGGGTCCCCTTGTTAAAGGGGGCTTCCAGATTCCGATAAGCCCCCCGCCCGCAGACCCCCACAACCAATGGCCAGGGTTGTGGGGAAGAGGCCCTTGTCCTCATCAACATGGGGACAAGGTGCTTTGGGGGTCTTAGACCCCCAAAGCATCCTCCCAATGTTGAGGGCATGTGGCCTGGTACGGTTCAGGCGGGAGGGGGGGCCGCTCTCGTCCCCCCCTCTTTTCCTGCAGCCTGCCAGGTTGCGTGCTCGGATAAGGGTATGGATTTTGAGGGGGACCCCACGCCATTTTTTTTGGCTAGGGTTCCCCTTAAAATCCATACCAGACCTCAAGGGTCTGGTATGGATTTTGAGGGGGACCCTACGCCATTTTTTTTTTTTTTTGGCTGGGGTTCCCCTTAATATCCATCCCAGACCTGAAGGGCCTGGTTATTGAATTTGGGGGGACCCCTACGCTTTTTTTTTTTTTTTTTTTATTTTTTATCAATGACTTTTTTTTTATGAATGAGTTTCAATGAATGACTGTTCTCTGTATTACGGGAGCCGTCAATTAACATTAGCCGCGAGTGATTTTAAATAGCTTTTTTACTTTCAAAAATGACACTTTGCGCAGAGACAGTTCTAAACACGGGAAACATGCGCCCCTTTACATGCATACTATAGACACCCCCCAGGTACGAAATTTAAAGGAATATTACACTTTTATTGTTTCAATTTAAGCATTATTAAAATCACTGCTCCTGAAAAAACGGACGTTTTTAAAAAAAAAAAATTTGCATTGATACATGTCCCCTGGGGCAGGACCCAGGTCCCCAAACACTTTTTATGACATTAACATGCATATTAGCCTTTAAAATTAGCACTTTTAATTTCGAACGTTCGCATCCATTATAACTAATAGGGTTCTAAAGCTCGCACGGACTTTAGGTCCGTTCGCGGGTTCTGGTGCGAACCGAACGGGGGGTGTTCGGCTCATCCTTACTAACAGACATATCAGTCTGGATGTCAAACCACTTCCTCAAACTGAATCTGTCTAAAACTGAGCTCCTGAGCTCCTCCCCCATGCGCCCATTCCCCTGACTTCTCAGTCAAGATCAATGGCACATCTATCAGTCCGTCCCCACATGCCAGGGTGCTAGGGGTGATCCTAGACTCTGAACTGTTCTTTTAGACCCACATACAATCCCTGTCCAAATCATGCCGCCTTAGCCTCCGCAACATTTCCAGAATACACCCCTTTTTAACTAATGACACCACCAAGCTTCTAACTCACTCCCTGGTTTTCTCTCGCCTCGACTACTGCAACTCCCTCCTCATTGGATTACCTTTACATACACTATTGCCCCTTCAGTCCATAATGAATGCCGCTGCAAGACTCATCCACCTTACCAACCATTCAGTGTCCTCCACCCCTCTCTGCTAATCCCTCCACTGGCTTCCACTCACCCAACAAATAAAATTCAAAGTACTAACAATAATTTACAAAGCCATCCATAACTCTGCCCCGAACTACATCACTAACCTAGTCCAAAAATACCAACCAAGCCGCTCTCTTCGGTCCTCCCAAGACCTCCTGCTCTCTAGCTCCCTTGTCACCTCCTCCCATGCTCGCCTCCAGGATTTCTCCAGAGCTTCTCCCATCCTTTGGAACTCTCTACCCCAATCTGTCCGACTGTCCCCTAATCTATCCATCTTTAGACGATACATGAAAACCCTTCTCTTTAAAGAAGCCTATCATGCTTCTAACTAACACTGTTTTACTTCCTCCATCAGCTCATCCCCCCACAGCTATTACCTCTTGTATCAATTGACCCTTCCTTTTTAGATTGTAAGCTCTAACGAGCAGGGCCCTCTAATTCCTCTTGTACCAAATTGTAATGTAATTGTAATGTCTGCCTTTATTTTGTTAAGCGCTGCGCAAACTGTTTGCGCTATCTAAATCCTGTATAATAATAATAATAATGTAGGTGCATTAAAGTACCATTAAAAGTGAAGGAAGGTAGGACACTACAGTCCAGATGAAGATACATAGGGGTTGATTATTAAAGGCAAATAGACTGTGCACTTTGCAAAGGGCAGTTGCACTGTGCAAGAGCAGTTGCTCCAGACCTTAGTAAATGAGCAGAAGCTCTACTGACTTCCATCATCCAATCATGTGCAAGCAAAAATGCTGTTTTTTTTGTTTTGTTTTTTCCTTGCACACGATTGGGTATTTTTGAGTGAAGCTTTACCTCGGCTGTGGAGCAACTGCAGTTTGCAAAGTGAACAGTCTATTTGCTTTTAGTTAGTCAACCCCAGTGCGTTAAAGCACGCAGGCCAGTGGTATAGTACAGGTCAAAAAGTAGCAGATGTAGACAAGATAATAGAGGCAATTTGGACAGTATATGACTTCAGCCCCCATTCACACTGAATCTAACTTTGAAATCCCACGATTTCAAAGCCGCATGTCAGTGCGATTTCAGGAGTGACTTGGCTGACTTTATGCACAGATGTCTATGCAAGTCACACCAAAAATTGCCAAAATTAATGCAGGAACATCTTTTTCAAATTGGTGTGAGTCAGCATTGCACCGATTTGAACAGTTCCATTGGCAACAATAGGATGCAACTTGTCATGCAATTTGGACCCGTCAAATTGCATGACAAGTCGCACCGGTCTTGGGCTCAGGGCCCAAGCTTAACTTGGTGTGCAATTAAAAGAGAAAGGGAATTGAGTAAGGCCCCTTTCACACTGGGGGGGGGAGCCGCGGTGACGGTAAAGCAGCGCTATATTTAGCGCTGCTTTACCGTAATTTTAGCCGCGGTATTCGGCCGCTCACGGTGCGGTTTTACCCCCCGCGAGCGGCCGAAAAAAGGCTAAAGACCACTCGCAGAGCGCCGCCGTAGCGGCGCTTTGCGGCGGTATTGCCACGGTATTACCGCGGTGTCCCATTCAAATAAATGGGAAGGAGCGGTATAGGAGCGGTGAATACACCGCTCCTATACCGCTCCAAAGATGCTGCTAGCAGGACTTTTTTTACCGTCCCGCTAGCGCACCGCTCCAGTGTGAAAGCCCGCCGGCTTTCACACTGGAGTGAATGGGGCCGGATTTTTTCAGGCGGTATACAGGTGCCTGAAAAACGCCCCAGTGTTAAAGGGGCCTAAGAGAAGGGAGGGGGGATAGATAAGAAGAGAGGGGACAGGGTCTGATGGTAGGGGAAGAGCATTGCAGAAGATTAGATTATGCCCTGTCAACTTAAGAGAAATTGAGTGGCTACTCACAGGTCTAGAAGGATGAGATTGAAGTCTGCAGGCATACATTTTGAGATCCGTGGGGCTTATTTACTAAAGGCAAATCCACTTTGCACTGCAAGTGCACTTGAAATTGCAGTCACTGTAGATCTGAGGGGGACATGCAAGGAAAATAAAAAAAACATCATTTTAGCTTGCACATGATTGGATGATAGAAATCAGCAGAGCTTTCACTCATTTCAGATCTTCCCATCAGATCTACAGAAACTGCACTTCCAAGTGCACTTGCACTTGTAGTGCAAAGTGGATTTGCCTTTAGTAAATCAACCCCATGGTTTCGGTAAGTTTGGCAGTCAGTTTTTCGTTTTTGAGCATTCAGTGTATCTTGGATTTGACATCTTCCATAATGTGTGTTTTCATGCGATACCACTTCGTAACAATGTGAACCCAGCCTTACAAATGACCAGAAGCTTTAATTATATTGTATTCAGCATTTATTTCATACACCAAAAATTGTAATTCTTATCACAGAAGGCACACATTATTTTTGCTTAATAACAGTTGCAAAACAGAGACTGGCTTGTTATATTTGTTGCATTCTCACCAAGTGATAAATTAAAATGTTATCCTTTTTTATGCAGTTATTTGCATTTACTGACGATGCATATCTCCACCCTAGAGGGAAACACTGTCATTTAGATAGCAGAAATATATTCCCTTCTTCCTCTGGTTTATTTTTGGACATTTTCCTATGCCCTAGTATCTTAGCAACTAATTGCCTTCATTTCCTACCTGCTTTAATGAGCAGATGTGTAGAGGTGGCGGGGCTCCTCCTACCTGGGTGCTACAGGTAGTCACGGGTATGCTTTAGTATGAGGTTATACAAAACTGAGGCATATGAAAATGAAAGGCAGCAGCCAATCCACCTGTTGCTATGAATGACGCAGGATGCTTACCTGTATTCATTGGTGCCGAAGCAGATTTTGCATTTTGGGAATACATGTGCTATGCTGGGGCATTATGTATAAATAACCCAGCTGCCTGGCTGTCTTTATAATTGACCTGGCTCCGTTTGTTTGTAACCACACAGGTATGAAGCTGTTTTATATTCTTTGCATCAGGACCTTCAGACTTGCCCACTTCCAGGAAGAAGCAACTGTGCTGTAGCCTCATAGAGAAATGTGCTTCTATTTCATTTAGAGTGGTTATTGCTTTGACACTAGTATTATTATAATTTTTTTTAATCATTTAATACTATAGAAAAATCTTGATATTTATGCAAAAAAACATTAATATTTTTTATTATGCCCTTTTAGACATTCATCGCGAAAATGCCTACCCAGTTGGAAGGTGCCATGGATACCATGATCCGAATCTTTCACCATTACTCAGGCAAAGAGGGTGACAAGTACAAGCTGAACAAAGGGGAACTGAAGCAGCTCTTGCAGAGCGAACTGACAGACTTCCTTGCTGTAAGTATGAGGCGCGCACATGTTGTTTGGGGAAGAAGTATAGGGGGGAAAAAATGGCTACCATAGTAAATACTTTTGCTGACAACTTTTTTAGAATTTACTGAATCATTATTTAAGGGAATATAAGGGAAAGGAGATCGAGAGAGATAAAGTGATGGATGGTTAACTAAATTGAATCAACTGACCGTGACAGTTTTACCAATTTTTTTCATCAATGTATTTACGAAAATGAAAAATGCTTCTCTGGCCAGATAAGGGAATGTTAGGTCAATTGCAAAACCCATTTGGATTGAAAAAATAAAAAAGTTTATCAAAACGGAAAGTCACCAATATAAATAATTTTATTCGAGGAGCTTTATTTATAACCTGGGCTCTGAAAGTTACCTAACATTTTTTAAAAAATTGTTATTTAATTAATATGCTCTCTGTTTTGGGATGAAATATAGAAGCTGCCAATAAACTCCAGATAGGCAGAATGCTGGGATTCTAAGGGGTAGATTTACTAAAACTGAAGAGTGCAAATTTTGATACAACTGTGCATGGTAGTCAATCAGATTCTAACTTCAGCTTGTTCAATGAAGCTTTGACAAAAATTTAAAAAATAAAACTGGAAGCTGATTGGTTTCTATGCAGAGCTGACCAGATTTTGTACTCTCCAGTTTTAGTAAATCAACCCCGCAGCTCAGTAACAGTTTTAAATCCATGGCTTTAGGTTATTATATGTATTTGATTTTACATGTTTTTTTTGTCGTGTGTCATTGGATGTATTTTACACTGGAAAAGTAAAATTTTTGGCAGTTAGCAGCCACTGTTTAAATACATGTTTTTTTTATTATGCCACAATAGAGATGACACAGATTGTTTGTGCTATATCCTGTCCTTAGTGTTTAATCCTAACGAGACAGACTTTGCATAGGACAGTTTATTTTCATTTGCTCTGCTGTCACTTCACAAGACGCTGACACCACATTCAAATTAATTCCAAGACCTCAAAGAATAGAATGCTTCCACCCCATTAAAATACTATACGGATATCAATTTCATTTATACCTTGTCGTTCGATAAGGCTTTAAACAGAGCTGTCGGGCAGTACAAAGAACAATGGTGAAGTGCAATAACAAATAGCCTATAGCAAATCAATTTGATTTCAATTTACTGACACCCGATAAACAAATAGAGGGATTCCAATTTAATTGTTATGGGTTACAGCACTTGGTACATTGCATGCTGTATGTGTATTTAGGAGGCCTGGTTTTAGTTTGGTCTTAAGTCCTTTTTTCAGTTTTCTACAAGTCTGTAAATATAGAAAGTGGTAAAGAATTCTACTGACTTTTCTATCACCTGATATATATAAGAGCCACAGCTGCTTCAGAGCCTCCTGGGAAGCCAAGCTGTCAATGACATTTTCTTGCAGTAGTTATTCCCAGGGGGGTTAAGGCTTTGACCTCATTGATGGTCAAGTGACCTCACTGAAGCACACTAGCCCAGAGGGCCATCGGCTAACTACAAAATCCACTGTGCCTTCCTTGTAACGTTCTGCTTCCATCTAACTAAACAATAGCACAGCTATCAATTTTGAAATAGAACTTTCCATTACTCGCTGCGCATGGCTCATGTTTTTTCTCCAGACATAATACTTATGAGTCATTCCCACTAGCTGCTCGTTCATTACTAAGCATTGACGTGAATTGATTGGAGCCACAAATGAATTGGCTTTTGAAAACACTTCATTTTGAATTTGACATAGAAACACAGCCGTTTGGGGAGCAGTTTATATAGGATTATATAACTTTCGTTGGGTTTTCTTTAGATCTGTACTTAGAAGTGTTTTAATTTATCTTTTGTACTACATTGTTTATTTGTGTTTTGACATAGCAGCCTAGTACCGAGATATAGAGTCATACAGGGTGTGTGTATTGGAGCAATGATTCCCCAGTGCCCATAGTGTAAAAAAAAACATCCGAAAGGCGGGGATTTACAATGGGATTAGCATTCTAAAACAGGAGCTGGAGTGGCATTTTAACTGCTTTCATATGAGGCGCAAAGGAAAGGAACATTCCCTTGTAGGGAGGGTAAGGGGTTAGCTAAGACTGGATATTGGTGGCGTCATGGACTGTGCTTTTTGAATACACAGATGTGTAGGCATAGTTTTCTTTAAATAAGCATAGTTCAATGGAAAACAGAGATGTCAGAACCCAATAATAGTGATTTAAAAAGAAACACAGAAACTCCCTTCCAGAACATCTCCACTCTCCCACTGCACCGCTCTGTAAAAAAAAAGCTCCCATAAGCAGGCAGAAAAAATCAATATCAGGCCACACTCCGCCAGGCTGTAATTTTATTGAAAACAAGTGAACAGAAGCACCCGTTTTAGAAGAAGACATCTTGGGTAGTGTTTCTGTCCTCTTGCTTTCAATAAAGTTGAGGAAGCATTACAGAATACTGATTTTCTTTATACCAATTTAATACGTTGAAAGAATATGTCATCACTTGTACCTCTGTAAGGGCTCATTTACACTTGCTTCAAAACATGACTTCAGACAAGCTTTGTAAAAGCTGTCTGATTCCTAGTCAAAGCCCCTGTCACTAAATAAAATGGTTAGCTTACAGTCCTGTTTACACCTTGCATTTGATTTGCTTTGCTTCGCCTTCGCTTCAAAAATTATACCCCATGTAGCTTCAGTGGTGCTTCAAAGCGTCTTCAAAGCCTCCATAGAAGTCTATGGCAAAGCTTGCTTGAAGCTCCACCAAAGCCTCACCGAAGCTCCACCAAAGCCTCACCGAAGCCCTACCGAAGCCTCATTGAATCCTCATCGAAGCACCAAACAAAAGCAAGGTGTAAACAGGACTGTAAGCTAACCATTTTATTTAGTGACAGGGGCTTTGGCTGGCATTCAGAGAGCTTTAACAACCGTGTCTGAAGCCTTGTTTTGAAGCAAGTTTAAACTAGCCCTCAGTCATTATTGGCTCCTAAGTATATGTGCAAAATGCTGACAGTTTTCAACAAGCCAGTCTTTTACTTGAATGCTAATACTGGCAATATATTACTGATGGAGCTAATAATCTAGGGTTCCCATTATCATCACACTATGAGCTTTATTTACTTAAAATGTTAAGTTGGACAAAAATTCTAAATTTAAAATTTCCCAGTACATAATTGGATGTTTATGGTCACTTCACTCCACCTTAACATCTCACTTCAGCGCATTCAAACTAAACTTTCTACAAGTAGATTACACATAAATCATTTTTGCCATTTTAATCCTCAATTTCACTTTCCAGTGCCAGAAGGACCCCCAGCTGGTTGACAAGATCATGAATGATCTGGACTCCAATAAGGATAATGAAGTTGACTTCAATGAATTTGTGGTGCTGGTGGCAGCTCTGACTGTTGCCTGCAATGACTTCTTCGAGGAGCAGCTACGGAAGAAGGGGAAATAGATGTTATTCGGGAGTTACTGTGATGAATCCTGCAGGAAGCGATCGTCAGCCTGTAACACAGAAGAGCATCAATGTTGTAAAAATATGTTGTTCTATGGCATTCATTTTTCATCAATAAACATTAAATAAGGGTGCTTTTGTCTTTGTAATTAAAAATAAAAAGCATGATTAACCCCTTTACAACTGCGTGGACTTTAAATACATGTGCTCCTGTGTTTTTGCTGTAAGCATGCTTAATTATGCTGTTACTGACAGCTCTGGGTCTTGTTCTAACGATTAGGAGTCGGGAGAACCAGCTTCCAATCATGAGACCACTGTGATTAGCCAATCACAGGCATCACTACTGTGAAGACCCACCCCAGTGTTGTTTCTTCTCTGTGAAGAGTAAGAAAAGCATTGGGGTTAATTTACTAAAACTGGAGAGTGCAAAATCTGTTGCGCTCTGCATAGAAACCAATTGGCTTCTATTTTTTTTTTTTTTCATCAAAGCTTAATTAAACAAGTTGAAGTTAGAAGCTGATTGGCTACCATGCACAGCTGCACCAGATTTTGCACTCGCCAGTTTTAGTAAATCAACCCTATTTCGTCTTTTCCTCCTCGCTAGAGGAGAAGTCTGTAAAAACAAAACAATAATAATAATAATAATAATAATAAATACAAGTCTGTTGAAAAAAAAAGAAAAAGAAAGAAAGGTTAGCTAGCTCAGGGCTTGATCTAGTTTAGTGAGTGTCCATATAAGTGTCAGTTAGGGGTTTATTTACTAAAGCTGCAGAGTACAAAATTAGTCACAGTTCTGCATAGAAACCAATCAGCTTCCAGGTTTTATTGTCAAAGTTTAATTGAACAAGTTGAAGTTAGAAGCTGATTGGCTACCATGCACAGCTGCACCAGATTTTGCACTCGCCAGTTTTAGTAAATCAACCCTATTTCGTCTTTTCCTCCTCGCTAGAGGAGAAGTCTGTAAAAACAAAACAATAATAATAATAATAATAATAATAAATACAAGTCTGTTGAAAAAAAAAGAAAAAGAAAGAAAGGTTAGCTAGCTCAGGGCTTGATCTAGTTTAGTGAGTGTCCATATAAGTGTCAGTTAGGGGTTTATTTACTAAAGCTGCAGAGTACAAAATTAGTCACAGTTCTGCATAGAAACCAATCAGCTTCCAGGTTTTATTGTCAAAGTTTAATTGAACAAGCTGAAGTTAGAAGCTGATTGGCTACCATGCACAGCTGCACCAGATTTTGAGTGCACCAGTTTTAGTAAATCTCTCCCATAGTGTCAGTGCAATTGTTAATGTCATTAAAAGGGCTTTAGTTTCTTTGAGAGCAGTGTGAAAAGCAAGATTTTACAAAGTATTTGTAGAGCATTGCAGCAAACTTTGTTGAAGCTTCTAAAGTACCATTGAACTCCAGTTTGTAAATGTTGAACACAGATCCTAACGGGAGGGCTGGCTGTCCCTTTAAACAAGCTGCTAGCAGGCTTTCAACAAGCTTCTCGTAGTGCTGGCTTCACTGGCTCAGAACTAATATGCATGCTGGGTGCATTGACTTTACTTGTTTAATGGTTCAGAATTAATGTTGAATTGATACAAAAGGTAATAAAGTCACAAGATCAGCATGACAGCCAGGTAACCATTTAAAAAAAAAAAAAGTCAAGAATGGCTACCCTTGTAGTTCTGTCAGAAAAGGGTCTCTCTAAAATGTAGTTTGCAGTACTACAGTCTGGAAATTTCTAAACTTGAATAATTCTCAGGGACATACTTGCCTATCTATGTCTGGCCTATGTGGGAGTTAAAGGCAGGCATAGACAGATCGAATTTCAGTGAATCAATAAAAATAAATCAATCAAATTTGCATCCATATTAACAGCGTGATGGAGGACTCTCCATTGTTTTGAAGCAGTTGCGGTTTCAGCAGATGCTGGCCCTGCCGAACAGTGACTGCATCCATACAAATGCATACAAATGCGGTCACTGTTCGGCAGGGCCAGCATCTGCTGAAGCCGCAACTGCCTCAAAACAATGGAGAGTCCTCCATTACGCTGTTAATATGGATGCAAATTTGATTGATTTATTTTTTACCAATAATTTACCAATCAACTTTTGGCAAACTGGGTGGTGCTTGTGGAGCCACCCTCAGTTCAAATTTAGGTCATTTCAACAGGGTTCCAGACAAAATTTGAGCGGTCTATTGGAGCCTAGTGTCTAGTCTATTTGTCCAGTCAGGGCAATCTTAGGCTCCATTTGTAGGGTGACCCCCTATCCTTCCCCAATAGTACACCCCATATGATATTCTGTAGTCACTGAAAAGTACTGCATGAACCAGCTTCTAATTTACCACTGTCAGTTTTTAGTATAGCTACCTCATTGCGTTTTGTGAGTTATACTTCAGATATGTGCCTAAAGCTCCCATTATCACTTTTGATTCAGATTATGAATACTCACAATCTACTCCTGAAGAGTTCCAGTTCCAAATAATGTAGCTGTTGACTTTTAATATAAGGACACTTACCTGTCCAGGGATCCCGCAATGTCAGCACCTCAAGCCGACCCCTTCATCGGCTCAGGGTGCAGGCCCCAGTATCTTCACTAATAGAAACAGGAAGTGAAGCCTTGCAGCTTCACAACCTGTTTCCTACTGCGCATGCGCGACTTGTGCTGCGCTTTCTGAATGGTCCCACTGTCTTCTGGGAGACACAGGAGTGTGTCTCCCAGAAGACAGCGGGGGGAGGGGGGAAATCGCCACACAACGACTCCAGCGATCTTACCCGGAAGTGGGAGTGGGT
Organism: Lithobates sylvaticus; assembly: GCA_028564925.1. Classification (NCBI taxonomy): domain Eukaryota; kingdom Metazoa; phylum Chordata; class Amphibia; order Anura; family Ranidae; genus Lithobates; species Lithobates sylvaticus. The sequence continues at coordinate 115,337,820 of CM053026.1, forward strand.
ACCTGGTTTTGACAGGTATCCACTCCCCCTCCCCCCGAAAGGTGCAAAACGTGGCAGCGGAAGGGGGGAGGAAGCAAACAAACTAGGCTTCCCCTTTTGGGTGGACCTCCACTTTAAGAAAATTTCATATGGCTTAAATTAACAAGGAATTGTTTCTAACTTGTTTAGCAAGTGGAGATCTGTTTTTTTACCCTGGTACTTTATCTCCTTGCAGCGTGGGTATCCAGGCTTCCCCCTGTAGCTTCCACATTAGACCCTTGAATCTCCTTCCACTGTCCACAACCCGTGATCTCTGATTCCTATTGTGATAGCAGTCTGTCCTTAAGAATGGTATCCCACTTTAACTCTCACTCCTCCCTGTAGAAGAGTCCATTTCCATCACAGATGTTTGCAGACCCTGCGGTGCTCCTATCTCACTCCTAAGGGACCTTTTAACCTACAAGGTCAAAAAGTATCAATTACTTCTGCTCCCTTCTATGGTAAGGACCTGAAACTTTTTATTATCGTCCATCAGTTCTGGATTCTTCTCAAAATACTGATTCTTATGTCCACCCTCATGCCTTTTCCTGGCATACCCATTGTGGAACACTCAGGAGACCTCCCCCAAGGAGAGACATTTTCCTAGAATTTGACATTTCATGCAAGCCAAGGTTTTTGTCGCCTGGAATCCTAGTCTTTATATGAATAAACACTAAACTGGGGTTTGTGAGATTATTTGTGGTATTACATTGGCCTCTTTTGTCCTTTTTGTCTCTCCCTCTGAATTAGGAACAATTTGAAAATTGAAATTTGGACAAGGCACCAAGCTGATGTCTTAAAATCAAAAAAGTCTCGGACACTATTTTCTGGACTCTGGCAAGGGTGGAGATGGTCCTTACCCCCAGTCTGGAAGGACTCCCCTATTGGAAAGATGTCCCCCTGCAACAGACTGGGTGACCTACACTGGACAGTTTTAAATGTGTAATGCATGACCACACTCTTGCCTAGAGTCAAGGTTATATCTTTCAGACCCCTTCTTCTAAATATCCCTCCTTTTTACATTAACGGTTCTGCCTTGAGTGTCTCTCCTGTTTTTCCCTGCTAGGAAGCATTTATCACTGGAAGGTCCTGTACTCCCTTCTAGGCACACTGTTGTCTGTGCTAAGCAGTGGCGGCTAGTGAACCATTTTTTTGTGGGGGAACAAAACAACCCGCCACCCCCCGGTTGGTCCATCCATCCATCAGTCAAACACACCCCTCCTCGCTCGGTAAAACAAAAACCACCCCCCTAATGGTCGATCGTCCGCCCACCAGCCACGCACTTACCCCATCTAGGTCGCGTTCAGCTTCAGCTTTCCTCTGCATCTCCTCCTCGGCGTCTTCCTCCTTGGCAGCCAATATGGTCGCTTCTCCTCTTGGCCAATCGGGTCTTAGGACCCCCTTCCTGATTGGCTGGGAGGAGAAGCAGGAAGACAATAGCGAATATTAATTTGCTAATGTCACATAACTGGGTGGGCTCAGGGTGCGGTGCTCTGTGCCCCGAGCCCACCATTTTTTTAAGCTAATTAGAGCCTCAGGTTAGAGGATTTTTTTAAACTAGGCGATGGGGGAAGGGCCCAGAGCTAGTCAGCATGGGACATATTCCAGAGGGTAGTATTGGGGGCCTTAGTGGTAGGTTGACTAAGGCACATAAACCCAAGGTAAGTATAGTAACAAGTCCTAGTTGCAATCTCGGAACAACCAATATGCGACCGGTCTAAACTATGTGGCATGTTCACCAATGCCAGGAGCCTTGCGGACAAGATGGGTGAACTAGAAATACTGTTGTACGAGGAGGATTTGGTGTGAATTTCAGAGACCTGGTACAACAGCTCTCATGATTGGCTGGCAACCATTTAAGGGTATACCCTTTATCGCAGAGATAGAGAGGGTAAAAAGGGGGAGGGGTATTTCTATATATCAGGAATAATGTACAAGTGAATGTGAGAGATGACATCACTAAAGGAGCTAGGGAGGAGGTGGAATCCTTATAGGTAGAGCTCCAAAGGGATGAAGCTCAGTGTAAAATAATACTGGGAGTATGCTATAGGCCCCCTAACCTGAGGGAAGAGGGGGAGAAAGATCTCCTATCACAATTTGGATTAGCAGCAAGGATGGGAAGTGTTATCATAATGGGGGATTTTAATTATCCAGACATAGACTGGGCGAAGGGAACCACACATTCGTCTAAAACTCGCCAGTTCCTAAATGTCTTGCAGGACAATTTCATGGTTCATATGGTAGACGCACCAACTAGAAATAAAGCGTTACTGGATCTACTGATTACCAACAATACAGACCTGATCATGGATGTGGAAATAAGGGGCAATTTAGGAAACAGTGATCACAGGTCAATTGGCTTCAGTATAAATAACACAAATAGGAAACATAAGGGGAATACAAAGACATTGAATTTCAAAAGAGCCAACTTCCCTAAACTACAAACCTTGCTAGAACACATAAATTGGGATAAAATCTTAGGAACAAAGAACACAGAGGAGAGATGGGTTTGCTTTAAGAGCATATTAAATAAGAGCATTAGCCAATGCATCCTATTGGGTAATAAATTTAAAAGAGTGAACAAAAGTCCTGGATGGCTTAACTCCAATGTAAAAATGCAAATAAAAGCAAAGGAGAAGGCCTTCAAAAAATACAAGGTTGAGGGATCCTCATCAGCATTCAGACTTTATAAGGAATGCAACAAGAAATGTAGGGGTGCAATTATGGTGGCTAAGATAGAACACGAAGACAAATAGTGGAAGAAAGCAAAAAAAAAATCTATGTATGTAAAAGTAAAAAAGGTGAGGACAGGCCATATTGGCCCCATAAATAATGAGGAAGGTCATCTGGTTACAAAGGTTGGTGAGATGGCGAAGGTATTGAATTTATTCTTCTCCTCAGTCTTCACAAGGGAATTGGGGGGGCTTCAGTAACCAAAACTGCAGGGTTTATCCTCATGACACATCACAGGAAGCACCTCTATGGTTAACAGAGGACAGAATCAAAATTAGACTTAAAAACTTAACATTAATAAATCACCGGGACCAGATGGCTTGCACCCGAGAGAACTCAGTCAAGTTATTGCCAGACCATTGTTCCTAATTTTTACTGACAGTCTACTGACTGTAATGGTACCAGGAGAAAAGCCAGGGTAGCACCAATATTTAAAAAGGTCCCAAAATACATCCTTGGGAATTACAGACCAGTTAGCCAAACATCAATAGTATGCAAACTCTTGGAGGGGATGATATACATGATTTTAGTAATGAAAACGTTATCATTAGCAGTAATCAGCATGGATTCATGAAGAATCGTTCTTGGCAAACCAATCTATTAACTTTCTATGAGGAGGTGAATTTCCATCTAGATAAAGGAAGGCCCATAGATGTGGTGTATCTGGATTTTGCCACAGCATTTGACACAGTTCCCCATAAACGTTTTCCTGTACAAAATAACATCTGTTGGCATGGACCATAGGGTGAGAACATGGATTGAAAACTGGCTACAAGGGCGAGTTCAGAGGGTGGTGATAAATGGGGAGTACTCGGAATGGTCAGGGGTGGGTAGTGGGGTCCCCCAGGGTTCTGTGCTGGGACCAATCCTATTTCATTTAACATAAATGACCTGGAGGATGGGGTAAACAGTTCAATCTCTGTATTTGCGAATGATACTAAGCTAAGCAGGGCAATGACTTATCCGCAGGATGTGGAAACCTTGCAAAAAGATCTGAACAAAATAATGGGGTGGGTAACTACATGGCAAATGAGGTTCAATGTAGAAAAATGTAAAATAATCCATTTGGGAGGCAAAAATATGAATGCAATCTATACATTGGGGGGAGAACCTCTGGGGGAATCTAGGATGGAAAAGGACCTGGGGGTCCTAGTCAATGATAGGCTCAGCAATGGCATGCAATGCCAAGCTGCTGCTAACAAAGCAAACATAATATTGGCATGCATTAAAAAGGGGATCAACTCCAGAGATAAAATGATAATTTTCCCACTCTACAAGACTCTGGTCCGGCCTTACCTAGAGTATGCTGTCCAGTTCTGGGCAGCAGCCCTCATGAAGGATGAACTGGAAATGGAGCGAGTACATAGAAGGGTAACAAAGCTAATAAAGGGTGTGGAGGATATTAGATTAGATAAGCACCTGAGCGACCACAACATACAGGGATATACAATGTAATACTGACATATAATCACACACATAGGTTGGACTTGATGGACTTGTGTCTTTTTTCAACCTCATCTACTATGTAACTATGTAACCTGAACACTTTACGGCGCACGGAAAAAAATAATTGTTTGCAGTATACATATATTTTGTGATTAAATAACAATTATAATTATATGAATTTAATCACAAGAATTCCCTCATACATCAGAGTCCACAGAGTTCCCCCTTACATCTGAATCTGTAGCACTCCCCTTTACGCTTGAATCTGCAGAGTTCCCCTTTACATTAAGCTGTTCTTACTCCACATGGAAGGACAATCTACCCAATGGGGACACTAGTAGCAGTAAAAACCCTACAAATGTTGTATTCATTCTCCACTCTATCCAAAACAAAAATATAAACATTTTTGATTAAGGTTGGGCGTTAACTAAATGTGATAAGCATGGCATTGTCAAAGTCTGTACTTTTATTTCAAAGCCATGTGGCAAGCTGTGTAAATTCAGTTTCTATTCAAATTCCACCATGCAATGCACTTCTCTAGTAGGCAGTGCATTAAAAAAAACTCTTGAAAAGTTCCAGCAGGGTGCTCCTATGTAGCACTTCTGAGCATGTCGCATCTAGTGTGCTCCGCTTGCTGCTATTGTCCTTTCCACCGAATCCTACAGGAGGAACCACAGCACCTAAAGGGAGACACGTTATCTGGTACACCTGAAGTGTGGGTTAGCCTGATTTTTTCCCCCGGTAGGTAAGTGTTTAGACTTTTACAAGGGGCTGCTGCTTTACAGTATGCTCTTACACCTAGTGACAGGGTCATTTTAATTGCATTATGGGATAAAGTGTGTAGAATAAAGTTTGCACCATTTGGGACCACAAGAACTTGCTGGACTGTCATTTAAACACACTATTACTATTCTATGATACTACTGGTTTATTTGGCTCTAAGAACAAATGTATTACAAGTAATTATACTAGATTCAGCTTTAGTTTCCATATACCTGTTTCCAGGGCTGGATTTACCTTTAAGCACAGTAGGCACATGCCAATACGTGTCAGTTGCAAAGTATGGTGCTCACTCAATACATAAACAAGGAGAAGTAGCAGTCCACCGCCACCACCAGACGAGAAGATAAAGGACCCATGACTTTACTTGTAAGTTACAGTTAGGCTTAAATGTCAGGTGTTATGTAATTATGGTTCCCGTTTGTCTCCATGCTCCTCTTCACTATGCTTCTAGTGTATCTTGCATATCCCTAATTCTGTCTTCTTGTCTTCCCTTCTAGTCAGTTCTGTGACTGTCCCTTGAAACAATATAGCGTACCATACAGGTCACCATTGCAATAAAATTACTCTACTTTAGAAGTTACTTTACACAACAGAAAATACACTAAATTACCAAAAGTATTAGGATGCCTGCCTTTAAACGCACGTGAACCTTAATGGCATTTCAGTCTTAGCCTGTAGGGTTCAATATTAAGTTGGGCCACCCTTTGCAGCTATAACAGCTTCAACTCTTCTGGGAAGAGGCGATTCAGTTCGCATTGTAGCGCTATACAAATTATTCATTCATTCATTCATTCAAGGCTGTCCACAAGGTTTAGGAGTGTGTCTATGGAAATGTTTGACCATTCTTCCAGAAGAGCATTGGTGAGGTCAGGCACTGATGTGAATGAGAAGGCCTGTCTTGCAGTCTCTGCCCTAATTCATCCAAAAGGTGTATTATTTGGTTGAGGTCCGGACTCTGTGAAGGCCAGTCAAGTTCCTTCACCCCAACCTCGCTCATTCTTGTCTTTATGGACCTTGCTTTTTGCACTGGGCCAAATCATTTGGTGAAGGGGGGATTATGGTTTGGGGTTGTTTTTCAGGGGTTGGGGTTGGCCTCTTAGTTCCAGTGAAGGGAACTCTTAAGGCGTCAGCATACCAAGACATTTTGGACAATTTCATGCTCCCAACTATGTGGGAACAGTTTGGGAATGGCCCCTTCCTGTTCCAATATGACTGCGCACAAGTGCACAAAGCAAGGTCCATAAAGACATGGATGAGCGGGTTTATCATGGAGGAACTTGACTGGCCTGACCTCAACCAGATAGAACACATTTGGGATGAATTAGAGCAGAGACTGCGGACCAGGCCTTCTCAACCAAATCAGTGCCTGACCTCACAAATGCGCTTCTGGAAGAATGGTCAAACATTCCCATAGATGCACTCCTAAACCTTGTGGACAGCCTTCCCAGAAGAGTTGAAGCTGTTATAGCTGCAATAGGTGGGCCAACTCAATACTGAACCCTACGGACTAAGACTGGGATGCCATTAAAGTTTATGTGCATGTAAAGGCAGGTGTCCCAATACTTTTGGTAATATAGTGTATGAAAATTGCATCAAACAGATTGGAAATGCAGAAATCAAGAATAAAACCCTATTTCCATTATTAGGAATGTGTGTAAAGATATAAAAGCACAAGTACTTTCTCCAGTAATAATAGAGTTAATTTAAAAAAAGAGAACCCCTGGGAGTCAATTCCAATTGGTCATGATAAACATAGGTGATGCTCCATCAGTGCAATGATTAACCTCATCCTACTCTAGGATATGAGACAGGTGGTTGGGTATGCTCCGCACTGCAAATAGAATGAATGGGTTAAGATAAGCACAAATGACTCAGCATTGTAACTATGATGCAATAAATAACTACAACTTCCACAGGCTATTCATAGCCACATCTTAAAGGGAAACTATAATGGCTTTGGGGAAGGTTTTATTCAATTTCTGATATGCTTTTAAATAGATTTTATGTGTTTTTACTACCTATATTGTACACTTATGTTACAAATAAACATTTAAAGGAAATCTGTTGCAAGCATAATATAGAGGCTGTCACTTATGTTATGTAATTCTTCCATCTTCAGTACTTTCTTTGTTACTGACCTGGAATATGGACGCAGTGCAGAATTTCTGATTTAGCTTGGACTTCAGTTTCTGCATGCTTGTCCAGATCATTAAATCTTAAAATATTGAAGGAGATGATGGCCAGGCAATCAGCATTTTCAGAATTAGCTTAGCAATTGCAGCATAAATATTTTTCCTATATATTTATTGTAATGCAGATCACATTCATGAGACAGAATTCCAAAAGAAAAAAACTAAATATTCTAACAATACCTCCCAACTTTATGAGATGGAATAGATGGACATCTATTAGTAAAAAGTATGTAGGCAAATTACACCCCATTCCATACTCTGTTACACGGAGAATAAATACACAAAAAATAATTGGTTGATACAGTATTAAACCCAAAAGCAAGTATTTATTATATTGCAGCTTATCAACTCTTAGATGTAAAAGTTGCATCTGTTTTCTTTTTTAGGCCTCTTGCACATTGGAGTAAAAAGCGTTAAGATGCAGATGCGTCTAGTCAAGATCTGTAAGGAAATTTTCACACTGATGGACCAATCGGTTCCGCCTGTCAGTTGTTTAGGTGGACCCGATCGGGCCATCCATTGCTTTCTATGGAGCAGTGGATGTCCTGCCTGAAGACAGCTGTAGTGCAGGGCAGCCTAGCTAGCTGCAAGAGGTAGTGGGTTAGCAAGTGTATATACTCACTTTCCAGCCTATTTTTTTTTGTTGTATAATATTTATTTATAAAGGACAAGAATGTACATTTCAATAAAGGTGCTGTAATATACTGTACACAACAGCTATCTATCTCACTTGTCATTTTTCAGAGAAAGAAAAAGATTGGGAAAAGAAAAAAAAACACATAGAACAATGAAAATAAAATAAAAATAATGTAGCGGCCATAACCCTCGATGGGGCGGCCTTGACTTTTGGGCTTACCGGTTACCTCCGCTTGGCTTGTTCTTCCAGGTATAGGGGTTCCCAGGGTTAGTACCCAACGACTTTGGATGCTGACACCATAAAAGTCCTTTAGAAAGGTTTTTATTTGCAGGGGTAACATCCAACAGACACAGTCTCCTATAGGAACAGAGGGCAAGGGTGAAGAAACTCAGGCACCTTGAACTGCTGACTATTAGAAAGTCTCTAATGCAAACCCAGAAAGTAGCCACTCGCAGCTGGGCTATTTAAAGCTGAACAAATCTCTAGCCAGAGATTATGGCAGTCAGCACTTTAATCCAGAATTTGCAAAGTCTCTGACCTTGAATAAAGTTGCAACCGAAAGTGAACAGGAACCTTTCCTCAGTACCTGGAATGTTCTCTGTCTCCTTGGCAGTACTGGAAAAGTGTGGATTCATTAGTGTCCTTGACAACCCAGCAACCAGGCACTTCTTGGGATGCCAGCTTGTTGACCCTCCTCCGAAGAGTCCTGAGAGCACACCCAGACGCCTTGAATCCTCCCTCAGTTACTGCGCCTCGGACCAGCCGGTTCCGAGACTCAGGAACGGATGGATCCTTGCCCCAGACCAAGTGGGTCTAATGGGGTTAGTCAAATGGACCATGTTGCGGGGCGGCACATGCTGCCGGTCCCGGGACCCCTTGTGGGGCTACCCCGGTCCAGATTCAGGAACAGGCAGCTCCGGCCGAACGAACCCCGAACACGTGACTTCAGCATCTTAAGTACCCTTCCCCAGACTCCTCAGCGGGGCCAGACACACCCACTGATTGGCTCCGGGGAATGCTGATACTCAAAACGTCCAACCAGGCCTGGTTCTGGGCCTGTCATGTGCACCTAACTGTACACATGACCAGGCAGAACCCTAGCACAGCCCAGCCAAACTGATGCCAAAGTTAAACCTGCACAATTAACCCTCAGAACCCCTTTACTGTTCTGAGAAAAAAAACTAAATTTGCACATAGCGGACACCTTGCAAAAGTGTCGCCGCTACACATCCCTCCCGGTCATTTAGACGATGTCCCCATCGTCTAGGCAACAACCAGGGGAAAAATCCTAACCTATTTACAAAAAGGAAAAAAAAACCCTATGCGGTGCCTGAGTTTTAAATGGGTGTTGGTGTCATACATATACACGGCATCACGGAAGTGGTGCCATAATTATGCTGCCTTTATATGGAACACTTGGTAGCGAGAAGATAATTCAGCTGAACAAAAGGAATTTTATTCATAAAAAACTTGTGACAATAGGCAGAATACTGGCAATAATGTCTAGAATAATAAAATTCCAGGAAATGTATTATGGTCTTATTCTAGCCATTATTGCCATTATTCTGCCTATTGTCTATTATCATGCATAACTTACCATTGACATCAGCAGTTACATTTTGAGACATTTATCTTATCATCATGGCTACTGCTGTTATCGTGTTTACTTCATTTTGTTCAGCTGAATTATCTTCTCGCTACCAAGTGCTTCATATAAAGCCCCACTTTCCTTGCTCTCCCTCCTTTCATACATTAGGGATGGAAATACATGACCTTACCGGGCCATGTTTTCATTTAAGGTCCCATAGGGATGGAAATACGTAACCTTACCATGTTCTGGCTTCCTAAAAGTCCCTAAACCCTCAGGAAGTGACATACATAATTTTACATTACAGTATGATACTAGCAGCTGACAGTAGAGGGCAGCGGATCCCTACACATTGTTGGGCAATAATTAACCACTTGACATCCGGCCGTAGCCGAATGACGGCCTCAGCGCGGATGTAAATTCCCGGGAAGGCGTCATATGACGTCCTCCCCTGTTGGCCGTGTCCCTCGGACACAGCCAATCACAGATCGCTGTAAACGGGCAATCACAGCGGCCGTTTACAGCGTGATCGGCGTGTCCAATGGGAGATGATCTCATATGTAAACATATGAGATCATCTCTCAGCGCCGATCCCCCTCCTCACACAGAGACAGCGTGTAAAGGAGGGGGAGATGAACGGCTGCAGCGGCCGTAAGTTAAAAAAAATAAAAAAAATAAATGTGCCATCTGTCCCCACTGCCACCACTGCCATCTGTCCCCAATGCCATCTGCCAGTGCTATCTGTCCCCAATGCCATCTGCCAGTGCCATTGTGCCCAATGCCATCTGCCAGTGCCATCTGTCCCCAATGCCATCTGCCAGTGCCATCTGTCCCCAATGCCATCTGCCAGTGCCATCTGTCCCCAGTGCCATCTGCCAGTGCCATCTGTCCCCAGTGCCATCTGTCGTCAGTGCCATCTGTCGTCAGTGCCATCTGTCAGTGCCATCTGTCAGTACCATCTGTCAGTGCCACCTGTCCCCAGTGCCACATGTCATCAGTGCCACATCAGTGCCACATAGTGCCATCTGTCATCAGTGCCATATCAGTGTCATGTGTCATCAGTGCCACATATTAGTGCCATCTGTCATCAGTGTCACGTATTAGTGCCATCTGTCATCAGTGCCACCTGTCAGTGTCACATGCCATCTGTTATCTGTATCACCTGTCATCAATGCCACGTATCAGTGCCATCTGTCATCAGTACCATCTGTCATCAGTGTAACGTGTCATCAGTGCCACGAATTAGTGCCGTCTGTCATCAGTGCCACGTATTAGTGCCATCTCTCATCAGTGCCACATATTAGTGCCACGTGATATCAGTGCCACGTATAAGTGCCATCTCTCATCAGTGCCCCGTATTAGTGCCATCTGTCATCAGTGCCACATCAGTGTCACGTGTCATCAGTGCCACGTATCAGTGCCATCTGTCATCAGTGCCACGTCAGTGTCACGTGTCATTGTCCTGGTGCTCCAGGGCCTTCAAAAGTGTACTAGGCAGTCAACAAGTTAGATGTGTAATTTATGCTCCTAGAACACGTGATGGTGCTCCCTGCATGTTGGGCCTCTCTAAGTGGCCAGGCTGTGGAAAAGTCCCACACATGTGGTATCGTAATACTCAGGAGGAGTAGCAGAATTTATTTTGGGGTGTCATTTGTGGTATACACATGCCATGTGGGAGAAATAACCTATTACAATGACAATTTTGTGGAAAAAAATAAAAAAATAATTCATTTTGCAAAGAATTGTGGGAAAAAATGACAACATCAAAGACATCACCATGCCTCTTACTAAATACCTTGGAATGTCTATTTTTCAAAAAAGGGGTCATTTGGGGGGTATTTGTACTTTCCTGGCTTGTTTGGGTCACAAGAAATGAGATAGGTCACCAGTACATCAGGTGTGATCAATTTTGTATAATTTGCACCACAGCTTGTAGAGTCTGTAACTTTCACAAAGACCAAATAATATCCACTAATTTGGGTATTTTTTACCAAAGATATGTGGCAGTATAAATTGTGGCTAAAATTTATGAAGACAAATTAATAATTTCCTAAATTTTATCACAGAAACAAAGAAAAATAATTTTTTTTTCAAAATTTTCTGTCTTTTTTCATTTTTAGCGCAAAAAATAAAAAAACCCAGAGGTGCTCAAATACCACAAAAAGAAAGCTCTATTTGTGGGAAAAAAAGGACAAAAAATTCATTTAGGTACAGTGCTGCATGACTGAGTAATTGTCATTCAAAGTGTGAGAGCACCGAAAGCTGAAAATTGGTCTGGATAGGAGGGGGGTTTAAGTGCCTGGTAAGCAAGTGGTTAAGGATACAATACATTGTTTTTGCATAATATAAAGGAGATAATACAAACAAATTGTAGTGTGTGTCCAACTTACAAAAAGGCTGTGTTCTTCTATTTTGCTATACTGTAGAGCTTGGTTTTAAAAGTAACTCATAAAAATTTGTAACTGTCAAAATCTGCCTGAAATCAGTTTTTTGTTTTTTTGTTTTTTTTGGATTTTCTGCTTTGGATGTAATGTTCCTCAAGGGTAGAAACACAACATCCCTTGCTTGGAGAAACAAACCAGGATTGCATACAATGCAGTTCACTCCAAAGGCAGTCCATTCTCCCAGCTCACATATGAAGCCTGAACATCTGCTGTGATATCATTTGTAACATGCACAGCACAGTGCACATAAATTGATATTATGTACGTTAATGTTCCCTTTTTTCTCGGACACAGACTCTCATCTGCTTTACATAGGAAACGAATGTATGTATATAAAACAAAAGCTCTGTACTGTTTTTCCTTATCAGAGATCAAATTCTGGAATTTGTACTCTTCTCTTATTTCACTATGTGGATTAACTGAACCATGGAGAGAACATTTTAGACTATGTATCCTTAAATGGCCCCAGGTTTCAAGTTGTTTACAAAAAATGAAGATAGACACCATTTAGAATGAATAATGGTTCATTACTGATGGACACTACTGTGCTCTTAAAGGAGCTTTCCACTGTGAATAAAATAAGTACACGCTAGCTTTCAGAGTACATGCAGCACAGGATGCTCCCTTATGATAAATGTTTTCTATGTCCTATAATAAGCAAATGAGTTCCCCTTTTTATTCTTCTATATATAGTTATAGTCAATGACTTTAGAGAGTGTGATTATATATTTCTTGCAGGTGTCCAGATAAGGAAAACAAATCCAAACAAAAGTCCATAAACTGTTACTTGAAGTGATAATGTTTCAAAAAGTGACAGAAAAGTGAATGAAAAATCTTGAAGCAAATAAAGTTTTGAAGTGTCTTTAAACAAAGTTCTTGAAGTGATTTGAAACACAATCTTCCACCACACCACCTGTGTTCAGTGCTACCGAAACCCTAAGGAAACGCACTCACCAGCAGTATATGCCTTGCACTCTCATGCTCGGCCAACTCGCTTAATAGCCCCACATGGGTCACAGATGGATCCAGACAGAATGTTAGATAGTTGCACTCCACATATAAGGAAAAAAGAGATGCTTCCAATAGTGAAGTAGAGTAAACCATTTATTTCAACAGCACACAAAATTCCTCAACCATTGTACTCACATCCTTCATATAAAAACAAGGCACTTCAGCATAATCTTTTCTTGTCAAAAGTATTTTATTTAAGTACAAGGAATGTATACAAGTAACATAGAAAGATTACAACACATTCAGCATAGGGAAGCTCGTTTGCTAGTGTTCAGATATACAATCATATACAGTGAAATGGGACAATATAAATAACTATAAGCAATAAAGCATGTGAAATGATGAGAGAAAAAAGGGAAGAATATAATATTATATTTGTTCAAAATTAATTAATTAATTATTATGTATTTATATAGACTGTTGTCTCATTTCGTTTCTTAGACAAGCAAAGAGATTGTCATTTAGATAAAATATAGAGCTTCAAAATCATAAGGGAGGGTAGTACAAAGAAATAGTTATAAAGAGTGAGAAAGAAGGTGAGTAGGAAAAGGGGGAAGAAGAGAGTATAGAAGCTAGAAGAGAAGAAGAGGGGAGTCCGCGAGGCTAGGTCGAGAGTCACCACTACAATCAGAATTAATCCAGGTTGAGTTACCATGGCAGCAGCACATTTTTGTCAAGGGTTGGCGTGGTATATGTAATCCAAGGTTGCCAAATCTTTTCAAAACTGGTGATCGTGTCCATTTCGATAGCTATCATCTTGGCATGGGTCATATAATAATTCATTTTGGCTTTTGTTTCATTTAGAACTAATGTTGGAGTTTTCCAAGCTTTTGCTAAAGTTTGTTTAGCTGCTGTGAAGAGTTGCACTAACAACTTAAATTGGGAATATGTTATGAATTCAGGCTTCAAATTGAGTATTGCCGTTGCTGGATCAACAGGAACTGTTTTACCAAGCAGTTTAGTTGCAATTATGAATATTTCCTTCCAAAATGTTTGTGCTAATGGACACGTCCACCAGATAGGAAAAAATGTGCCCAAATCTGAGCATCCTTGGAAGCATTGTGCCGGATAGTTTTGTACATATTTAGCCACTCTAGATGGAACCAAATACCACCTTGACATCACTTTATAATTAGCTTCAACTGCTAATACATTAGGGGAAGCTGTTTTAACTGTGGACCATATTTGGTTCCAATCAGAAATATCTAGTGTACGCTCTAATGCCGCATACACACGATCGGAATTCTCGTCGAAAAAACTTTTTCCGACGGAATTCCGAAAGAATTCCGCTCAAGCTGTGTTGCCTACACATGATCACACCAAATTCCGACGGTCAAAAACACAGCGGCATAAAACACGTTCGACAGCACTATAAAAGGGAAGTTTAATGCTTCCGAGCATGAGTTGAATTGTTTCCGAGCATGCGTCGGAATTTTGCATGTCGGAATTGCATACACACGATCGGAAAATCCGATAGAAAGGTTTTCCTTCGGAAAAATTGAGAACAGGTTCTCAATTCAAAGTCCGTCGGAAATTCAGACAGAAAAAGACCGTTGGGCATACACACGGTCGGAAAATCCGATGAAAAGCTCCCATCGGACTGTTTCCATCGGAAATTCCGACCGTGTGTACACTGCATTAGTCTTCTTCCCATTTCTGGACATAAGACGGGCTATTTTTATTGGAATAGACCAGTGAGTGAGAATATAAGGTAGAAATTGTTCCTCTAGCGTGGGGATTCTTTTTACAAATGTTTTCAAAACTGGACATATGTGCTAATTGGGGTGATGTTTTGACTAAGGGTGTGAACATTTTTTTGATTTGGAAATATCTGAATAATTCCGATTGTGGTAAACCATATTTTTCACAAAGGGTGGTAAAAGGGATAAATGACGATGAGTGTATACATTTATACAAATTTAGAACATTTCGGGATGTCCATTCTTTAAAAGATTTAGGGGACACCCATGCTAGATAGAAAGCAGGGTTTCTATAAAATGACAATAATGGATTGTGTAAAGATTGTAATTGATTGCTCTTTTTGAATCTATCCCAAAGGGATATATAGTGTTTGGTAATAGGATTTTTTAGGTCTTTTCGGTCTTTAGATGAGATCCATAATAAATTGGATATTGGAATAGGATCACATTCCGTGGCTTCAATTGATACCCATAATGGGGTTTCTTGATATGCATGGTATTTAGCAAGACTCGCTATATGTGCGGCTCTATAGTAATATGCAAAATTGGGACAGCCTAGGCCTCCGTTAAGCTTGGGGAGATATAATGTGTGCAATTGTATTCTTGGTTTGGATGCTCCCCATATAAATGACGACACTTTCCTTTGTATTATTCTTAAATGATAAGCTGGGATCGGTATTGGTAGTACTCTAAATAAATAAAGTAGTTTCGGTAATATCGTCATTTTAACAGAGTTGATTCTTCCGAACCATGACAATGGAAGATGAGACCATGAATTCATTAAGTTAAAGAGCTTTTTTAACAGTGGGGGGTAGTTAATTTTAAATAGGTCCTCTAAAGATGCTGTTAGATGAACTCCTATATATGGGATTGATCTGTCTGACCAAGTAAAAGGGAGGCAAATTTTTGCTGAGTTCAGTTCTATGTTGGAAAGAGATACATTTAGTGCTTGGCATTTTTGGGGATTTATATATAATCCAGAGATTTTGGCAAATACATCAAGAGTAGGAATGAGGTTTGGGCCCAGCATAATCTTTTCAACAGGAAACAAGGACCCAGCAGTGGTGACCCGATATATTATGGTCTCGGCGGACCTGGCATTAATACCAATATGTCTCACCCTCCACGCTGTCTCCTTTCTCTTGCACTTCACTTCAAACGGCACAGCACACCCAGTAACTGGAACGTTGAATGTTAAATGCTCCTCACAGTTGCCATGTAACCATGTCCATTAATTGTTCACTTTATGTATATAGGTGATTAATTGTGTTGTTGTTTTTTTAGCACTGTTTATACAGGGTGATTATTTTTCAGCATTGTCTACACAGGTTAAATATTTTGTTTATTCACAGACACTGTGATTATTAGCGCTGCTGTTTTATTCATTTAAAATCACTTTACATTATTTATTTATTTTAAGTAGCTGCTTAGTTTATTTTTATACACATAGGTGTTTTAATTCATTTTTCTTTGTGCACAGTGGTGGTGTGGAATAGTAGGAGGGCGAACAAATTTATCATACCAGTTTATTTTGAATGACTTTAGAGATGCAATAGATTGTCAGCTCCTCTGCAAAATAGTAGTACAGAGCCTGGGACAGTTTTGAAGGAAAGAAATAGTGAAGTATTGTTATCTGCCCTTAAAGTGGTTCTGAAGGCTCAAGTTTTTTTTTACCTTCATGCATTCTATGGATAGAGAGCGGGCGGGACCAAGCTACGGCTCTGTGTGTGCTCTGCTCTGTGCAAAACCACTGCACAGAGCAGGTAGTATAAAAAAAAAACCAAGCCACTTTAAGTTGTAATAAACTGTTAGTTTCTTGGCCAAGCAACAAGCTCACTATGGGGGGGGGGTTATCAAAACTTGAGCTGACAGGATCGGGAGCAGCTGTGCAATGCAACCAATCAGCTTCTACCTTCAGGTTGTTCAGTTTAAAATTAATTACAGGCGTGGTATAGTTTTACATAGTTACACTGGTCCACCTTGGACCAATGTAACTACAGTTGTATGTATATGTATCACAGGTAAGATGGGATACAGGGGGTCCCCGGGTTACAAACAAGATAGGGACTGTAGGTTTGTTCTTAAGTTGAATCTGTTTGTAAGTCGGAACAGGTACATTTTTTAAGTGTAGCTCCAGCCCAAAAATCTATTTTTAAGTTTTTTAGATAACATAGAGAAGGGTTATCACCCCTGTAACATTTGTTTTTGCTGTCTGTGCCCCTGTTCAGAAGATTTCACTTCACCTTCTGTCCCAATGACAATTGGATATTGAAAATTTTGGGTTGTTAGGGAAGCATGGACTGGTGATAAAGCATCAGTGGAGACACATTTTACCCATAATGACTCTTATAGGAGTGAATTTCCCTTTCTAGGGGTAGATTTCCTCTCACTTCCTGTTGTCTCCCTCCGTTTGTAAGTAGGAGTCGTTTGTAAGTCGGATGTTTGTAAGTCGGGGACCCCCTGTATTTGGATAATGAGCAAGTCTTCCAATGTCACATGAAACATGTGATTACCAAATGGCATGAGCTGTGGTGACATTGGTAATCTAGCATTCATCTCCAGCACTGACTCTCATCTCTGCTCAGCAACTCTAATGCCCCGTACACACGGTCGGAAATTCCGACCACAAAATCCGTCTGATTTTTTCCGACGGATTTTGTCCGACACTGGTGTTGCACACACACGGTCGGACAAAGTTGTCGGAAAATCTGATCATTCTGAACGTGATGACGTTCGTTGCGTACGACAGGACTTCGTAGAGGCTAGTAGCCAATAGCTTTGGTCTTGTAATGTAATCTGAGCATGCGTGGCACTTTGTCCGTCGGAATTCGCTACACACGATCGGAAAAAGTCTGATAGGACTTTGTTGTCGGAAAATTTGAAAGCAGGATCTCAAACTTTTTCCGTCAGAAAACGGAAAAAAAACGCCGACGGAAAAAGTCAGATGGAGCGCACACACGGTCGGAATTTCCGACAACATGGTCCGATAGGACATTTTCCGTCAGAAAATCCGACCATGTGTACGGGGCATGAGATGTTACTTAATATTTTGAATGTCTTAGGAAGATAGCCCTTTGTTTGCCATAGTGGAGCAGTGTAGGGAGACTGGAATGTACAAAGTGACCCATGACTCTTCTTGATACACATCTATATGCTGAAGGTGGCCCTTTGCAATGAAGGCAAACTGTAAGAGCAGATAAACCATAGGTCACAGTCTATAGTGAACTTGTTTTGATTTTTAATTAAAAAATAAATAGCCATTTTAATCTGGCGTCATCAAAATACAGCATCCCTAAAAATGGTTTACAAAAGAAACTGTAATTTGCTTATTCTTGCATCAGTGCCTGAGAGTTTGAGGCATTTATATAGAAATATCTGATGATGCTTTTAAATTTATGTTTACATTGTAAAAGGTGATAAAATAGTACTATACCTCATGACTCATGTTCAGTAAAGGACATCAATCATTGTGAAATAGGCATGCTGCAGTGTGATAAATAAAACCTCATCACTTTCCGCAGAACAAACTATTCTGACTATTTATAGCAGAACACATACTCTGCTCAAATCAATTACGGAAATAACTTTTCTAGCAATTTTTCATGTAATTTTTCATCAACTTTCTCAGATACTAATCTCTAAAGAGAATTTCATATTACTGGACTGTGTATTTTTAGGTTGAGGATAAGCAATAGTCACCACGCTGAAACCAAAGGCCAAAGACGTTGGGATGAATGTCGGAGCTTGATAAAACGCTTCCATATATTTGTTACTGGATGATAAGTAACAAACTGGAAAAAAGCTTACGTTACTGTAGAACAGCTCATTCCCTGGCTCAAAATACAGAGTCACCAAAATATTAAAAAAAGATTCAGCATTCCCATCAGTTTTGGGACCCTATTTGGTTAAAATGTTTAATGAGCTGGGGGAGGGAGCTTCTTTCCATCCAGAGACATTAAGAGCTATGATAGCGGTGATTCCAAAAGAGGGTAAGGATCCAAAGAAATGCGGAAGTTATAGGCCAATATCTTTATTGAACGCGTATCTGAAGATATTCAGTAAGATTATAGCCTTAAGACTACAACAGCAACTACCCTACCTGATCCATCAGGACAGTGGCGTCACTAGGGTTGGTGTCACCTGGTGCGGAAAACATTGGTGTCACCCCCCCCACTCCACCAACTATAGTCACCACTCAGTACAGATCCCCCTCCCTCAGTACAGACCCTCCCTCACTAAGTACAGACCCCCCCTCCCACAGTATAGACCCCCCTCCCTCAGTACAGACCCCCTCCCACAGTATAGATCCCCCTCACTAAGAACAGACCCTCCTCCCTCAGTACAGACCACCCTCCGTCAGTATAGACCCCCCTCCCTCATTACAGACCACCCTCCGTCAGTATAGACCCCCCCACTAAGTACAGACCCCCCCTCCGTCAGTACAGACACCCCCATCAGTGTAGAATCCCCCCTCTTAGGGCAGACACCCCTCCTTTAGTGCAGACCCCCCCATCAGTATAGAATCCCCCATTAGTGCAGACCCCCCATCAGTATAGAATCCCCCCCTTAGTGCAAACCCCCCATCAGTATAGAACCCCCCTTAGTGCAGACCCCCACAGTATAGCCGCGTACACACGAAGGGACTATCCCCCGGGATTATCCCCTGGACCGAAGTCCAGCGGATAATCCCCTCGTGTGTGGGCGCCGGCGGACTTTTTTTGGCCAGTAAGTACGGCGGACTAAAGTTTCAGGTTTTGTTCTCAAATTATCCGCTGGACTTGGCAGTCCAGCGGATAATCCGGTCGTGTGTAGTATGGTCCGGCGTACCAAAAAGGACGCATGCTCAGTAGCAATTTTGTCACGGACTCGCTCGGTCTGGTAAAACTAGCCTTCGTTTTGAAGCTCGCACAATCGTTACGCTGCTGATTTTTTTTTTTTTTTTTTTTTTCTGACAGCGGGATTTGTATGTTATCGTACTTGAAGAATGATTTTGCCTTGCTGGTTGTATATTCACGCAGAGTACGCCCGAACGTTTTTTCTTCAGCATTTTTTTGTGCTTTATATTTGAAGTTATTTTTATATATGATATATATATATATATATATATATATATATATATATATATATATATATATATATATATATATATATATATATATATATATATATATATATATAGATATAGATATAGATATAGATATCCAAATCACCAAATGAAAAATATATCTATATTTCTCAATAAGCCAAAAAAAAAATATATATCGATATCTATATATATATATATATATTAATATATATAGATATATAGATCTATACGTGTATAAAAAAAAAAAAAATATATATATATATATATATATATATATATATATATATATATATATATATATATATATATATATTATATATGTACATATATCTCTATATAGATATTTTTTATTATTTGTTGGTTATCAAAAGGATTAGTTATTACACATGATACAATTGTGGAGTCAGCAGAGCTTGCCCTTAATTCAGATCTTAACCCTCACCTTTCCAGCGACTGCACTTGCAGTTCCATTGAAGTTGCACTTTACACTTGTATTGTCAAATGAATGTTTAGACATGTACCTGCCTACTCCTAAAGAAACTATGTTTTTGAATAACAAGCACGTATATCATTATTTGATGAAAATTAAATGACCATTTATTCTGGTTAAAACAAACAAGGCAAAACAAAATAGGAAGGCAACACTGGAGCCACTTGTAGATTTTGTGAAGACTTTTTGCCCCAACGGCAGACACCAAGTTTGTGAAGCCAAAAATTAAGCTTGGGCACATTTCATACAATATAGGGAGCACAAGAAGATTGACCAGGAATCAGACAGACCAGGAACAGCAGCAGATGACATCTATGTCCCCAAGCTGTGGCACTACAACAGCCTGTGTCTTCTGTGAGACCAGACTGAAGCCAGGCAATCACTTCCGACTCTTCCCACCACGCTGCCCTGCACTCTTCCCTGCAGTCTTCCCTGCACGCTTCCTTGGAGGCTGACTTGTGGTAGGAGGAGGAGTAGGAGGAGGAGGAGGAGGAGGAGGAGAAGAAGAAGACGAGGAGGAGGAGGAGGAGAAGTTGGTGTCGGGCCTTCATGGGTCAGGCGGGTGGATTGTCGTAATTCACCCCTCAAACCCCCCCTAATTGCCTCAGAAATTAGGCCCTCACACAGGTGCCGTTGGCCCCTCTCCATTTCCAGCAACCTGCTGGACACGTAGCTGGCATAGGCCTCTTCTGGAAGGGTGGGTTTGTCCAGAATGGCACTCGCCTTCCGAATCAGTTGCAGTGATTCCTCCTCAACAATGGTCATCCTCCTGGGCCTTCTTGGGGGTAAGGGCAGGGGTGTAGGTAGACTTCTTAATTGGGTCTGGCTGTCTCTCTGGCTCGTGCTGGGCCCAGCCACCTCCTGGCTCTCGTTGGTCATGTCCTCCTCCTCCTCCATACCACTTGTCCCGGCATCATCCTGGGTCAGCTCATCCTGTGTGCAAATAAAATCAAAAATCAAACACCTGTTTTGTGGTTTCTGGCCTCCTCAATCATCCAATTGTAAACTTAGGAACGAGCATCTAAATTTTCCAAAAGATCCAAAAGGCTATCATTTGGACCCCTGCATTTTCCAACCAGATCACCAATGTTGTCTAACGCTTTTTTTGCCACTACTGGATGTATGTATACACTATATATGTATCGATATGTTGCACCAACACTTTTTAGAAGTGTGCATAATTTTTGTCAGTTTTTTTCACAATTCTGAGTTCAGGGTGTTAATTGTTTCACATTTTAACGTTTACAGCATTAATATTCACACAATCACAATTTAGGCTACTAAATATATACCTGGCTCCAGCTGGGCGCATCAGCCTGCTCCAAGGTGGAGGGGTCTTCTCCTTCCGTGGAAGCCTCAGCTGGGGTGGAGGGAAGAGTGGAGGGAAGAGTGGAGGGAAGGGTGGAGGGAAGAGTCGACAGTGATTGCCTGGGTTCCATCTGGTCACCTATAAAAGTCAGTTGGTTGTAGTACCACAGCTTGGGTACATAAACATTCTCTGCTGCTGCTCCTGATCTGACTGATTCCTCAATCTTCTTGCGCTCCCGCTTGTACATGTGCCTTAAACTTGCAATTCTGGCTTCCACAAACTTGGTGTTTGCGTTGGGGACTTTAGTCTTCACAAAAGCCACAAGTGGCCCCAGTGTTGCCTTCCGGACATCCCTATTGCCATATAAAGGGTTCTTGAGCTGCCACAGGTTGGTATTTTTTCTGTACAGGGCAATGAATTCGGACATGAACTGCTGGTCCTTGAATGGATTCAACTGGGGTGATGACATGTTTGTTTCTGTTTTGTTAGTAATGGCAATACAAAAGACCAAAAACACAAATGTTACTTAAAACGCACAACCAGTTTTTCTAAACAAACATTACACAACACACACCACACCCCACACACAGGCAGCAAACCCCTACACACAGGCAGCAACCCCACACACAGGCAGCAACCCCTACACACAGGCAGCAACCCCTACACACACAGGCAGCAACCCCTACACACAGGCAGCAACCCCTACACACAGGCAGCAACCCCTACACACACAGGCAGCAACCCCTACACACAGGCAGCAACCCCTACACACAGCCAGCAACCCCTACACACAGCCAGCAACCCCTACACACAGCCAGCAACACACACATACCCTTAAAAAATGCTGGCCCAAAACCAAAAAAAAAAACACAGTAATGCATCCTAGAAAACACTTACCTTCGTACAGAGCGCTCGCTACTTCCGTTCGGGAACACGTGGGCCCCTCAAACAGCCTTATATACACTGCGCACGCGTCGAAGTCCGCCTGCGTCCTCCGCGTCGCCCGCCCATGACGTTCCTCATGACGAGTATTCCCCGCCCCGCTTCCCCTCGTTGCATTGTTGGTGAATTAATTCATGAATATGGCGGACACATTCTCAGCCAGTAGCGCGGAGGAAAGCCAAGAAGCCAACACATCTGCATCCAGCAGCAGATATAAGGCCACCAATATGGCCTTTGAAGAGATGGTGGAGATGGTGGACATCCTCCAAAGGGAAGATTACGACGGGGAAAATGGCCCGTACCCTCGTCCCAACTTGCGCAAGGACAAGATTCTCACTACAATCGTCAGCACCCTGGAGCAGAAATTCGGCGTACGAAGGGGCAAGGATCAACTGCGCAAACGATGGTCCGACATCAAATCCAGGGAGCACGATCAGTACAGGAGAATTCGAAAAGCCATCAAAAAAAGTAAGTCAAGCACGTGCGCTACTATGGTTATACTTGATATGTCTAATCTTGCGCAGATGTAATTACCATTCGTCCGTGAAACTTGCGCAGATGTTATTACCATTCGTACCTGAAACTTGCGCAGATTTAATTACCATTCGTCCGTGAAACTTGCGCAGATGTTATTACCATTCGTACCTGAAACTTGCGCAGATGTTATTACCATTCGTCCGTGAAACTTGCGCAGATGTTATTACCATTCGTACCTGAAACTTGCGCAGATTTAATTACCATTCGTCCGTGAAACTTGCGCAGATGTTATTACCATTCGTACCTGAAACTTGCGCAGATGTAATTACCATTCGTCCGTGAAACTTGCGCAGATGTTATTACCATTCGTACCTGAAACTTGCGCAGATTTAATTACCATTCGTCCGTGAAACTTGCGCAGATGTTATTACCATTCGTCCGTACAACTTGCGCAGATGTAATTACCATTCGTCCGTGAAACTTGCGCAGATGTTATTACCATTCGTACCTGAAACTTGCGCAGATTTAATTACCATTCGTCCGTGAAACTTGCGCAGATGTTATTACCATTCGTGCCTGAAACTTGCGCAGATTTAATTACCATTCGTCCGTGAAACTTGCGCAGATGTTATTACCATTCGTACCTGAAACTTGCGCAGATTTAATTACCATTCGTCCGTGAAACTTGCGCAGATGTTATTACCATTCGTACCTGAAACTTGCGCAGATTTAATTACCATTCGTCCGTGAAACTTGCGCAGATGTTATTACCATTCGTACCTGAAACTTGCGCAGATGTAATTACCATTCGTCCGTGAAACTTGCGCAGATGTTATTACCATTCGTACCTGAAACTTGCGCAGATTTAATTACCATTCGTCCGTGAAACTTGCGCAGATGTTATTACCATTCGTCCGTACAACTTGCGCAGATTTAATTACCATTCGTCCGTGAAACTTGCGCAGATGTTATTACCATTCGTACCTGAAACTTGCGCAGATTTTATTACCTTTCGTCCGTGAAACTTGCGCAGATGTTATTACCATTCGTACCTGAAACTTGCGCAGATTTAATTACCATTCGTCCGTGAAACTTGCGCAGATGTTATTACCATTCGTACCTGAAACTTGCGCATATTTGATGAAAGTTCCGTTTGTCTTCATAACGTTTATTGAGTTTACCTGGCTTTGGGTTGTTGGAGTTGTAAGGTTGTTTATTATTGTCACTATCTATACAATTACTGCTGTAGTAAGGGTTTTAGGGGTAACTTACACAGGGACTCCAGAGGCTGTTTTGGGGGGGGGGGGGGATAAATATGTTAAGCAGGGTCTCATGCTCACAATTCCCAAAAAATGCTCATCATCTCTAAATACTGTAGGTGGTGACTTTTCAAAGAAGTACACTCACCTGTCCCTTGGATGGTGCAGCTACAATCTCTGATCTTGCAATCATGAAATTAATGTTTGCGGCTTCACTTCCCGGGTCACTATTGGGCATGCGCCAGTTGCGCAATGCAATAGGACTGGTCCGCGCGAGCTCGGGGACCCCTGTGTGTCCCAGCAGACAGCACGGTGGGACGGGATGTGGCGTATACTTCTGTGGGAGTCTAGGGCCGGATGTGTGTGCAAATACCTGCCTTACACAGGTATCTGCAACCCATCCCCCCTAAAAGGTTCAAAATAAGACACCACAGGGGTGCAGGGATCCAATGAGCGGAAGTTCAAATTTAGGGTTGAAGGCCGGTTTAAGTATTGGAGTTTCATTAGATAGACATTTCAATTCTGTCTTCAAGTAGGATCTTCTAACAAACTGCTAATAATTGGCAAGACTTTTAAACAATGTTTACTAATCCTATTTTGGCACTCAAATATCAGTGTGATTCAAAAGTGTACCTTTTTGTGTTCCATTACCATAGGGGGCAAAAGACTCAGACGTCAGTCCGAACCTACGAGGACCTCCCGGCATCACCAGACTAATTGGGCAGTTAGCCCAAGCCCGCGCGTGGATGTGGCGGAACAGGTCGTTGAAGTCGATCAAATCTGCACCCCACCAAGTGAGTGTCTCAGAACACAGATTGAGCTAATAAATTAAGGTCTGCATGTTTTTGACACTTTTTTTCTTGTGTTTTATCTACCCAACTTTTAGGTGATGCTGATCTGTTTGTGGAACGACAAGCTGCGGAGCCATTTTCCACTGACAGTGCCCACAGGCTTATTGGCCAGATCATGGCCTGGAATCTGCAGCTGGAAAATATGCAGAAGGAGATGGCCACCATGCAGCAGGGAATGAAGGACATGATTGATGTTTTGGGGAGAATCTAAAGACCCCTTTTACATTTCTTAACATCAATCATGTCCTTCATTCCCCTTTTGATGCGCTGTTTAACTAATTTTAGAGGCCAAATTTTTAATATGCACACGGTATGTCAACATGTGCTATGTGCCATCAGGGGATCTCAATGGACGCATTTGGTGTTTGCAACCCCTAATGCTAGTAGGTGAGAGGGAAGGGGTTTCACACACAAAACACGTCCATTGATTCCCCATGATGGAACATAGCACATGTTGACATTACCCATTTTCCAGTTAAATTAGTGTGCATATTAAAAATTTGGCTTCTTCTGTTCATGGGTTACCTGTTGAACTTTGTAAGTTCTGGACTTTTACATTGTGTAAATAATTTCAAATGCTAAGCCAAAATTTTTAAACAATTTTAAACATGTTTTTATGTTTGTTTTAAAAAAATCAATCAAAAAAAAAAAAAAAAATATGTTGTGAGAAAAACACCAAAAAAATGTCAAAAAGATAACATAAAAAAAAAAAAAAAAAAAAATCTGGTTCAAAAAAAAAAAAAAAAAAAAAAAAACCAAAAATAAAAAAAAAAAAAAAAAAAAAAAAAAAAAAAAAAAAAAAGTTTTGGATGTGCACTATAATAAAAAAAATAATGTTTGCACAAATTCAAAAATGTGTGGCTTCTTCTTTTTAAATACTACCAGTTTGACAAAAACATGTTGTGGTTCATTGACAAAGGGGCTTATTTACTAAACGCTAAACAAGTTTGCCACTATTAAGATGTGCACTAGGACAACATATAAAACAGGCCAAATTAAAAGCAAAACAATACGAAACTACCAATATTTCAAACATAAATAACTGTATTTATTCTTTGTAAATGAAAAAGGTGGTTTAAGGGTCTGCTGCCATTTCAATGGCCCCCCTACCATTAAAATACTGTAAATAAAGGTCCCGCACTTGCTGGGCTGATTGTGGTGCGGAACCAAGAGGGCGATTATCCAGCCCTGTCATGTTGCCTTCCACTCCGGCCTCAGGGCCAATTGGTAAGGAGTATGTTCCTGAATGTTTCCGTAAATAATTGTGCATGACACAGCATGCAAGAATAATAGTATTGAGTTTGTACTCTGCCAGATGTAGGGATGTAAGGAGCAATCTGAAACGGTTGGCCATAATACCAAAGGCATTTTCCACCACCCTTCTTGCTCTGGCCAACCGATAATTAAAAATCCTCCTCTCAGGGGTGAGGGATCGTTGGGGAAATGGCCTCATCAGATGGTCACCCAGACCGAACGCCTCGTCGGCAATGAAGACGAAGGGGAGTCCCTCCACATTATCTTCATCTGGTGGCAGCTCCAGCCCACCAGTTTGGAGACGATGACCGAACTCCGTGTGGTTGAAGACTCCTCCGTCCGACATCCGGCCGTTTTTCCCCACATCCACATACAGAAAGTCATATTGTGCCGACACCACCGCCATCAACACGATACTATGGAACCCCTTATAATTCCAATAGTATGACCCCGAATGGGGTGGGGGCACAATTCGCACGTGTTTGCCGTCAATCGCCCCTCCGCAGTTGGGAAAGTCCCAACGGGCAGCAAACTGGGAAGCCACAGTCTGCCATTCCTGTGGCGTGGAGGGACACTGTGAAGTCAAACAGAAAGATACAATTTAAATTATAAACCAGGCAAAACACCAAACTAAATGCTACAAATTAACAAACAATTTGGAAGAACATATGTATTTATTTTGTAAATCCTTGAAATAAAGCCAAAAGATTAAGGATAAAAGGGACAAATCTCTGATTGATGACCCCTCTGATGGACCAGAGAAGATAATAATGGGGATGTGGGTGGGGAGTAAATAATTGTAAGGTCACACAATACACATGCAATTAATTAAAGGTGTGTGTGGGGGGGTGGGGATAATTACAAGCTGACCAAAACCACATGAGATTAATTATCAGGGGGTGTGGGGGGGTGGGGATAATTACAAGCTGACCAAAACCACATGATATTAATTATCAGGGGGGGGGGTGGGGGGGTGGGGATAATTACAAGCTGACCAAAACCACATGATATTAATTATCAGGGGGGGGGGGGGGTGGGGATAATTACAAGCTGACCAAAACCACATGATATTAATTATCAGGGGGGGGGGGGGGGTGGGGATAATTACAAGCTGACCAAAACCACATGATATTAATTATCAGGGGGGGTGGGGGGGTGGGGATAATTACAAGCTGACCAAAACCACATGATATTAATTATCAGGGGGGTGGGGGGGGTGGGGATAATTACAAGCTGACCAAAACCACATGATATTAATTATCAGGGGGGGGGGTGGGGATAATTACAAGCTGACCAAAACCACATGATATTAATTATCAGGGGGGGGGGGGGGGTGGGGATAATTACAAGCTGACCAAAACCACATGAGATTAATTATTAGGGGGGTGGGGGGGTGGGGATAATTACAAGCTGACCAAAACCACATGATATTAATTATCAGGGGGGGTGGGGGGGTGGGGATAATTACAAGCTGACCAAAACCACATGATATTAATTATCAGGGGGGGGGGGGATAATTACAAGCTGACCAAAACCACATGATATTAATTATCAGGGGGGGTGGGGATAATTACAAGCTGACCAAAACCACATGATATTAATTATCAGGGGGGGGGGGGGGGGGATAATTACAAGCTGACCAAAACCACATGATATTAATTATCTGTGGGGGTGGGGATAATTACAAGCTGACCAAAACCACATGATATTAATTATCAGGGGGGGGGGGGTGGGGATAATTACAAGCTGACCAAAACCACATGATATTAATTATCAGGGGGGGTGGGGGGGTGGGGATAATTACAAGCTGACCAAAACCACATGATATTAATTATCAGGGGGGGTGGGGGGGTGGGGATAATTACAAGCTGACCAAAACCACATGATATTAATTATCAGGGGGGGGGGGGGGGATAATTACAAGCTGACCAAAACCACATGATATTAATTATCTGGGGGGGTGGGGATAATTACAAGCTGACCAAAACCACATGATATTAATTATCAGGGGGGGTGGGGGGGTGGGGATAATTACAAGCTGACCAAAACCACATGATATTAATTATCAGGGGGGGTGGGGGGGGTGGGGATAATTACAAGCTGACCAAAACCACATGATATTAATTATCTGGGGGGGTGGGGATAATTACAAGCTGACCAAAACCACATGATATTAATTATCAGGGGGGGTGGGGGGGTGGGGATAATTACAAGCTGACCAAAACCACATGATATTAATTATCAGGGGGGGGTGGGGGGGTGGGGATAATTACAAGCTGACCAAAACCACATGCAATCAATTTAAAATTGAGGGTCAAGGGGGGTGAAAGGGGGGGTGAGTAAAGCTGTACAATGGAGCTGGTAATATACATTTTTAAACAAAGAAAGTGACTAGGCTAGGGGTGTTTAGGGGGCCAAGCTTCCATGCTGGGGAGGTTGGTGCAAGCAAATATGCATGTGACCCACTAAATAATACATTCTTAAAACTATTTCGATAAGTCAACCATAAAATACTAGACAAAAAAACAAAATCCAAAAATAAAAGGAATAGGGGACATTCATAGAATAGTCCTATCATGGTAATTAGCTAATGATGACATTGATGCACTACATTAACAAACATACAAGACATAGGTAATTTTAAAAGAGAAGACTTACCTTAATGTATTCCTCCTGCAGGACGTGGATAATGGCAGAACAGGTCTCTGGAATAATGAGCCCCAGAGCCTGGGGGGAGATGCCTGTCGTGAACTTGAGGTCCTGCAAGCTTCTCCCCGTCGCCAAGTAACGCAACGTGGCGACTAGCCTCTGCTCCGCACTGATGGCTTGCCGCATGCAGGTATTCTGCCTGCTAATATAAGGGGACAGCGAAGCCAACAGACGGTGAAAAATGGGGTCCGTCATCCGGAGATAATTCCTGAAATCATCAGGATTATTCTCACGGATCTCACGGAGCAAAGGCATATGCGAGAATTGGTCACGCTGGCGCAACCAATTCTTGGTCCATGAACTCCTCCTCACCCTGTTCATGGACCGGGCTCGTGCCAAGGTGTTAACCGCAACACCGAGCCCCTGCACAGCACGAACTCGTTCCCGAGTACGTCCACACTCCATGGCTTCAAAACGGTCGGCTGATCAAACAAACAACTTAACAGAACGCACTGAAGAACAGCAAGGCCTATGAAGAACGACCTGAAAAACAGGAACGAGCGGACCAGAACGGCCTGAGAACAGGTAGGAACTGATCCACACGCACTGAAAGCCAGATACAAACCTCACAAGCACAAACTGAACGGCAGAAGCGAACGAATTAAGCAGAAGTCTGAGAAGCGCGAATCGTCTCTAACCAAACGTCAACTAACACGCGATACACACGAGATTAGCTGACGGGGCCCAAAGGGTGTCGTTTGGGATCTCGAGCTTCCTTTTTCTAGTCCCGTCGTACGTGCGTACGTCATCGCGTGAACCGCCGGACTTTTTTGCGTGATCGTGTGTGGTCAAGTCCGTTCGCTTTTTAGTCCAGCGTACC
This sequence comes from Lithobates sylvaticus, assembly GCA_028564925.1. Classification (NCBI taxonomy): domain Eukaryota; kingdom Metazoa; phylum Chordata; class Amphibia; order Anura; family Ranidae; genus Lithobates; species Lithobates sylvaticus. Next base: position 115,367,569 of record CM053026.1, read on the forward strand.
TAGCGGGAAAGTCCAGCGGATTGTCCGCTGGACTTAGGTCCGCCGGGAAAAGTCCGTACGTGTGTACGAGGCATATTAAGAGAGGAAATTTACTCTTCTTATTTCTCTGTCTTCATCCCCTTTCATTTTCTTTTTTTTCTTTGATGTTTGTAATATTTGCAAACTTTCAATAAACGTGTTTAAACATAAAATATTTTTATTAATGAAAACATAAGTTATTGAGATGCACAGGCAGCAGTATCAGACTTGTTGGTTGTTATCAAGACATTCCAGCACTGGAATAGCACACTTTAGATAGTAATATTAAATGGTACTTTAGTTTAACATATTAACCAATTAAATGAGCTAGTGATTTGAAAATATGGTATATGCACAGTATTTTCTGCAAATTAAGTTCAACTACAGCACAACATAAGAATCAAAAGAGAATAATTTATATGCTTTTAATAACCCTGAAGCTGAATTATCAGAGAATATTGTAGTGATTCTAGTTAGCCTTAAGCTCAAGGTGGTCCTCCGGCTACCATCCTCCTACACCAAGACTGTCTTTGGGTTGTATTTGGTGCCCCAAGTAAAATTCTGGTATGGGGATTCCCTCTGCCTTTTTTACTATATGATAAAGTGAATCTTTCAAATTTTTCACTAAGTATTGTTAGTGGCAACAAAAAGCATGATCTTCTATAAGGCTACTTTCACACTGGAGCGGTGGGGGCGCTGGCGGTAAAGCGGCGCTATATTTAGCGGCGCTTTACCGGCGTTTTAGCGGCGCATTTCGGCCGAAAAAGGGTCAATACCCCCCGCAAACCGCCGCTGCAGCGCGTTTTGCGGGCGGGTTCGGAGCGCTGCCCCATTGTTTCCAATGGGAACGGGCGCTATAGGAGCGGTAAATATACCGCTCCTACAGCGAGCCAAAGATGCGGCTTGCAGGACATTTTCCAGCGTCCTGCAAGCGCACCGCTTCAGTGTAAAAGCCCTCGGGCTTTCAGACTGAAGACACAGCAACAGCTGTTTCGGGTCGGTTTGCAGGCGCTATTTTTAGCGCAATAGCGCCTGCAAACCGCCCCAGTGTGAAAGGGGCCTAAGGGATTGTTTCTGTGCCTTTCTAATCACAATGTTACACCCCTTCCTGGCATGACACAGTATTGACAAAATCATAATTGCTTCTGTTCACTTCTTTATTACGTTTTCTGTTATGGCCACAATTTGAGGCAGTTTTTTTTATTTATCCTCAGGATGAATATAGCGTTCTGTTTACATTACGGATTTACTATACTTCATCATGTTATTTCCACTTATATAGCCATTATTTATATTCCTGATCAATTACTGTATTTTTGTATATACCATATATTCTTAATTGGAGTTCTGTGGAACTCTTGGGTTCTACAGAGGTTGCAAAGGGGTCCTTAACCACTTGCCTACTAGGCACTTTCACCCCCTTCCTGCCCAGGGCAATTTTCAGCCTTCATCGCTGTTGCATTTTGAATGAGAATTGCACGGTCATGCAGCACTGTACCGTATGAAATTTTTCACATTTATTTCACACAAATAGAGCTTTAATTTGGTAGTATTTAATCACTACTGGACTTTCTATTTTTTGCTAAACAAATGAAAAAAGACCAAAAATGTTGTTCCTTAGTTTCTGTTATAGAATTTAGCAAACAGGTAATCTTTCTCCTTCACTTATGTGTACCGATGAGGCTGCACTGATGACCACTAACAGGCAGCACTGATGGCAACCAGCAAGTGTGTTTAAATCAATTAAATGATTGGACACAGTTTATCACATGGTAAAGAGCCACTGTGATTGGCTCTTTACCCAGATCTGTGATCAGCTGTGTCCAAAGGACAGAGCGCGCCGGGTGCGCACTACAACGGGCGCGCTGTTCTGGGAAGATGTCAATAGACGCCTTCCCAGAACTGGACGACCACGCTGTAGTCGTCATTCTTGAACATGAAAGGTCTTGTTTTTCTTTTGTTAAAAATAACAAACATTATATACTTACCTGCCCCGTGCAGTTGGTTTTGCACAGAGCAGCCCTGATCCTCCGCATCTCAGGTCCCTCGTCGGCTTCCCTGGCCCCTTCCTACTTTTGAGAGCCACCACAGCAAGCAGCTTGCTATGGGGGCATAGGAGCTAAGCCACAGCTCCCTGTGTCCATTCAGGCATGAACCTGTGGCCTGGCTATGCCCCCTCTCTCCCCATTGGCTGACTGACTTTGATTGACAGCAGCAGGAGCCAATAGTGCCGCATTGCTGTCTCAGCCAATGAGGAGGGGAGTCCGGGGAAGCCGAGACATTCGTGCAACATCGCTAGATCTAGAGGGACCTCAGGTAAGTATTAGGGGTTGCTGGGGTGGCTGCTGCACTCAGAAGGCTTTTTATTTTAAGACCCCTTTAAGACCCCTTTCACACCAAGGGCGTTTTGCAGCGATATAGCGTTAGAAATAGCACCTGCAATCCACCCTATAACAGCTGCACCATTGTCTCCAGTGTGAAAGCCGGAGGGCTTTCACACTGGAGCGGTGCACTGGCAGGACGTCAGGAAAAGTCCTGCCAGCAGCTTCTTTGAAACAGTGAAGGAGCGGTGTGTTTACCGCTCCTCCACCGCTGCTCCCCACTGAAATCAATGGGGCAGCGCTGTAATACCGCCAGCAAAACGCCACTATTGCGGCATATTTAACCCTTTCTCAGCCGCTAACGGGGGTAAAAGCGCCCCGCTAGCGGCCGAAATGCACCGCAAATCCGACGGTAAAACGCAGCTAAAAATAGCGGCGTTTTACCGCCGACGCTATGGGCGGCATGGTGTGAAAGGGGTCTAAAGGAGTTGTAAAGACAGAAGGTTTTTTATCTTAATGCATTCTATGCGTTAAGATAAAAAGCCATCTGTGTGTAGCAGGCTCCCTGACACCCCCTAATACTTACCTGAGCCCCCTCTCTGTCCACGAATCCCTCTGCCTTCCGGGACTCTCCCTCCTGATTGGCTGAGACACAATATTGGTGCCATTGGCTCCCGTGGCTGTCAATCAAAGTCAATTAGCCAAGTAAGAGATAGAGGGGGCAAGGCTGTGTGTGCGGTTTCATGTCTGAATGGACACACGGAGCTGCAGCTCGGCTCGGGTGTCCCCATAGCAAGCTGCTTGCTGTGTGGGCACTGGACAGAAGGGAGGGGCCAGGAGCAGCGAAGAGGGACCCAAGCAGGGCCGGGACAAGGGATGGGCAGGAGGGGAAGCTGCCCTGGGCGCAGTGAAGCAAAAGGGCAAAGAATGGGTTCAGGGTGGAACACCGATTCTCTGGAATGTATTAACAGTGGGGAAGGAGGGCACAATTCTGGATCCTTGCCTTGGGCTCTGGACAACCCTGTCCCGGAACTGGACCCGAGAAGAGGAGGATCTGGGCTACTCTGTGCAAATCCACTGCAACAGGTAAGTATGATATGTTTGGTAAGTATGATATGTTTGTTATTTAAAAAAACTAGACTTTACAATCACTTTAATGCATAGAATGCATTAAGATAAAAAACCTTCTGCCTTTGTAATCACTTTAACAAAGAGATATACCAAACAATTATTTTAATGGTATATTAAACAAATCTAAAGAAAAGTTCATTGTTAGGGTTTACATACACTTTAATCACATTTTAAAGTAACAGCTGGTAATACAAACAACTGCAATTTGCATATATTTTTATGTGTCAATGTCTCAAGTGTTTATGTCTGTAGACAGATGAGTCAGGGCTGCTTTGCTTAAAGTCAAATCCTATCCGGGGTGATTTCATTGCTTTGACAATAAGTATCCTGGCATATGGTTTTCTGAGATGTATATACTCTTTAAAAGGCACTATATTGCTATTTGTATTCTATTAATGGGTCACCAATCATTGTGTGTGTCAGTAATTATAGTTTTCAACATTTATAACTGTGGAAAGATTTATTTTTAGTTTGAGAAAAAGTACTAATTTTTTTGAATGAGATAGAGTACTTTGAATGAATGTTTAATTCCTGGGGCTACGGCTGACCTTTATTTAGATAGTAATTTGAATATTCTTTATTCTACATTCAGTATAATATACTTGATATAGTTAGACACATTGGGGTTGATTTACTAAAACCAGAGAGTGCAAAATCTGGTGCAGCTCTACATAGAAACCAGTTTTGAACAAGCTGACGTTAGAAGCTGATTGGCTACCATGTACAGCTGAGATTTTGCACTCTCAAGTTTTAATAAATCAACCCCATTGTGTGTTTACGTTTTATTTATATGCTTCCTTGACACGCTAACACTGACTATACCCACTGTAATTTTCAAGCAACTTTAACTGCTTCTCGACCGACTATTGTAAATGTGCAGCAGCAAAGCAGCCTCCCTGTGCTGGATCACATACCTAGGGCGTAATCCGCACGTCCGCTGATCTGCGGCTCTCGGTCAATGATTGGCTGCTGAAACCTGCTAATCGGCTCACGGAACAGAGCTCCTTTGCTGCTTTTTTTTTCCTTAGTAAAAGCAGCACATACACACATTACACATACCCTGTTTCCCCGAAAATAAGACCTAGCGTGATTGTCGGTGATGGCTGCAATATAAGCCCTACCCCCCCAAATAAGTCCTAGTTAAAGTCCTTGTAGGTCTTATTTTCAGGGTAGGGCTTATTTTCGGGGGAAACAGGGTAGGGCTTATTTGGGGGGCAGGGCTTTTATTGCAGCCATCACTGACAATCACGCTAGGTCTTATTTTTGGGGAAACAGGGTAGTTAGGCACACATTTAACCTCTTTTGCCCTAGATGTGAACCCATTCCTACCCAGTGTCATTAGTACAGTGTATATTATTAGCACTGTTCACTGTATTAATGTCACTGGTAATGTCAGTGGCAGTTAGTCAGTTCCCCCCAGTGTCATTGTCAGATTGCCCGCCGCACTATCGCAGTTCTGTTATAAGTCGCTGATCATCACAATTAGTATAAAACAATTAAATAAAAACTCCGGTATATATACCATAGTTTGTAGATGCTATAACAAGCCAATCAATAGACACTTATTTTTTCTTACCAAAGACATGTAGCAGAATACGTTTTGGCCAAAATGTATTAGGAAATTGTATTTTACATTTTTTTTTATTGGAGAGATTTATAGCAGAAAGTAAAAAAAATATATATTTTTCAAAATTGTCTGCCTTTTTTAGTTTATATTAAAACTCAGTGGTGATCAAATACCACCAAAGCAAAGCCATATTTGTGTAAAAAAAATAAAAAAATTTGGTTTGTGTACAGTGTTTCATGACCGCGCAATTTTCAGTTAAAGTAACGCAGTGTCGAATAGCAAAGAATAGCCTGGTCATGAAGGGGGTAAAATTTTCCAGAGGGCAAGTGGTTGAAGGCATAGTTCACCTTTATCAAAAAACTGCCTATGCAGATAAGGGGCATCTGTAAATTAAAGCAAACTGTGCAGCTTTGACCAAAGTTGAATAATGCCCTTTCTAACTTAGAAGAAGTGCAGTGGAACTTATGAAATATATTATTTAAAAAATGTGGAAAAAAAAAAAGATAATAAATAAGTATGAATGATCCATCACATTGAACAAACTGTTGATAGCTTTAAGTTAGCTTGATAGACTTGATCACTTCTGCAATCAAAAGCTGGTTGAAAGTGAATAAAGACCTAGTTCATCTTTACCAAAAAAACTGCCTATGGAGGTAAGAGATGTCTGTAGAAAAAAACAAGCTGGGTAGCTTTGACCAAAGTTGAATAATGCCCTTGCTATAGGTGTAGGTTATTTATGCACCTCATGAAGCCTGAATGTAAAACTTCTAGGACATTGCTAAGAGGCATCTAGCTATTACTGTTCACCCCCTAAATCACAGAAGTGTGCTATCAAATGCTGAGCTCAGAGCTACTGCATCATGGAAGAGAACGCACATGTGAGGGGGTTGGAATCAGAGAAGGAACTCTCTCCTGTAATGGTGAACGTGAACAGTAACAGCTATGCTTCTCTTAGAAACGTCCTTAGCAATGTCCTAGAGATTTCTAGTCAGGCTTCAATAGGGAAGGAAATAGCCTACACCTATACAAAGGGCCTTATTCAACTTTGGTTAAATCTGCCCAGCTTGTTTTTACCTGCATAGGCAGTTTTTTGGTAAAGGTGAACTAGGTCTTTATTCACTTTCAACCAGCTTTTGATTGCAGAAGTGATCAAGTCTATCAAGCTAACTTAAAGCTATCAACAATTTGTTCATTGTGATGGATCATTCATACTTATTTATTATCTTTTTTTTTCACATTTTTAAAATAATATATTTCATAAGTTCCACTGCACTTCTTCTATGTAATCACCTCCCTTGCCCAAGGGTCTCTGTTAGCTAAGAGCTCTATTCATCTCTATAGGGAACAGAGGTTGCTACTTATGCCTAGTACACACAGTAAGTTATTTTAGTTCAACCCAGCGAGCTGAACAAAAAAACTGCGGAGCTCGCTGTACTAGCTATACGATCTTAGTACAGCAATCTACCTACTGAGCTATTGTGTTTTGCCAGACCACACCAGTCAGTGCTCGCAGCCATTGGTTGCCAGAGCTGATCAGATGCCAATCGGCTGTTGGATTTCCAGCATGCTCGTCCAACAGAAGTCGGTTGTGAGATCTGCTTTTATTGGACAAGGACCTGCACACACGGGCAGAATGTTAGCCATTTCTACTGTACCAACTGATTTCAGCCAATATACCGCCCGTATGTACGGTGCATTACATAGGTGGACACAATTCTCTTCCTCTACATGGCAGAAGTGTGTCCATTGCAGACTTGCCCTGTGTGTTCTAGCATCCCCCATTCCCTAGAGGTGAACAGAGGTTTTCAAAATAGATAATTGGCTGAATGATCACATAGCTCCCAACTGTCCCTTATTTTGAGGGACTGACCCTGATTTGGAACAATGTCCTTTATTCCTCCTCATTTGTCCCTCATTTTGGTCTGATCTATATAGTTGTATATAAAATGCACTTTTTATCTATCAAAACGTGTTTTCCAGTGCTAAACCTTTCATCTGATTTCTAAATTGCTGCATTTGTAAATTGCAAAAGCTAATATAAAGGAATAGAAGTGGTAGAAAAGCACTTGTGGGTTTAACCCATCTTGTTTTTTTGTACAATTCTCCTTTAAAGGGGCGTGGCAAGGGGTGTGTCCTATGCCTTCATACTTTTGCTGATAGGTGTCCCTCATTCCCATCTCAAAAAGTTGGGAGGTATGTGATCAGCCAGGGAGTAACTGTAAGGCCCCTTTCACACGGAAGGCCCGTTCAGATCCGCCTGTCAGTTTTGACGGCGGATCTGAACGGGAGCTCCATGTTACTCTATGGAGCGTCGGATGTCAGCGGAGACATGTCCGCTGACATCCGATCCGGTCCGATCCGCCAAAAGCAGACGTATGGACCACACGTCCAGATCCGTCGGATCGGGTGAGATCGGGTGAGATCGGGTGAAAACGGACACACTGTCCGTTTTCATCCGATCTCTCCATAGAGATCAGCGGCGCTCGCAAGCCCCTCCCCGCTCAGTGAGCGGAGAGAGGCTTGTCATCCGCCGGCTCAGCGGAGATCAACGGACAGATCTCCCGCTGAGCCGGCGGACAGAGGCGGGCTCCGTGCAAGCGGAGTCCGCCTCGTCTGAAAGGGGCCTAACTTGTAGTTTACTAAACAGGTGCAAAGTTGGAAGCAATAATATAAAACAGTTTCAGAATGGCAAAGAGCATGCATACCCTGCAGAATAATACAAAACAGATTATGAAAGTTACACAAACATGGACTCTTCACAGAAATGTCTCTGTGGCTCAGTCAGGGTTACATGTAGCTGCAAATCATGGTCTCTATAAGACTCTACAACAATAGAGTCAAGCTGTGAATCCCTACTTCAGGATAACTGTATAGACAAACATTGTCTTACATTTGTACACCAGAAGGAGTGCCAAAGCCTTACAGTCCTCCACCCAAAAATAACGGTGCCCAGATACCTACTGATCTATTCTGTAAATGATAGAAAACCCCCTTTGTTTTGGTGCTAAGTGATTAAACTCACATCTCACATGCCCTTACACAAAGATGTAACAACATGTTCACACTTTCCAATGCTCAATATTATTTAGAATTATGGCCATACATGGGTCAAATTTCGAAAGAATTTTCTTTCGAAAATCTTATCTAAGAATTTTTGTTCGTATTTTGCAACATTAGTGGGCCGCAGCAACAGCTGATTTGCGTGCAGCAATCAAATTTGAGTATTCAGACAGGTTGGACATTTTTTGATTTTCTAATCAATTATGGGAGAATTATGCGAGAAATGTAATTGAGAAAGAAATGCGATGTGCAAGAAAAGAAAATTCCCGGAAAGAAAAGAAAATTCCCGTAAAGAAAAGAAGATTCCCAGCCATGAAAAGTTTTTTATGTAGCAACATGAGGTGAAATTGAAGGCTTGGTTGGCCGAATTTCGAAATCAACTGTGACACCATCGGATCACAAAACGCACGCATTTTCTGATTTCTTTTAAAATTCGACCATGTATGGCCAGCCTTACCATATTATCGTAAGCAATTCTCGCATCTGCTGAATTATTTGCCACACCTGAGCATGTATAGTGGCTGATAATTCTCATTCTTCCTGATAATTGCACACCATTGCTTCCATTCACTGTTAACAAAGTATTACCTTTGTTATGACCTTGTGGTGGATTTGCATGCTTGTTTCATACACATTCTTGAATGACATTGGTGATATATTTAGTTTCTAAGTCATTAACTGCTGGAGGCACCAATCTCAGTATTATTAACCATATTACACCATACCTGTAGCCTTTTACTTCAGTCAATGTATTATTTATTTTACAATGATCTTCAAATACTAACTCATGTTTCAATGCAAATGGTTTTTAGGTTATTTCAAGCTCAGTACAGTAGCTTTGACTTTTCTTTTTGCATTTAACAAATTAATTTTATGTAAATATTGTTTGTGTGCGTGGAGTACTTTACCTGTAGTTATTTGACACATACACAATATTTACCATCTTAACTACCTATGAGCATTTTTTTTAAAGGAATGAATTATTAAATGTATATTATTTGGTATCATAAAATAGGACAGTTTTAAATTGAATGCTGGGTAACTCTCAGACGGTCATTTGAAATGCATGCCAACATTTTTGTATATTGAAATTGCCAAGAACTGTCCAGAAATTATAGCAAAGGACAGACAACGACATCATATAAGAGTCCATTGTACTATGTGCACAGGTGGGGCAAGGGGAGCAAAAAGATGATCAAAGAAAATGAATGAACAAAAGCCCTGACACGGGGGAAAAAATAGGCATTACCAGAAGTGGAATCTAGTAATGGACTGAGTTAGGTTTACATGGCCAAAACAGATAACGGCAGATTTCGAATCTTTATATTTGACTCTTCCAGATAGATGTATGACAAAGCAAACCCAGTCAAGATAACTTTTTAAATGTACAACAACTGCATACAAGGAAAGCACCGCTCTAAGGCTTGATTCACACCTATGCATTTTGAGTGCTTTTTGCATTTTGCAGATTTGCACTACAGAACATGTTCCATAGGAACCCATGTTAAATGGACTGTAGTGCAAATCTGCAAAATGCAAAAAGCACTAAAAACGCATAGGTGTGAATCAGGCCTAACTGTGAAGCCTCAGGTAGAGTAATTGAAAACAACACATCTACTCCAGGTGCTCTGGTTTGGGATGTCCTCTTTTCATCCAACAACGATAGTTCAAACATGAAAACAAAATACCAGAGACTCTGGAAATTCTTCAGTATGCTTTATTGCAATATGACCAATAAAAGGTAACGGTTGACGCGTTTTTTGGCACAAGCCTTGTTCACAGCACAGTCACTATATATGAACACAGCATATAAATACAAAAAAGATAAAAAGATAATGTAAGTCACTCCCACTAATTGAATGATGTCAGTGATTGAGATAGACAACTGATGCAGGTATGTAGCTTTCAGGGAGTGGTAACTTACAAAACTTGTTTAAAAGGAAAAAATCTGCACTAACCGGTGATGGTTGATTAACGAGGTACAAATGACCTCAAATTTTCGTTTACGAATTTCGGATCCAAATTCTGTTACAACGGAAACGTGACTGGTGTTTTGTTGACCAATCAGAGGTTTTCTTCTGCTGCTGAGTGAGGGTTGGGAAAATTACCTTTTTTAATATGGGAGTGGGAGACTGGTACTGCCAGTCGATGGGAGATTCAGAATCAGTCAAAATAAGAATAATTACGATTATTCGTTATGATGAAGTTAGAAAGACAGCACAGCACAGGGATGGTGGGAGCCCCTCATAATGATAAATTCATCATAACGAACGTTCGTAATTGTTATGAAAAATTCACATTTCGTACAAATCCAAATATAATTTCGGACACGAATTAGGAAATACGAATTAACGGCTAATACGAAACGTAACGAAACGAAACAAATTTATTGACGGCGCACATGTCTACTAAATATTGATTTGATTTGGATTTCTCTTCTGTTCATTTACCTTCCATATTGTTAATTGATAAAAATAAACTATTAACAGTTCTATTTCTGAAAGCATTCCTAATTTACAGAATTATTTTACACCTGCCTAAAATATTTGCATAGTAGTGTATATGACTAGCAATGGCATGGTCCTAAAGCATGTTTCTGTGCATATGATATAATTTCTTCTGGAAACGAGACAACAGAAAACCTCCCTAGTGTGGCCCCATCCGGTCCCCAAAGCAGCATCATGGGCTAATTGTGTCTATAGTTACATCACTGTCTCTGAGATTGCAAGAAAATTGTGAAATATGGTGAAAACATTATTTTACACCATGAAAATTGTTTAGAATATGCAGTGCTTTAGCAAATGTCATCCAGTTAGGGTACTTTAAGGTCTGTTACGAGTTTATGAAAACTGTGCAGATGCTAATGTTTATGTCTTCCAACTTTAATGGCTTTAAAGCCAATGTGGGGTGTGCTTGGTTATCTGAAATTGACCAAGTCACCAAGAAACAGCATGTATCAAAGGTGTGCTTTAAAAAAGCACCAGTGACTGTTTTCCACTCCATCACTTTAAAGGACAGAACATATTCCAGATGGGAGGTGGTATGCGCGGTGCTATGGGAATATGTTAACTAGATGTCTTATGTTGGCAGTGCAATCACATTATCTTTCTGTTTTTTCTTCACCTCAAATGTCTGTTCCAAAGACTCAATGAAACATAACCCAATGGAAAATTACTAGGTTTGTACAAGCCTTGAGGCTAAATTGTCCTGCTTTACATCAGGCAGAAGATGGGAATGTGATGTGAGCTATTACACAATTAGCCAGTGATGAAAGAAATGGGCAAGAGGTTATTGATGAGTATTAACTTAATCAGCAGCAATATCCATATTAACAATCATCTCAAGGACATTTCAGCCAACATTTATCCAGATTTACCTTCCCACCATACAGCCTTTAGAAATAATATAGTATAATACATTGATTATAAGTAGTGGAAAGAAAACAACTAGTATTTGGTGCCTTAAATGAACCTTCATTCCTCCTAAAGTGTATGTAATTTTTTTTTTAAGGTTTAAAACACTGGTCAGGTTTTTATTGCTCTCTGTGTATCCGCTAGGGGGATTTGTCTGTTTTACCATTGATACTGGGACACAAACTGATGGCATAGCCCACATTTATATAGCGGTCACTACTACAGAAATAAAGGAGAGATCTTACAATGGAAACACCTGTATAATGTATTGATGAAACCTGTCTAAGCCCCCGTACACACGGTCGGAAATTCCGACCACAAAATCCGTCAGATTTTTTCCGACGGATTTTGTCCGACATTGGTGTTGCATACACATGGTCGGACAAAGTTGTCAGAAAAATCCGATCATTCTGAACGTGGTGACGTTCGTTGCGTACAACAGAACTACATAGAGGCTGGTAGCCAATAGCTTTGGTCTCGTAATTTGATCTGAGCATGCGTGGCACTTTGTCCGTCGGAATTCTCTACACACGATCGGAAAAAGTCCAATCGGATTTTGTTGTTGGAAAAAATTTGAGAGCAGGATCTCCAATTTTTTTCCGTCTGAAATTTCGACGGAAAAAGTCGAATGGAGCCCACACACGGTCTGATCGGACATTTTTCGACTGAATTTTCGACCGTGTGTACGGGGCATAAGAGGGAATTTCTCTTTACTTTAGAACAGGAAATAAAGGTTAGGCTTCTAAATTTGACACTGAAAGTGAAGACAATCACAGGAGTTCAATCATTCTTCTATCCACTAAAAAAGTTTTACCTTTAGATCTACTTTAAAGTGGAAGCATCGTTTTCAGCCAAGGAAGCTGCCATCTTGGCCTCCGTTTAATTTTTAACTGCCATGAAGATGCACATGTGATCAGTTATGACACCAGCTATTGGATGGTTTGACAGTTTGGTTGAGAGCACAACCAATGTGACAGTTAGCATTTCCGGCATTCCGGGAATGTAACTGTTTTTTCAAACTGTTAGATCGATGGGTTTACTTCTGCTTTAAAGCGGAACTTCAGTAATTTTTTCATCTTTCCATCTATTAAATCTTCTGCCCTTGTTGTTTTAACTTTGGATAGTAAAAAAATATTTTTTGCCAGTAAATACCTTATACAGTCCACTTCCGGTTTCTTGTCTGGTAAAAAGCCTAGGCTTATGACATCATGCACAGCTCTCTCTCTCACTCTCATGAGAGTTTGCCAAGAAGGGGAGGGGGGTGAGTCATAAGAGGGCCAATGAGGGCTGCAGAGCTGAAGGTGTGCCTCTGTGTCTGTGTAAATACAGGAAGTGAACAGGCAGCAGCTTCAGTTGCCCACAGTTAAAATGGATGCAGCCAGACTCAGTGGATGGTGATTTCTGCAGCATATTTGGCAAGTATAGAATCACAGTATATATAAAATAATATGGAAAGTGGTTGAAGGGAAGCTTCAGAATGGCAAAGATGTTTTTATTAGAAATTATGTGAGTTCCTCTTTAAGACTAAGTTTACCAATACAAAGCTAGAAAACAGCGATAGTAAATTAGAACACTTTCAGAATTGAGCGATAGTGAATCGTGGGGAAATACATTTTATTATTATTATATTATTATTTTTTATAATTATTTATAGTTATTTATTATATTATAATTTATGATTTTGTGTTTAAAACTTTATCATACCGGGGATATCTACTAGACTCTTGTTTGGACAGATTTAAGTGTGTTATTGCTAAGAATTACAGGCCTACAATATAAAAACCCAAATTTCTATGCAAAACAATTGTACCGCTTTGAGACGCAAAAATATGACATAATCATACTGCCAGGGAGGTTAAGCCTTTGATCGCCCCTGAAGTTAACCTCTTCCCAGCCAGTGTAATTAGTACAATTACAGTGCATATTTTTTAGCACTGATCAGTATATTAGTGTCACTGGTCCCCAAAATGTGTCAAAAGTGTCTGTTAGTGTCTGAATGTTGGCAGCAATTTTGCAGTCCCTCTATAGGTCGCTGATCACTGCCATTACTAGTAAAAAAATTAAATAAAAATATCACGCTGTAGACGCTATAACTTTTGTGCAAAGCAATGAATGTATGCAGATTATGGCGACTGCTGATGGGTATGCTAAGAGAATTCTTGGAGGTGTTATAGCTCACCCAAGCACCGCCTAGCACCACCACTGTGCCTCTGACATGACACCATAGGTGTGCGCAGCCTATTGCATTAGGGTGTGCACCCCAAAGCTCAAACACACATTTTAAAATGTATTAAAACATGGACGATGTCAGTAGGGCAGTGTATGTTGTCAGCAGAGCAGTGGACATGTCAGTACGGCAGAGGTTGTTGTCAGTAGGACCATAGATGGTGTCAGGAGGGCAGTGCACAGCATCAGTAGCTTTTAATTTGTATTATTTTGTTTTTTTAATTATTATTTTCTACAATATTATTTTTTTCTTAAATTACAATTTTTTGTAGCCCGTTTGGGGGCTACAAAAACTACTGAGTTCAAACTACTGAGAGGTTCATTTGAACTCTTAAAAACTATTGATGCAAAGGTAATAAAATGGGAGAGCTAATAAGGTAACGTATTGGTAGTGGCATCGGCGGGGGGGGGCCGGGGTAGACCGTGGCTGAAGCCCAGAGTGGGTCCCCAAAAAGCCCTGGGTCTCTAGTGGGCAAGGTTCTATTAATAGCCCCGAGAGCCGCCGAGCGGGGACCGATCTAATGGCGAGTGACGCCGAATGACCCTGAGTGACACCGAGTCACATAGCAGGTCCCGCCTTCTGGAGCCTGCAGCGCCTATGATGGACGTCCCCCTGGTCCAATGGTGGGACCGCGGGACATGTGACGTCCATCATAGGCGCTGCAGGCTCCAGAAGCCGGGAATTACAATGCGCCTGCCGCGCCACATCGATCCCTGCTCCGCTCTCCCCTGCCTGCTGTGATGATGGGTGCGCACCGCACACCACGGCTGAGCTGCTGCTGCAGGACACATGAAGTCTCCTGGTCAGGTAGGTCAGTGTGTGTCACTACCGTCAGTGTATGTAGGTCAGTGTATTGTTGTGGAAATTATATTGTATAAAATTTATGTGAAATTTTATTCTAGGATGTGTGTTTTTATAGATTGTCATCTGTCTCTCTGTGTCTGATTTAATCGAGGAGCACTCTAGCAGAGCGCACTTGGGTTAAATTGAGACCAGTGGTAAAAACGGTCAGTATGAAAACCTTCTCATGGGATTTGAGATGTGTTCTCTGTGTCTGTGGATGTTTGTCGGTTTGTAGGTACCAAGTGCAATGCGCTGGGCTTCTTGCCTTGAATGACTATGCACATTAGAGAAGCGAAGTCCGCATAACGAGAGACACATATTATTTTATCTCTGTATGGCTACGTTATGCCTTTTGGATACATATCTGCTTCAATAAGAAGACATTTGTATGCCTTGTTAATATACTCGTACCGTATATTGACAACACCAGTGGCAATGTCCCCGCAGATTGTCTCAAGCCTGTAAGAACCAGTAGAATGAGCTTACTAGATACTGTTTAATTTGAACAGTATTTATTGGGCTGCATACTGACTAAAAGGGGACGTGTGCACTTCCTCCCGTGAGTGCCCTCCCCTTTGCATGTCACTTCTTTTGATGTTATTTTGTATTGAGGAAGTGCTTGGCTGTTGTGGGCAGTCACTTCCTGTTTGTCATTCTTTTGTGGCCAATGAATAAAAAGCCCAAGGGTCTGTGTTTGAGGGACAGATGCTTGAGGTTCCAACTTGAAGCAGCATTTTGTTCCTGATTCTGCCTGGTGCTATGAAGTACTTTAATTTCCTTGTACCAAAGAGCTTGATACACACGTGCTTTTAAGCGCGAAGGAATTGTTTTGTGCTTTGTATGCATTTAGACGCTGGAAGTGCACATTTTGGCGCAGTGTGGATTTGCGTACAGAGCCCAAGGGAATTTTGCCACGACAGTATGTATGTCAGGTAGGTCAGTGTAGGTCAGTGTATGTCAGGTAGGTCAGTGCATGTCAGGTAGGTCAGTGTAGGTCAGTGTAGGTAAGGTAGGTAGGTCAGTGCGTGTCAGGTAGGTCAGTGTAGGTCAGGTAGGTCGGTGTATGTATATCAGGTAGGTCAGTGCATGTCAGGTAGTTCAGTGTGTATCAGGTAGGTCAGTGCGTGTTAGGTAGGTAGGTCTGTGTATGTGTATCAGGTAGGTCAGTGCATGTCAGGTAGGTCAGTGTATGTGTGTCAGGTAGGTCAGTGAATGTCAGGTAGGTCAGTGTATGTGTGTCAGGTAGGTCAGTGCATGTCAGGTAGGTAGGTCAGTGGGTCAGGCAGGTGAGTTTAGTGATCAGCATTGATGGGCACCGGTAAACCAGGCAGCAACCAGCAAGTGAGCTTACCCCCGCCACACAACCACACTGCCCAGCCAAAAAACCCTGCGCCACTACCGTTGAAGCCCCTGGTCTTTTTTGCCACCTAGCAACTCCCCTGCGTATTGGCTTAAATATGCTGATGAGTTCTATATATAAAGTAATCAGATAACAACATACCATCTCAAGCTTACAACTTTCAGTAAATGACTTGTGGAACTGCAGTATATTACGGAAAATAGCATAACACCTGGTTATAATGTTCAGCATCACTACGCAGAACACATTCACCAGCCAAAACAGAAACCCCTGCGGTGTGCTCACTGAATGGTGTGTAATGCAGCACATGTACTTCCACCCTAATCAAAACATTCGTCATAGCTGGTGATTAGAGGGCAGGAGATTTACACTGTTATTGGTGATGTAATGACAGAGTACTACTTAAATTAGCGTAATGGGTACATCATAATTACTACAAGCCAGTGATCCAGAACTGCCAATTTCCTAGCATTTGTGTGCATCCCATAACATTACCATAATGAATGTCCCTGCTTTTTTTTTATCAATGAGTTAACATTCGTTGCTGATTACAAGTGAGCCTCGTGAGGGGCTTCCTACACACAGCTTGTGTCATGCTTGTTGTAAACAGAGCCAACGTGCGGCGCTAAAAGAGGAAATAATGACACACTCATTCAATCTGAACAATTAATAACACGTCAGCTTCATTTAGAACGACAATAAAATGATGTAACATACTAAAATTAATTTGTAAGCCTGAAGGGGTTTCAAAAATAGAAATTGTGATTATCATTTAACTTCCCACCATAAAATATGGATATGTACGGGGTTATTCTTTTTCTGCTCTTAATATTATTACATTTTTGTAACACTTTAATGATTTAAAAAAATCATTGTTATCATTACTATCATTATTTAGATCAGTGTTAAGCCAAAAACTTGTTTTCTATACCCTAAACAGGCAGAATGAAAGAAATCTCCACTCAATCCCACTGTTAGGATATTGTATACTGACAGCCACGAGTACCAGCTGTAAGAATACTCGAACAGTGACTGCAGCTGCGGCTCCAGGCACTGTTTGGCCAGCAGATATCGGCCCCTCTACAAAAGTCAGTCGAACAATCAACTTTTTCCGGGTCAACAGGGCCAACCACTGTAAGAATTTTGGTCGATTCAGAGGAAATTTTAATAGTGTATGGCCAGCTTAAAGCGGACTTTCACTTAAAAGTGAAATTACTGGTAATCTGGCTCTCCCCATCCCCCCAACATTTTTTTATTTTTCTAAAAGAGGGTACCTTCTTTTAAATACAAAAGAAGCTGCTAAATAGGCCATTCTTCACCTGTCACAGGTGCCAAATTATTCAAGTGGTTACTCCCTTATTACCTGACAGCTTTGTAAAAACATTTAAGATAGATCCACATAACCAGACAGAAAAAAACATAAGCAAAAATAAAAGAAAAAAGACTAACACTTGTTTTCTACATTATTGCATATTAAAATCCTATACATATTGCAGCGGCGAGATCTGATGGTCACATCCAGTGCACATCCTGCAGAGATGGATCAGGCTCCCGATCCACTCAGGAGGGAGGTTTCTCAATACTTTTCATAAAAGTGGGTAACATCCCACTCGAAATTGAGCCCACTAGGAATGCGGGTCTGGAGATGGAACGTCTCCCTCCTGCATAGCAACCAGAAGGCATCACCACCCCTCTTGGGTAAATGCACTTTGCTTATCACCTGGACCCAAATTGCTGACTTGTACCCACTATGGCATGTATTAAAGTGCTGTGCTACATTAATCAACTGATTCTTGTCCACACTATAAATGTGCTCCCAGAACCGATCCCAAAGACACCTTCTAGTGCTTCTCATGTATTGAATGTAGCATGGGCTACAAGTAATCATGTCGATTATAAAATTAGTATTACAATTATAGAAGGAGTAAATTTAAAATTCCTTTCAGTTCACTGAAAAGCGAAACGATTACCTCCTAGGATATGGCTACAACGCGGGGCATTCAGGCACACCACACCTACACCCTTGAAGCCCAGCCATGTGAAGGATCTAGCACATTTCCTATTGAAGAAGCTCAGAGACTAATATCTGCCCAAAGTTGGTGCCCTTCTGTACCATCATGTAAGATGTTTGCACATACTTCTTCGCCATATAAAATGGGCAGATATTTGTTTACAACCTTCCTTACTTCATCAAACTCAACCTATTTTTACGCATTTTTTAAGAATTCCTTTTTCCCCTCAGTAGGTCAGCCCTATTTTTTATTTTATTTTTTGCAATAGTCAGTGCTCTACCTATCATCCAATTGGGGTAGCCCCTATCCAGGAATCGTTTGTAAAGAAAGGGGGCCTCCTGATCAAATTGTTGGTCATTCCTACATATACGTCTAACCGCAAGAACTGACCCACTGGGATTCGCTTAATAGTAAGCAACAGCTGCTTCTTTGTGTCCTTTTTATGTCACTTGTTCTTGAAGATTACACATCAAATGGTAGTTGGACTTACAGTGGTGTGCAGCCATTCCTTTTGGATTCATTGCACGGTAGCGAGCCGGGGTGGGCACGCATGTGTGGAGACCATTAAGCTGTTAAGCCTCACCTGGGGCAGCGTCTCTTTCTATTATTGAGTACCTTCTTTTGACAGGTATCCACTCCCACTTCTGAAACTCTTGCCTAGTAGAGAATTACGTAACCATGGGCTGCCCCCTCCTGGGACCATCACACATCCCAGGAGGCTGCAGGACCAATGTGCAGTGGGATGCCAACTGTGAAACAGAAGGAAGTTACAGCTGACTCCCACAGCCAAGATAGTGGTGCTGGAGATCAGAAGACCAGCGAAGAACCAGCCCTGGAGAAGACAGCACTGGACTCTTGGGCTGGTGAGTATCTGTTTCTAAAAAGTCAGCAGCTACAGTATTTGTATACTGTACTATTTTATATCTGTTTACTAAGTGCAAAAATGCCACTATCAGCTCCCCTCAGCCCCATTCAAACACATTTTGTTACTTACTTGCTCTCTCTTCCTCTTCTCACAGGACACATTGGCTTCTGCTGCTGACAATCAAATCCTGTGAGGAAGGAGTGGGGAGCATGGCCGCGCCACGCTGTGTATGTCTCCATTTTAAAAGCCTCATATGTAGGTTTTATCGAAGCATTCAATACAGGAACTATTCCACCTGCTTGTCCAAATTCTCTTGTGTTTCACTCACTGACAGAGCTTAGTCAGAAAGTGAGGATGACAGGGTGAGAGAACACTTATACCACAGTCTAACACCATATACAGTGCGTCCGGAAGTATTCCCAGCGCTTCACTTTTTCCACATTTTGTTATGTTACAGCCTCATTCCAAAATGGATTAATTTCCTCAAAATTCTACAAACAATACCCTATAATGGCAACGTGAAAGAAGTTTGTTTGAAATCTTTGAAAAATTTATTTAAACTAAAAAAATGAAAAAATCACATGTACATAAGTATTCACAGCCTTTGCCATGACACTCAAAATTGAGCTCAGGTGCATTCTTTTTTCCACTGATCATCCTTGAGATGTTTCTACAACTTGATTGGAGTCCACCTGTGGTAAATTCAGTTTCATAGTGTCATAGTTAGTAAGGTTGAATAAAGACATCAGTCCATCCAGTTCAACCTGAGTGAGCGTCTACAATTGTCACTATCCCTGTACATTGCACACTCACATCGGTTCCTACCCTCAAGGAGCCCACAATCCAAGGTCCCCATTCATATAATAGGGCCAATTTTTGGACAGAAGGCAATTAACCTACCTGCATGTCTTTGGGTTGTGGTAGGAAACCGGAGTACCTGGAGGAAACCCACGCAGGCACAGGGAGAACATGCAAACTCCAGGCAGGTAGTG
This sequence comes from Lithobates sylvaticus, assembly GCA_028564925.1. Lineage (NCBI taxonomy): Eukaryota > Metazoa > Chordata > Amphibia > Anura > Ranidae > Lithobates > Lithobates sylvaticus. The sequence continues at coordinate 115,387,378 of CM053026.1, forward strand.
TGGTGGTTGGGATTCAAACCAGCGGCCCTTTTTACTGCTAGGTGAGAGTGCTAACCACTACACCACTGTGCCACCTGCTTTACCTGTACCTCTCTACCCTGCAGAAAAAAACTGGATGCCATAAAAATGGGTCCCCATCACGTTCTGCTGCAATTCAGCAGGGGATCTCCTAATGGATCCCCTACTGAACAGACCAAATAGGGCTTGTGTGCAAGGACCCCAACACTGGTACATTAAAATTAAATAGTTTTTCTTATTGGGTTTAAATGTACTTTAGGAGAAACCAGGCAAGATGGTTTAGCACCTAAGCACACATTTTACAATTTGTGTCTGTGTCTGGTTTATTTATTTATTTTACAATTTTTTGCTTACTTTAATCATCACTGAAAATATGTGAGTAAATCCAGCATCAAATGGACACAAAGACTTAAGATTTAAGACTGCAGCCTCAAAAATCTCCCCTGAAGGCTCCAGATCAATTGGCTGTACAATCCAATGGAATCTAACACTAATTTCAGTTGTGTGTTAAACAGTGGCGGCCTGTCCATTGGGGCGCAGGGGAGCCAGCCCCCCTAATCCATGCAGGGCGCCCGACACATGCATTTCCATGATTTATTTGTTTATTTATTTTTTAAGCACGAGAGCAGGAGGCTCTAATTGGGGTGGGCCCACCACACTTGTGTGACATTAGCGAATGAACCACATTCTGTCCGCCTTCCACATATATACTGTGGCAAGAAGGCTCGGCTGCGCAAACTGACGTATCTGTATATCGGTCTGTGCATGTGGTACTGCGGGCACGCACCCATCGCATGCCACGGGAGCTCACCCGCAAGTCTGGTGGACTCGATGTCCACCTGCCACCCGCGATCGGGTTGAACAGAGGCAGAATGGGGATCTGCCTATGTAAACAAGGCGGATCCCCGTTCTGACAGGGGAGGAAAGAGAGATCAGCTGTTCCTAGTGATCAGGAACAGCAACCTCTCTCTACTCCCAGTCAGTCCATCCCCCTGACAGTTAGAAACACCTCCATAGGACACACTTAACCCCTTGATCGCCCCCTAGTGTTAGCCCCTTCCCTGCCAGTGCTATTTATACAGTGATCAGTGCATTTTTATAGCACTGACCACTGTATTGGTGTCACTGATCACCAAAAAGTGTCACTTAAGGTCAAATTTGTCCACCGCAATGTCACAGACCTGCTAAAGATCGCTGATCCCCGCTATTACTAGTAAAAACAATTAAAAAAATAAACAGTCCCTAAATCTTAACTTTTGTGAAAATAAAAAATCATTATATGCTTGTGATGTGTGATTTTTTTTTTTACCAAAAATATGTAGCAGAATACATATTTGCCTAAACTGATGAATACATGTATTATAGCAGAAAGTAAAACATTTTTATTTTTTCAAAATTGTCAGTCTTGTTTATAGCGCAAAAAATAAGAAAAGCAGAGGTGATCAAATACCACCAAAGAAAGCTCTATTTGTCACACGACATGGCATGACATGGTTAATATTCGCTAATGTCTTCCTGCTTCTCCTCCCAGACCCAATTGGCTGGGAGTCTTAGGATGGGTCACCTTCTGTTCCGCCAGGAGGAGAAGCATCGACCCTGGCAGCAGCCTACCCCGTATTCAGCAGTGCACCTCCACCTCGTTCTCCTCCCCGCACCTCTACTGCAGTATAAGGTTAGGCCACTGATCGTGCGAGGAGGGGGGGTGGCTTTAGTACGAGAGGATGGCCTCTGTGGATGAACTAGTGCTGCCCCCGCCCCCCCATTTTAACCACCAGCCGCTACTGGTGTTAAATTATTTCTTTTTTCCTTGTCTGGCCACTGAACCCTACCAAACATCTGCCTAAAGGGATGGAATAATGTGGCTAATGTAAACATGTTTGGTTTATAATAGAATAGATAAGTAAATCAGTTCATATGAACCAGTATATGATCTGGATCTGGCATATGCACAAGTAAATAAATAACTAAATGCAGTTCGGCGCTATCATCATGAAGTGATCTGGTAAAAAGGTCCTTCAGACCCCACTACTACATTACCAAAAATAAGAGTCAGCTACCCTTCAAACCCCTTCCCCAGTCTGATTGACTCTTTAAATAGCTGGTGGTGAGCAGGTCCTTTATTTTTTTCCGCCCCCCCCCCCCCTCCCACCTTCACAATAAGAAGGTAGAATACTACAAGAAGGATGGACCCAGTGTCGGATTTAGACCTTGGGGGGCCCTGGGCACTTCAAGTCCCGGGCCCCTTAACATAGAAATTTAAAAAAGTGAACTGAAATAAATGATAAACCGCATTTGTTCTAAAAAAAATATGTTAGGTTCCGAAGAAGACACTTTTTTCAATTTTATTGACTGTAATACATATTAAACAGGTACACTGTCTCTCGTAAACAAGGCAATAGTTTCTGTGACACAGTCATACTAAAACAAACTTCTTGAATAGTAAAATAATAGTAGTTGAAATGTAAAACATCTGCAAGAAGCCCTCATCTCGTTTGTTTGCCTCTGTTCTGTATCCTGACACCCACACACACTTTGTAATTTTTTTTTAAATATTAAAACTAATTTTATATTTACATTTTTTATAAAATAAGTCTTTCCCCTTTTGCCCCTTGATAAATTCAGCATTGAATGGACCCTTTAATTCATCAAAGAAAGGCTGGTGCTAATACAAAGTGTGAGAAGGAGTCTGTTCTATTTCCTTTAATAACCATACAGAAATATAATGTAGATAGATAAAAACACAACTTTTCCTTTCCTCCAATTTTTAATAACTCAACACCGGCATGTAAAGAAAGATCTTTGTCTTCTAACCTGTTCTTAAATGAAAAAAATAAAAAATAACATTTCCTAAACTCCAGAGCTGCCTAAAGGAAAATGTGTGCCAAGATACAATTGGTCCTAAACCTTCATTATTTCAGGTTTGATAAACTTTTATTTTGTTATCTGTGAAAGGAAAAGTGTCTGTGTGTAAGCTTGCATTCATTGGGTTGTTGTATTTGCATCCCTAGTATAGAGACAATCATATTCAAGCAAAGTGTAGTTTCTCTCATCAGCTTATATACAGAGATAGTAAGAAAAATGAAATAGAAAACAGTTATCTGAACTACATATTGTATGTAGGAATTGTTGTACCAGCCAAAAGATGTGTAATTCTTTTAGGGAGACTTCTGATCAAGGCAGTGCCAGGACAAGGTCATCCACCACTCAAGGCAAAGATGACATACTGTGCCCCCAGGCAGAGCTAGGGCGGAGCTAGTAGCGGCATGTGCAGCGCAAAAAATACAGTATGTAATGGTTGTGGATTGCACCAGTAGTACTGTTCACATATGTGATCAATGTGATTGGTCGCCTCTCCTGCACATACTGCCCACCACCATACCCAGGACTGCTGTTAGGAATCACAAGGCCCTGTATAGTCTGCCTGACAGGGCCAAAGCCTCCCCCCAGAAATATCAAAACAATATTTTAGTAAAAATACACTAAAATCATTATTAGAGGACACAAACACAACACAATTTACAAAATCCCTGCTAAATCTAAAAGATAAAACTGGTGAGTTAATAAATAAAGCTCTGTGTAGGAATGAGGTATTGGGTCCCATTCAGATGGGCGCTGTGCAGTGTGAATCAGCTATTTTGTATATGTGCTTGGAGCTGTGTACGAACATAGCCACAGGTCCTAATTTGACAGGCGTGTTGGTGCAGACCTTTGGCCGCGGACACAGGCAGTGTGCATTTGGGGCCACTCACCCACATATACACACGTGTGAAATTGGAACCTGCGGCTGTCAGGAAAGGCATGTCCGTGGAGCAGGAATGGCACGACAGGCATGCACGCTCATCGCGCATGCACGTACACGTGTGCACACACTCCTGGCGCCAAAAGGGCTATTTAAACTGAGTGCACCAGCTTATCATCCCCAGACCAACAGGCAGACAGAACGGACTAATCAAACCCTGGAGCAATACATCCGATGTTTAATGTCCTTTGCCCTGGATGACTGGGTATCTCTTTTACCACTAGCAGAGTTTGCTAATAATAACGCCAGTCATTTTGCCACCAAAACATCTGATTCCTGAAACTGCTGTCCCTGCTGTCCAGAGTACTCTGGATTTCTTTTCCATTAATAACTTGTTGTTACAGGAGTTGGTCATGAAGGCTCAGGAGGACAACAAAAGAATGTTTGACAGGAAAAGAAGAGGGGAACTGTTGCTACAATCAGGGGACCAGGTATGGCTCCCCACAAAAAACTTGAGAATGACTTGCCCATCAAAGAAGCTGGCACCGAAATTCATATGACCATTTGCGGTAAGGAGAAAATTTAATGATGCATCTTATGAATTAACATTACCAGAGTCCCTCAAAGTGCATCCAGTGTTCCACATATCCCTGTTGAAGCCGGCAGTACCAGATTTTCGTAGTTCGAGACCCCCTGCCCCTATTACCATTATTGGGGGTGAGGAATTTGAAGTCAAGGCCATCATAGACTGCAGGAAGAGAAGGGGGAAAATACAGTATTTAATTAAATGGAAAGGTTATGGACCGGAATATTCTTGGGAACCTAGTAGTGTGCACGCAGCGGACTTCATTTGTGCATTTTTTCATAGCTAACCACTGAAGAGGAGCCAGTTGGGCATCCAGAGGTTGCTCGTAGGGGGGAAATGTCAGGAAAGGCATATTCATGCAGCAGGAATAGCACAACAGGTGCGCACGCTTACTGCACGCCAACACGCACGTGCGCACACGCCCCCGCCTGCCGATAACGCTGGCGCCAAAAGGGTTATTTAAAGGGGATTACAAGCGTTTGATATTAAGAGAGGTCATTCAGATACTTACGCCAGCTGCAACACTGTATTTATTGCTTAAAATTACTTTAAAATATCAAGCAGCCAGAAGATATAAAGTACAGGCACATATATGTACAACAGCTTTCACTGTCCCCTTTATCCCTGAAATTAGTTATATGGTAACAGAATATAGTGTTTTTATTTTATAATATCAGCACTGTAACAATAATACAAATAATAGGTATATTAATATTTGACAATCCAATATAAGATATAATCCAATAAAAGATCACTTTAAATGATGCATTCTGCCTGTCTGCTGGCCATCTCTTTCCACAACTTCCTGGATTCCCTGCATGCTTTGCAGCTTCTCCTCTACTGTTTACTTTCAATTTCTAAGGACTACATATCCCACGGTTCCTTGCTGCCTGCAAGCAGATTCCTGTACTGACTCTCCTTCCAGAAACTCCTCCTCTCAGCACCTCTGTAGTTCAGAAGGCAGGCTCTGTGAAATGTGTAGTAGGCACAGTAGTGCCTACTCAAAGGGCATAGTGGATATGTGGCACAGAATTTAAGAAAGTAAATGTGTGTGGCGCTTCACAAAGTAAGTTTACAAACTTCATGATAATTATGAGTAATAGGAAAGGCTAGAAATAATTTGAAAAAAAATTAAAAATGTGTAAATGAATATATGATTTTATATTTTGACTATAGATACATTTAAAGGCTTGGCTGTTCAGCTCAGGTAAAGCTCACATACTTCCGGGTAGAGTCAGAGCATGCTCCCCAACTCCTTACCCATAGATATTCATGACCAGTATGCAGGTCTAGCTCCAATTAGCCAATGAGAAAGCTTATCATTTTGATGGACCAATAGTAGTAGGCAGTGGAAGCTTAGCAGGTATGTGTAGGCATGTGTAGATGTATGTGCTTTATACCTGCAGACAGCTTTTATAAAAAGTTTGAAATTTGGGTGCTGATTTTGGCAAGCTGATTTTGAGGCTTAACTTCTTCTCACTTTTGGTTCAGTAATTCACAAGAGTAGTATAAAGATGAAAACATCAGAGTCTACACCTCTGCTTCCCAACCAGTGGACCGAGGGCTGCATGTGACCCTTTGGTATATGATGTGCGGCTCTCAGCAGTAGGAACATTGGTTAGGGTAATAGCATTGATCTCTACTAGCGTCATTTATCATGTTCCCAGTTTCGTATTGTCTTCTACAGCCATCCCCAGCCAAACATGTAGCATGTCCACACTCCTTGACCCTCATTTACTTTAATAGGTCTTCAGTTTGACAGTCCTCCCAAGCATTACATACTGTATATTGAACATTATGGGCTGCCCCTTGGTGATATCAGGGGCCACATCTGAGGCACCCTTTAGCTCACAACTTGACAAGCACTGGTCTACACCATCAAAAACAGACCAGTAATGTCAGCTCACGTTTTTCCAGTGATTTTAATCTTTCACATGATAGATTATAGTAGATTATAGTGGAACACACTGAGCATAATACACCAAGCTGTGATATCACGTACTGTATCCAAGAAGAAGCACATCATGCAATACGTGACAGCAGTTGATTCAAGAACGAGGATACATTTTCATCATTAAAACATAATTTTTTAGCTTAATATTTTCACACCTGATTTCACCAGAAGATCATGAATGTAGAAAATGAAAATGTAGACAAAGAAAAAAAAAATTATGTGGGGGGGCCTTAAGTCCTAGCAGTCTGGCACACAAGATGCACAGTCCCTTGAAGAAGTATTTAGACCCCTTTAACTTTTCCACATTTTGTCATATTACAACCAAAAACGTAAATGTATTTTATTGGGATTTTATGTGATAGACCAACACAAAGTGGCACATAATTGTGAAGTAGAAGGAAAATGATAAATGGTTTTCCAATTTTTTTTAAATAAATATGTGAAAAGTGTGGCGTGCATTTTAATTCAGCCCCCCTGAGTCAATTGTCAATTTGTAGAACCACCTTTCACTGCAATTACAGCTTCAAGTCTTTTTGGGGATGTCTCTACCAGCTTTGCACATCTTGAGAGTGACATTTTTGCCCATTCTTTTTTGCAAAATAGCTCAAGATTTGATGGAGAGTGTCAAGTCTTGCCACTGATTCTCAATTGGATTTAGGTCTGGACTTTGACTGGGCCATGCTGACACATGAATATGCTTTGATCTAAACTATTCCATTGTAGCTCTGGCTGTATGTTTAGGGTCGTTGTCCTGCTGAAAGGTGAACCTCCGCTCCAGTCTTCTAAGATTGCCCTGTATCTGGCTCCATCAATCTTCCCATCAACTCTGACCAGCTTCCCTGTCCCTGCTAAAGAAAATCATCCCATCAACATGATGCTGCCACCACCATGTTTTACAGTGGGGGTGGTATGTTCAGGATAATGTGCAGTGTTATCTGACCAGAGCACCTTCTTCCACGTTTGCTGTGTCTCCACATGGCTTCTCGCAAACTGCAAACGGGGACTTCTTATGGCTTTCTTTCAACAATGACTTTCTTCTTGCCACTCTTCCATAAAGGCCAGATTTGTGGAGTCCACGACTAATAGTTGTCCTGTGGACAGATTCTCCCACCTTAGCTGTGGATCTCTGCAGCTCCTCCAGAGTTACCATTGGCCTCTTGGCTGCCATGTCTTGGTAGGTTTGCAGTTGTGCCATACTCTTTTCATTTTCGGATGATGAATTGAACAGAACTTCTGTTCAAAGTTTGGGATATTTTTTTTACAACCTAACCCTGCTTTAAACTTCTCTACAGCTTTAGCCCTGGCCTGTCTGGTGCCTTCCTTGGCCTTCATGGTGCTGTTTGTTCACAACGTTTCTCTAATGCCCTGTACACACAGTCGGAATTTCCGACAGAAAATGTCCTATCGGACGTTTTCCGATCGTGTGTAGAGAATTCCGACGGACAATGTTCCACGCATGCTCAGATCAAATTAGGAGACCAAAGCTATTGGCTACTAGCCTCTACGTATTTCCGTCGTACGCAACGAATGTCACCACGTTCAGAATGATCGGAAAAAATCCGACGGATTTTGTGGTCGGAATTTCCGACCGTGTGTATGGGGCATTAGAAACCTTTGAGGGTTTCACAGAACAGCTGTATTTAAACTGAGATTAATATACACACAGGTGAACCCTATTCACTAATTAGGTGACTTCTGAAAGCAATTTTTCCACTAGCTTTTAGTTAGGGGTATCAGAGTAAAGGAGGCTGAATACAATTGCCCCCCCACACTTTTCACATATTTGTAAAAAAAAATTGGAAAACCATTTATCATTTTCCTTCCACTTCACAATTATGTGCCACTTTGTGTTGGTCTATCACATAAAATCCCAATAAAATACATTTATGTTTTTGGTTGTAACATGACAAAAAGGGGAAAAGTTCAAGAGGTATGAATACTTTTTCAAGGCACTATATGGGCTGCTATCAATTTTGCTGGAGGGCTGCTCCTATTCCTAGGAGAAAGCAAGTAAGTTTTGACTTCTGTGTGCTGGTAAATAGGTCTTTCTCATGGCTGCCAACATGTAAAAAAAAATGTCAAGCTTCTTCTGTTGTGTATCCAGCTATTATGGCGAAGAATATACTTGATATGGGGCAAGGCATTCATTTAAAATGGGGAGGTTCTACAAAAGATATATTGTTAACCTAAATTACAATTACATTTTAGAATACTGTATAATCAGGAAGCTTTAGCATAAACTGTTGGCGCTATATAAATCCTGTATTATAATAATAATAATAATAATAATAATAATAATAATAATAATAATAATGACAAAGACAAGGATGTATCAGTCATTAGTGCAATGATTTATGTATTTGTTTAGCTAGCTACAACATTTAGCCTGTAGCCTGTTTAAAGTGCAGCAAACCAATACTTCTTGCAGAGAATACAGAGATAAATACTAATTAAAGTGTAGACACAATTGGCAAAATTATTTCGAAAACATAATTTGACAGTGACCTTTCAGCTGATTACTGTGACACCTGTGACGGCTGCTGATGGGTTGAAATTCTTATTAGTGGAAAAAAACAGTGTAATAAAATAAATTAGGACTCTGTCGCCTAGCTTAAAGTAGAGCTTTCATTTTGAATTTAGTAAAGGAGGGTTGCAAGCCTCGTAATTTTTTTTTTTTTTTTAATCTGTGCCCATTGGGGAAATTTCCCTTCCCACTCCTGTCCAATAGCCAAAACAGGAAGTGAGAGGAGATCCTACAAATTAGGGGAATCCTTTGGGATCCTTTGGGGACCCACAGGTGGCTGAAACTAGTGTCCCCATTGGAAGATTTCACCCCTATTACTTTTCTGGGCACAACCCAATTACTTTTAATGATAATGGTAAACAGATAGAGAGAGTGAATCTCCCTAATAAAAAAAATAAGTTTTGCCTTATAGTTATACTTATATTATGTACAACATGTGGCACAGAGGTCAGGAGTATAACATAATAACATACAACATAGTGAATGCAGTGCAGAGGTCAGAAGTATAATGTACAACATAGTGAATTCAGCGCAGAGATCAGGAGCATATTGTACAACACAATGAATGCAGTGCAGAGATCAGAAGTATAATGTATGACAATAATGAATGCAGTGCAGGGGCAGAAGTATATTGTGCAACAACAATAATGAATGCAGTGAAGGGGCCAGGAGTATATTGTACAATATAATGGATGCAGTGCAGGGGATAAGAGTATAATGTACAATATTATTTACAATGCAGGGGCCAGGAGAATTTATGCTCCAAAGTTAAAGTGAAAGTGGAGTAATAGACCCCCCACCTCCATTCTAAAAGGGTTACCCCTTTTTGCCTCCACCAACAGAAAGCTCCCAGTGCCCTGTTGTTTGTTTCAGTGAACAGCGTGGATAGCATGGGGAGCAGCATGACAGGTGCCTACCGGGTGTGTTTCTGTTTTAATATGTTTCTAGGCCGTCCAGGTAGAGAAGGGTTAATCCTGGGTCTGCTGGTTTCCCGGGGCTTTTTGGGTTCTGCCCTCCACCCTGTGCTGCCTAAAAATCAGGGGGAAGGTCGGGCTCAAGGAGCAAACGTGCGGGACCGCATGGGATATGAAGATGGTCCAGTCCAGAGGAAGATGTAGCCAGAAGCCATCCTTGACTACCACCCTAAAAGAACCCACCTACAAGGACTTTGTCAAATATGGACTTCTGCCTTTTAAAGGTATGGCTGTGCATCTTAAGATTAGTTAGTCAGGCAGAATTTGTGAATGTTATTTATGGGACTGTTATTCTTTTACTATGAGTTTGTTTAGTAAAGCATCTTTAACAGTTCCAAGCCTGATCTGAAGTTATTGAAAGGGGTGCCTGGTGGTACATGGAGTATCAGAAGAACAAGGCCTCTAAAGCACACATGGAGAATAAGAGGAAAGCCACTACAAAGGGTTAATTCAACAGAAGTGTCGAGTAGAAATGTAGTTGCTATGGGTGAGCATGAACTGGTGGGAATGAATAGCAGCCAGAGAGTGAGGAGTAGGACCGGGCTCGGGTGACAGGTCTTCTGGTAGTGAGAAGGGTCTATGTCCCCTTAAAAGCAACTGGTACCCACCCCGGGGACCCCATGTATCCAGCTGCATTGTACGGGAGAGAGAAAGAGTTAATAAGTGCACAAATAAGGTCCGTGCTAGTGCACAGTGGGACCCCATTCTGTCACTGGGAATGAGGTGTCAGACATATGCTGAACTGGTGGAAAGGGCATAGGCTCAGTGGTGTCCACCCTAAATGCAAAATTCATCTAAGCTGTGTGTAGTGACATGGGACGGAACACTTCACAGAGGGACTCTGTATGTTACATTGCTGCACACAGTGAATGGCTCATCTCTAAGCTGGGTTTCCACCTTTAATGTTGACCTTCACATGACCGCAGCTCCTCCTAGTTCCGAGCATTGATGAGCACGTGCACAAGAGGAGAGCCCCGCCACAAGCATTTTAGCTTTCTCGCTCTCATCAGATCTTTCACTGCCTCTTCTTCTCAGTGCTGCTCCACTGCCAGCCCAGGACTTGGACTAGGACTTAAGGAGGCACTGCCCCACCTCTCCCACCACCACGGGCAAACACAGATTAAGCAATGTGCTGAATTGCCTTGGTGTATGGCAAGGATTTGTTGTCTATAAATAGGCCAAAGCTGTATTTCCATATTAATGGATAATTGTGGTGTTTTCATAATAATGAGCTGCCACTGGTTCTGCATACGAATAAGCTGTGGCCACAACATATCAGGAAAAGGGTACTAAACAGTGGTAGTGCCAGACAAACTCACTGCACTTCATGCTGTGATCTCCAGTCTCACAGGACAACTGAATAAAAAAGCTTGATTGTCCTAGAAAATCATGGACACTTGATATGCCTTCTGCGCACAAGTGTGGGGGTCAAAGTGGCAGTGCCTTTGCAAGTGTCACCCCGACTCCCTTGTACTTATCTTATCAGTGCTCCCTTGCTTTTCTTTCCCCCCTCCCAAGCTGTCCACATTACCCTGTGCTTCTGATTATGGGCAGGGCCGGATTAACATAGGGGCTATTGGAGCTGCAGCTCCAGGCCCCTTTCTCAACATAGGCCCATTTGCCCAAAAAAAAAAAAAAAATAAATAAAAAAAATGATAAAAATAAATTTAAAAAAGATCGACTTCGAGGGTTGTAGCTCGGCGATCAGGAGTCACAGAGACCCCACATTTGGGAGGTGGGTAGCTAAAGACCGACCCCAGCACTGGTTACAATATGGGGCTGCTATCATCTATGGTTCCGGAGATACAGGGCTGCTTGTGCAGCCTGTCAGAAGCTACATACAGAGCGGCCAGTTTAAATACAAGCTGGAACACTCTGCAGCAGACTGAGAGGATGAACTCACAGTGCTTATAATAATTATTTGTATATAACTTACTTATGATAATTAACTCCTCGCCACCCAGGCCAATTCTGACTTCTCTCCTACATGTAAAAATCATCATTTTTTTGCTAGAAAATTACTCAGAACCCTCAAGCATTATATATATTGTTTTAGCAGACACCCTATGGAATAAAATGGTGTTTTTTGCAACTTTTTATGTTACACGATATTTGGGTTTTTTTTTCTTTTTCGTTTTTTTTACGTTTTTTTTGGAATGAAATTGTTTCATTACTAAAAAAAAACACTAAAGTTAGCACAATTTTTTTTTGTGTACCAAGCGATGCTTCAATTTTTTTTTTACAGGTTACAGAGTTACAGAGGAGGTCTAGTGCTAGAATTATTGCTCTCGCTCTAACGATCGCGGCGTATGTAACCTGTGTGTATCTGGCTCTGATACTAACCAGTGCCTACCCAGCCACTGACTAGTATCTCTCCCCAGCCTGTCCCCACACCCCCTCTCACCTGCTGACCTGTGGATGGAGAAATCACTCCTGCAGTGTTATTGTGTTCTGCCAGTGAATACAATGATTAGTGTTGCTCACTATAGTTGGCAGCACTGATTGTTTTGGGGAAAACCTGACAGGCTGGTTGTACTCAAGTCGGTTTATAGGTTGACTTGTGTAAAACCAGCTAGCCCATACATAGATCGACTATGACTGGTCTCTGCTTAATTGGTGTAATTTCAATCCATGTATGACCCGCTTAACCACTACGCAGTCCCTAAAAATCCTTCCACAAACCTTTACATTTTTCCTTCCCAGATTACTTCATCCTCCTCTCCTATACATAGTGCCCACTGTCATACTCTCCACACTTCTCTCCTATACATAGCGCCCGCTGTCATGTCCTACACACTCCTCTCCTGTACATAGTGCTCGCTGTCATACACTTCTCTCCTATACATAGTGCCCACTGTCATACCCTCCACACTCCTCTGCTGTACATACTACTCACTGCCATACCCTCCATACTCCTCTCCTATACATAGTGCCCACTGTCATACCCTCCACACTCCTCTGCTGTACATACTACTCACTGCCATACCCTCCATACTCCTCTCCTATACATAGTGCCCACCGTCATACCCTCCACACTCCTCTCCTGTACATACTGCCCACTGTCATACCCTCCACACTCCTCTCCGGTACAAATAGCCCTCTGTCATACCCCCCACACTCCTCTCCTGTACATACTGCCCACTGTCATACCCTTCACACTCCTCTGCTGTACATAGTGCCCACTGTTAGACCCTCCACATTCCTCTTACTCACCTGCACATACTTCCCACTTTTATACCATCCATACTCCTCTCCTATGCCTCTTACCCACAAAAACAGTTCTTTAAACTTATACTGAATATCCTCAATTACCAGCTCTAGAATAAGCACACTTTTGTTAGTTCAACTAAAGGAAATCTTCTCAGTCCTCATATTTGCCCCATTATTACTACTTATTTAATTTTGTAATTACTATTGTGATGTATAGAGGAACATAGGGGGTGTCAGCTACTCTAAATATATCACCTGTAAAAAAAGTGTCCCTGAAAATATTTTTGAAATGTTGGCAACTATGCACTGCCCAAGGACCACAGGGTCAGTAGGAGGCCCCATGAGAGGCTCCTGTGATATTAAATCGGTAATAAACCTTTCTAACATTACTACTTTTTAGAGGCCCTGAGGTAGGTTATGCCATAATGTACAAGTATGCACAACATATTAGCACATTAGGGTACACTTAAATTGTCAGACTGAGCCCTTTAGTGCTGTGCTGTGATCAATCCGGCGGGGCCCGGGCACTTCCATCTTCACCCGGTCTTCCATCCGGGTTCTGTGTCTTCGGTCACTTGCCTTGGCCGGGCTGTGTTAATGTCATTCCCACACATGCTCATGTGCATCCTCTCTCTCTCATCCCCCCTTTCTCTCTCATCCTCCCTCACCTCTCACACCTCTTTCATCCCCTTTCTCTCTCTCTCTCTCATTCTCCCTCGCTCTCTTAATTTAATTTGTTATAACAAAAAATTGTTTGCATTTTTATTTATTTATTGTTTATAAAAGGCCCCACCAAAATCCTCAGCACCAGGCCCATGATGTTCTTAATCTGGCCCTGCACGTGGTAAGGGGTCGGGATCGACCCCTTACTCGGATCTGTGATCCAGCGAGTCTCACAGACTCGCTGTTCACAGGGGGCGCGCAGGCCGCTCGTGAACCGGACGAAGTCATTAGACGTAGTCCCGGCAAGTTAGATCCGTGATGTAGCTGTCATTCGGCTATAGCGCGGATCTCAGGTGGTTAAATAATTCTCAATTACATTTTTTTACTTTTTCTTTTTTTTTTTTACATGCTCTCATCAGAGTAGTTCAGTGACACTGTACTACTCTGGGTGTTGATCAGGGATTTTTTTTTATTGTTTTTACACTGTTGTTGCTTATAACAGTAGTACTTACTGTTACATGCAATAGTTTAGCTGTCATGAATGGCTTTCATTCATGATAGCTTGCTTATTATTGTGAACTGTGATTGGCTACAGCTAATCACATGGTACAGGGTGCTGTGATTTTCCCAGGTACCATGTGATAGCTGTGGGCCAATCACAGCATCATAATAGTAAGCAAGCAGCCATGAATGAAAGCCATTCATGACTGTTTTGCTTACATGTAATCATGTAATCGCTATGCTTGGTCATAGCAATCACATGATACCCCAGCCACTCACAGCGGCCTGGTGCTTTCTCCCTGCATGAAAATGTACTGTGGGTGGGTGGCAAGTGGTTAATACTGTATTTTGCAATTCAGCACTGTGGTGGCTGCATTAGTTTTCTTTTTTGCTGGATGTTTTCCCTTTAAGTAGTATTTAATCCAAAAGCAAATATTTATTATATTGCAGCTTTTCAACTCTTAAGCCCCATACACACGGTCGGATTTTTGCATGGATTCTGTCCGATCGGACAATGTTGTTGAAAAATCAGACCGTGCGTATGCACCATCGGACAGTGTACGTCGGATTGTCCGACGGACAAAGTCCTATCTCCTGCTGGATAGATTTTCCAACAACACGGTCCGATCACACCAAATCCGATCGTGTGTACGGTTGTCCGACGGACAAAGTGCTACGCATGCTCAGATCACATTACAAGACCAAAGCTATTGGCTACTAGCCTCTACGTAGTCCCGTCGTAGGCAACAAACGTCACCACGTTCAGAATGATCGGATTTTCCGACAACTTTGTCCGACCGTGTGTACGCAAAACCAACATCGGACAAAGTATGACGGACATGATCCGACGGACCTGGTCCTCGGATAATCCGAGCGTGTGTATGGGGCTTAAGATGTGATGGCCTTTTTTAGTCTTTCTTTCTTCTATTTTCATCTGGTGATCCAGCCAGCAAGTCTGTTGTTTTTCAAAAGCCCAAGCTATCCAGCAAAATGTATCAGATTGCATGGATGAGATAAACCACTTAACACTGGCAGCTTTAATTTATTCATGCAAACTGTTTGCTGTAACTGCTTAGTGTGAGCTGGAGTTTGGCTTTAATTTGTTAGTGGTTCTAAATTTGCTATTACATTTAACACTACTACCCCCCCCCCCCCCAGACTGACAATGCTGCTGTCTACTGTGCCTTCTGCACTCATTCCTCCAGATTTGTGTCTCACTAATATCGGATGTGTGTCAATGGCCAGATCACCAGGTAAAAACAGAGGAGAAAAAAGCCAAAGAAAAGAAAACTGATACACCCACCACATCTATTGATTGGTAAGCTTCAGACAGATAAGAATCTTGACAGACAAGATTGCATAAAGGATCAATTGTTAGGGTTTATGTACATTTTAAAGCAGATGTCCGGGCAAACAGTTTTAGTAAGTTCTCATGTGTAAAAAAAAAAAAAGAAAAAAAAGTTACTTCTCATGAGGTGTATGCTATATCCAGGCTATACTTCCGGCCCATTGTGTACATGAAAATGCTAGTGTCGTTTAACAACCCCTCTCTCCCCACAGAACACCTTGTACTCTGTGAATGACTAGGGGGAAAGAGCGACACTGGTGCTTTCATGTTATGGCGTTGAGGAGAGGGGGAGGTGTTCTGTAGCCCTATCATACTTTCTGTCCTAGGGTTAACAGCTGCTCCTCCATTAATATAGTCAGTGGTGGCAGGTGCTGAAAGATTTTGGGGGGGAGAGGGCGGCCCCCTCCAGGTCCTCACTTACCCTACGGCGGAACTTCCCTGGACTGTCCGACACAGTGGATTTTGTCTTTACCCAGTCTTCTTTCTGGGTTCTAAATGGCTGGGAAGCCAGAAGCCGATTCGGTGGCATCGTAGGGTGGGAGGGCTCGGGCGCAGTGCTCTGCGCCCTGAGGACAATATAAAATTGGCCAATTGGGGCCTTGGGACTTGGTCACGTGCCTGTGAGGTTGTGACAGACCTGGTAGAAACCTACTGGTCCGGCGTCCCACACAGTGCACGGTCAAACAGATGGTGCAAGCTTTGGGGCGGCGCTTTGGACTGGGGGGGGCGGCGCCCCTTGTGAACCGGCCGCCACAGAATACAGTACATTGAGTAAGTGTTGTCACCTTAGGACAGGAAGTATGTTACTGGCAAAATCACTTGAGATTGTTACAAAGCAAAAAATCTGAGAAAAGAAATTGAATACAGCCGCCACATCTAAGGAATGGTAAGCAGCAATTATATTACCTTATTGTTTCTGGGATTAGACGCGCTTTACCAAACTTTAGTGCATTCTTAAAAAATAAAACGTAAAAAAAAAGTTAATTATGTATTTTCATAATATAATATATTGAAGAGCACCTGTCATAAAAGAAATGCATAGGCTCTACATTCTCCTCTCCCAAATTCACCTCCTTCTAAAATGGTAATTACCGTCTCAGGTTATAATGCTAGCAGCAGGTGAAGTCAATTGAGGACTGCAATGTTGTTCCGGGTCATGAATCAAAATGCATTAATGTCACAGGGTCAGCAACCAATTTTATTTTTTTTAAGGTCAGCAATCGCAGTTCCCACATTTCTTTCAAGACAGGTTTCCTTTAAGGAGTAGGTCAGTAACTTATATGCAAATGCATTTTTAATTGTTTCAGTGCAATTTTTTTTTTTTTTTTTTTTTTTTACCGTTCTAGGTTTTTCACATCCATTTGACTTATCAGGTCTACAACAACTGATGTAATGTATTTGGAGCATATTTGGAGCATATTTCCACTAGCACAATACAGTATGAAACTTCTTCCATATCCTCTTTGTCAGGCTTTAGATAGGTCACATCATTGTTCTATAATGATTCCTACTTTTTAATATGGGTTAATGCAGCTTGCATGGTTTTATTTAAAAAAAAAAAAAAGTATTTTTGTTATTGTCATTTAGATGCATCTAAGGCAGGTGATATTTTCTTAACATGACATTTCCAGAAACATCAGGTATTTAAATTGTGGTTCTCAATTATAATACGTGACTTTGGTAGGATTTGGTGTTCTTGCCCCTTGCCAAATACATAAAATCATTTTTTTTTTTTTTTCCGACAAGGTAACCCATGGTTACTGTGCTGCTATCAGTCAGAGGACCAGGTTCCTTCCCCTTCAGTTTTCTATATAAAGGGGTCTGTCAAAGAAACCCCTTTAGCTCCTCCTAATATCAACACAGACAAGAAGGGATTGAAGCACACACAAAGAGCAGGAGAGCAAGAGTGGATGTGCAGCATGACTCTGGCTCATAGGATTCACTGGCATGTTCTGCTCCTCTTCCTGGCAAGCCTCCGGGGACAGTGCAGGTACATACAGGTGAGCTCATCCTCCCTTTACCCCTTGCACCTGTCTGCTGACGTAGTGCTGGGATTTCCTAGAGAAAACTTTGTAATGCACTACAAATCCAATAAGTATATCTGGAACAAAAATCTTGTAAAGTATTGATCAATTTGTGTTAATATTTTTTTTTTTTTCTATTATAGGTAAGAGATGCAACAGAAGATGCCCTGGTTGTTTTGAACACAGATTTTAAAAGGGAATTATCTCAAGAACAGATTTATAGAAGGTCACTCAGTAAGTATATATTTGGATATCACAGGACAGTGCCGATGTGCATTGCTCAGTTTTACAATATCATTTTTTGTTATTCGGTATGTTTACCGTTGTATTTAAAAAAAAAAAATCACAAATTTTTGTCCTGTTGCACAGATGACAACAACATCTAATGCAAATCGTTCAGCAAAAATATGAATTGCAAATCAGAAGATTATGACATCTGAGCACAATGAGCAGAATTTACAGTTATTTCAACTGTAATTTAACTAGTAATACGTTGGAACTTCATTACCAAAAATAATAATGATAAGAACACAGCAATTGTTATAAATAACTATTATGAATTGTTATCACACTGGATTTCTTTCTTTCTTTTTCTTCCTTTCTTTCTTCCTTTTCTCTCTCTTTTCTTTTCCTCGCCCTCTTCTTTCTTTCTTCCTTCCTTTCTTTCGCTCTCTCTCTTCTTCTCTCTCTCTCTTTCTCTCTCTCTCGTCTTTCTCTCTCTCTCGTCTTTCTCTCTCTCTCGTCTTTCTCTCTCTCTCTCGTCTTTCTCTCCTTCTCTCTCTCTCTTTGCTCTCTTCTTTCTCTCCCTCTCTCCTTTCTCTCTCTCTCTCTCTCTCGCTTCTTGCTCTCTCCCTCTCTTCTTTCTCTCTCTCTCGCTCTCTCTATCTCTCTTCTTCTCTCTCTCTTCTTTCTCTCTCTCTCTCTCTCTTTCTCTCCTTCTCTCTCTCCTTTCTCTCTCTCTCTCTCTCTCTTTCCTTTCTCTATCTCTCTTTCTCACTCTCTCTTTTTTTTCTCTCTCTCTTCTTTCTGTCTTGCTCTCTCTTTTCTTTCTTTCTCTCTTTCTTCCCATGTTTTCTCCTTCTTTAATTACTCTTATTCCTCCCTTTTTTCTATTTATTTTTTCACCTTTAAATTGAAACGAGTTATTGCCTATGTACATCAGTGCAATGCCTAGTGCTTTGATGAGTTAAATGCAGCAGTTTTACAAAAAATGATCCGTATATAAAAGATCTAAGAATCTGTACCATGTGTACTTTTATGAAACATATAAGGCACAATAAGTGATTCGCATTTGTTGAACTGTACATGGTGTTAGGGTGTTGCTGATAAAAATAACAGTGTCTATCTTTCCTTCCCATCAGGGTGCATTGACATGTTAAGTATAGATGGACAGTTCACATTTAAAGCAGAACAACCTCAGTTGCACTGTGCTCTGTTTCTCATTGGGGACCCAGAGGAGTTTATCACCATTGAATACAATTTTGTAAATATAGATTGCCTTGGAGGAGACATACTAAAGGTAAGATGGTTATTGTCTATTATCGCTTTCAATTCTACAGCTTGTGCTTAGATTAACACAGATTTAAGTACTCTGTGTCAATCCAAATGGCTAGACTTTTTGAACAAGGCATAACATTTATTGCTAGAACTTAAATTCTGAAAGGAGAGATACAAAACAGTAAAATATACGCACCTACAGGGTACTGTTTGTTAAATTGTCTTAACTTGGATAAATCTTTTGGTTGATTTTCAATGCCTATTAATGCAGTCTTTCTGATTAAATAGGTATTGTAGGGAATCCAGTTTGCCGGGAAACTTTTATCCTATTGTACTGGACTATAGTTCAATAAATGTTTCAGTTGTTCTCACTGAAGACTACTGAATCTAAAAACTTGTCATACAGTACCAGGTTTCACCAGCAGGTGGTTTTGTAAGTGAAATGTATAATTTTAAGCCCAACTCCATCTTTTTAGTTAAAAAAAAAAAAAACATTGCTCAAGCTGAAGCAGCAAAATAAAAAGGTGGACTGGGGTTTAACTACCAGACAGCTGCAGGAGGGGTACAGGGGATCTTGAGCAGAGACAAAACATGGGGTTGTTTTATTAGGGAATAGACAGTATTCACTGGGCTAATGTGTAAAGTAAAGCTTTTTCACTTATGCCATCTGTTCATCTGCAAGCAAAAATACTTTTTTTTTTCCTTTCACATGGTTGGGTATTCAAAGTAAACATGGCCTTACCATATTTACTGAGGAAAGTAAAGAAGGATATTAGTAGAAATACTACTGATATGTTATTTCTCCCACATGAGCAATATGTCAGTATTTAGTCTAATGCCCTGTACACACAATAGGATTTTCCGACAGCAAATGTTGGATGTGAGCTTGTTGTCGGAAAGTCCGACCATGTGTATGCTCCATAGAACATTTGTTGTCGGAATTTCCACCAACAAAAGAGCAGGTTCTCAAATTTACAAAACTTTTTGTCGGAAATTCCAAGTGTGTGTGCACAATTCTGACCCACAAAAGTCCACGCATGCTCGGAATCAAGCAGAAGAGCCGCACTGGCTATTGAACTTTTCTCGTCTCGTCGTACGTGTTGTACGTCACCGTGTTCTTGACGTTTGGAATTTCCAACAACATTTGTGTGACTGTGTGTATGCATGACAAGTTTGAGCCAACATCCTTCGGAAAAAAATCCACGGTTTTGTTGTCGGAAAATCTTATCGTGTGTACAGGGCATTAGAATGGTGTATTGCTATGAACAGAGTTGATGTTTTCCAGGTCAGTTTTTAGGCATGAGGTGTTTGAGAAAGGGGGTTCTTACACCCTGGAAAAGTTGGGGTTTTCTCCTTTTCCTTTCTTTTCACCAGGGTCTGGCTCAGCTATCCTTCCCATTATTCCATTTTGGGTACTCAATTTGTGTGTGTATTTCTAAACATCAACTGCTATATGACTTAAGTGGTGCTTATTGAACCTATATACTGCACATGCATATATTTTTGTTGGTTGGAATTAACAACCGAGCAAATACTTTTGCTGTATTATCGTTGATCTGATATGACACACTTGGATATTTGTACATATTGTTTAAATTGTATGTATATGCCTAATACAGCTTTATTGCTAAAGTATTTTTGTTATGCTGTGTGCTTATTTTATATATTTAAAACTTTTGTACTATTGTAACAGATTGATACACTGTGGAGGGGTTTAACCACCCTAAAAAATTGTCTCTTGTTGGTTGCTTAACGGTGTAGATAATTTCTCCCTACCTCTTTTATCCTTGCCTTCTGAACTGGTGGAAAATGTGTTCTATGCTTTTTTGATACTCGTTGAACTTTCAATTTGCTCTTATTCTGTAAGTGTTAGACCTCATTCAAATTTGAGTGTTTTGTAGCTCAAAGCTACAAAACTCTCAACATCCAAAACCCGTTTATTTCAGTTATGGCTGATTACATACAGCACGAGCACTCAGGTGCCTGTAGCTTGATGCCTGGTGCTTGCCCAACTAAAACCAACTACATTTACTCCCTGTAACGAACAAAGTGAATAACCACCTCTCCTGGCATCCACACAGCTTCTCTAAAGAGGAATCGGTGGTTTAAAGTGTCACTAAGCACACAACAGTAAAATCAGTCTGTATATGCCGTAAAGCATGCTTGTTATACTCGCTGTGGAACCTAAGGGGTTAACCCTGCGCATTGTGTAAAAAGAATGTTTGATACTGTCTTACCCTTCCTTTAATGTCCCCAATCCATCCTCTGATAGTACAGAGCCTTGGAGACACTCTGCACGTGTTCAGTTTGGTGTGTATTGCTAGAGATTTTTTATTTTTTTTGGGAAGGTGCATGTGATCAGCACAGGGCTAATCAGCACTTTTCAGACAGAAAATCAGGGGTCATGCAGCCTCATAGGACAATCAGAGGAGAATAAAAATTCCTTCAACAAGCTTTAACCAGTGCTCGGCCGGACACTGATAGAAGTCACAAGACTGCTATATACTGCTAAATGAGAAAAGGTATTTAGCAGTTTATATTTACTAAAATAATTGAATTTCCATGCTCTGTGTACTGTGGGAGACCATATATACTGAATGCAGGGTCCTGGGTTTAGTAACACTTTACGTTTCTTCAGAAACAGACATTTCTACTCCTGCTACCCCTCTAGTGATGTAGGGGTTGACGGGAGAATCCACTGAGCACCAATGGTCAGGAATATATATATACAGTGTAAGTTACATTCTCCTGACCACCTTGCTTTGTATGCTGAGCTCAATGTTACATACCCACAACTACCATACTCTGTACACTGTGCTGAATATTGCATAATTGTGGTCGCTGCACTCTATACATTACATACTCCAGACATCTGTACTCTGTATTCTGGTCTGTATGTGCTTTATATGTTTCATACTTTTGACCGCTGTACTTTGTACATTACATGCTTGTAATCCCTGCACTCTGTGTGTCACATATTCCTAATTCCTGCATTCTGTACATGACATACGCCTGACCTCTGCACTCTGTATCTTACATACTCCTGCCTCCTGCTTGCTGTACATTACATACTCCTGACCCCTACACACCATGCTTAAAGAGGAAGTCCACTTAAAAAAAATGATTAAAAGCCAGCAGCTACAAATACTGCAGCTGCAGACTTTTAACAAATGGATACTTACCTGTCCCAGGGTCCAGCGATGTCGGCAACCGAAGCCGAGCAACCACTCGGTTCTCGGCAGCTGCCGCCGCCATTCTCCTTGAGGTAATCAGGAAGTGAAGCGTTGTAGCTTCACTTCCCGGTTCCCCAGTGTGCATGCACGAGTCGCGCTGCATAAGTGGTCCCGCTATATCCTGGGACCTATGTGTTTCCCAGGAGACAGCAGGGGTGCGGGAAGGGGCGTGACTCCCGTGGGAGTCTATTCCCGGAAGTGGGTGCAGATACCTGTATTATACAGGTATTTGCACCCCCCTCCCCCCTGAAAGATGCCAATTTTGGCACCGGAGGGGGGGGGGGGTTCAGATCAGCAGAAGTTCCACTTTAGGGTGGAGCTCCACTTTAAATATTCCTGACCAATAAACTCAGTTCATTTCATACTCCTGACCTATGCATGCTGTATGTTACATACACTTTTTATGTTATCTTGTACATTACATGCACCCTAGCAAAGCATTATTTCTGTTGGTTTCTAAGTCCTGCCTTCCAATTTTAATGAAGTTCTCCTTTCAGGTAGACTTACTTAGTGGTAAATCTATATTTTTTGTGCAGAAAAGCATATTTAATAGAAAAGTATACTTTATTAAAAATGATTATGCTGAGGTTTGTGTGTCTTTGAGATTCTCATTTCTGACACTGTAGTGAAGGCATATTTGTGCCATTTACATAGAGAGAGTATGCCCTTGCCCCTGGTAGACTAGCTGCATTTATGTGACATTACCACATCTGGCTCTGCCTGTTAAATCCAATATCAATAAAGTAGTAAATAACAAAGCCTAATTAAGCTGGGTGTATGCAGTTTTGTAAATAATTCCAACGTTGTGAATGACACCACATTTTCCATATTTTCAAAAATATTCAACATTATAAGAAGAATTTTCATACCTCTCATACCTTTGATCATTTGTCATAAGACCCTAGCCATGGTATTTGTGATTGTTGCATTGTACAAACTTTCATATTGGATTTTCTATCCAACTGCGAAACTTACAGATATTGAGGAATCCAGCCCTCGAAACCCTAATCTTCCTATCAAGTTTTCAAATATATCAAAAACTTT
Organism: Lithobates sylvaticus; assembly: GCA_028564925.1. Taxonomy (NCBI): domain Eukaryota; kingdom Metazoa; phylum Chordata; class Amphibia; order Anura; family Ranidae; genus Lithobates; species Lithobates sylvaticus. Next base: position 115,410,693 of record CM053026.1, read on the forward strand.
GCTATTATAGGTGTTATTGTAATTTCAACTTAAGTTCCATTGCTTACTGTAATAACATATGTTTAGAAGAAAAAAATCTTCTGCCATTGTCTCTCTAGTTTCCACAAAGGCCATGAATAACAGAATAATTACAGGGCCTTATTCAGCTGCAGGTCATAGTTCAGCCAGATGAAGCATAAACAGCATATCACAACTTTATAAGGAACAAGATGCATGGAGGAGCCTCATAACCACTAAATCATGGATGTTCCCTTAGGTAGTGTTTATGAATAAAAAATCAGTGACTTTAGGGGCTTGCAATATAAATAGTACCTTTGAAATATTTTTAGGTTGATTTTTTTTTCTATTCCATTTATAGACGCATCTAATGTTGCAGATATTGTCATACTTCTGTGGTTTTATAACTGCTTTTACTACACATCAGCTTGTGTCGGTTCAAAGGTTTTCTGGGACACCAAATCTGTGTTTTCTGAAAATGCAATTTCTTTGTTTTTAAAATTTCTAGAAATAGCAGTACATCATTTAAAGTATTAGATCAGCTTTACAATTTTTTTTTAACTAATACCGTACACCCTAACAACCCCAACTCTGCCCCCCCCCCCCCCCCCTCTACCAGGTTATAGGATTTATACGAGCTCAAAAGCTAAAAACCAAACACTTTAATTAGTCTAACCAAATAGAGTTTATAGAACAAAAATCTAGTAGTTCCAAGTATTTAATCTTCCTTTTCTCTATAATTTTCCTTAGAATTTCTTCAATCCTATTCATTCACTTGTAAACAAGTGAAATATATTGTGTATAAGGTATATATTATATGTGTACAATAACACTATATCAAACTGCTGGAAAAAAGGTTTTATCTAGAACGTAGCTGCATTTACTGAGCAGTGACTAGTGTGAATGGCTTCCACAAAGCCTGTATGGTTACCAAAGATATCCCTATCCACTCACTAAATGCCCCCAAATAGAAATAGCAGCTTTCGGTAGTGATACGGTTCAGCTTTATTACTACCATGGGTTAACAACAGATCCAGCATCTTTGAAATTCATGGTCCCAGCAAAATTATGTGGCAAATTCGCCAGAAGAAATTTCCTGTCAATATGCTAGAATAGTTTAGACAGAGCTTGCAGCCTGTATAAAGATAGTTATTTGCCATAGGATGTTATGCTATGCTATGTTGTACTAAATTACTGTGATGGGATACATATTATCTGCAGAATTCTTCTACACCCACCCCAGCATTTCTGGCAGCAATTCCCCCAAAGCCGTTGGAGCAGAAGGAAAAATGTCCCCAAATCACCCCATGCCAAGAATCCAAATGCAAGCTTGGCAAAACTACTAGATTTGCAGCTGCTCCCATTCTAGCTTATGGAATTAGCCCCCTTCCTTGAATTTATGGTCTGTGCTATACCACAGTGGCAGGTACTATGTTGCCATTATTTTGCCTAGAAGGCCATCTCTGCCCTCTACCAGCATGTGGAATGTAAGGTTTCTGTGTCACTGAATCACACTATCAGGATACAGGTAGGGATGTTTTTAATGTTTGCTGTAGGGTAAATTCTGCTTTATGTCTCAAAGTTTGCAGCCCATTCCAGTGCCCAGACATGGAAAATGTATCACATAATGTTTCCGTAACTCGATCTCCAAATTTCTAATGTTTGCTACAGGGAATGTCCTGCGGTGCATCTCAATGTTTATGGCCTATTCCAATGCTCCGGCACTCAAAAAGATTTGTTACAATTAGATAATGTTTATTGAAAGCTAAAACCTGCCCTGTCTCTCCTTCCTATATTACAGCCTAAGAAAGCTGCTTACATACTGTCAAGCCACTGAACAATATTTGTGGCTATTGTCTCCCAGGTAATACAGTCAAATTTTTATTGCACCATAACACCTGCCTTATCTCTCCCTCTTATATTTTGGCCTAACCAAGCTACTTACATGCTGTAGCCATGTTTGTGGCCGCTGTCCCTCAAATAATCCACTTTAATTTCTATTTCAAGATTAAACGTGCCTTGTTTCTATATTGAGGCAAAACTGAGCTGCGTACATAATTTGTGGATTTTGTCACTGAAGAAATACACTTTAAAGAAGAACTACAGGGTAGGCAAAAAAATCTTCCTTTACTAACCCCCCCCCCCCCCCCCATACAAAACACTAACAATTACTAACATTTTGAAAATCTATACCATTGAGGAGTAAAGTCAAATTGAGCTTTCATGACGTTATCCCTGTAATTCAAAAGATAACAGCATCTTCCCTGCTGAGGAGGAGGTGTAACAGCAGGCATATCCTCCTCTCTCTCTGCAGTAAAAAAAAAACTACAGTTCTCATCAGCCACAGGGAACTCCTCTCTCACCTGTAGACAGCAACACAGAACTCTTCTCTCAGGGGCATATCTTCAAGGCAGAAGGCAGAGAGGGAGGTTCCAAGGCAGGGAAACAGGAAACGTAGGCAGTGTGCAGATATCACTACGCCTGTGACTGTGTGTGATGCTGCAGCCGACACTAGAGAAAAATTGTCAGATAATGCGGCACCATATTACTACACCCTGTACCTGTTAAAAATGAGTGTCTCTTTCTCCCAGTGTGTTTTTACAAAGATGCAAGCAATTGCACGTTATAAAAATACTTGCAAATATATACAGTATGTATATTTATCTCTATATGTATACTGTTACTATTGGAGTGGAGAAGGGACAGAGATTAGCAGTGATGTAAGTAACTGAGTTAAAATAAACTGAGTTACCTAACGCAGTTACTTTAGAGGGTAACTAGTAATCTAACTGATTACTTTTCTCATCATGGTAACTCAGTTCCCATTACTTTGGCTTAGTTACCCCAATTACATCTACCGCCACTAGATGGCAGTAGTGTAATTCCGGTGTCCTGCCGAAAAAGTTCCCCTGCCGGATAAGGACCCCCTGTACTGCGCAGGCGCAGGGCTTGCGCAGTACGAAGGACTATGGAGTGAACTCTACACCGCGCAGGTGCAGTTAACATGTAATTGTAGGAGGCGATGCCGCACGCTCCCGATGCTCATGCTACTCTGCAAGGGGTGTCTATTGTGTAACTAAGGGGCGGGTCTAGTATTACTGTAACCAAGGGGCGCATTTATTATTATTGTTGTATATCGAGCTCTGCCCATTAATTTAACATTCGCCTTCTTCTGTAGCCATCCGCCCCTTACACGATATAATAATAATAGACTCGCCCCTTTCTTACACACTATAACAGATCTGCCCCTTGGTTAGAGTAATAATAGAGCAGCCCCTTGGTTACACGATATATAACAATAATAATAAATGTGCCCCTTGGTTACAGTAATACTAGACCCGCCCCTTAGTTACACGTATAGAATATTTAAAAAAAAAGTCACAGTTACTTTGCTGCGTAACTAATTACTTTTCCAATGTAGTAACTGAGTTACTAACGCAATTACTTTTTGGGAGAAGTAATTTGTAACTTAATTAATTACTTTTTTAAAGTAAGATGACCAACACTGGAGATTAGTAGCCGTGAGGATATTGGAGGCAGAACAGACCCAGAGTGTCCTGAGCTGTTATTCTGAGGAAAGATTCTGGTGGTACAGACTCGGAGTATGAGAGTCTCAGTCCAACCACTATAGCAAGCAGGGAATGAATTACACCGCTGCTTGTTATAGGAAGAACTACAGCAGGGATGTGACAAGACTGGTGGCTGGGGGAATACAAGGTATAACAGCCATCAATCCTACAAACAGGAAACCACTGGGAATTAACTGGTAGATTTAAAAATGAACAGGATATTTTAGAGCAACTACTGAATGACCCAGAGGATGGTTGACATATTCAGGGAAGGTACGAAATCAGCAACTAGGACATTTATAAAGTTTTTGCCTGGAGTTCAGCTTTAAGGTTTAGTTCAAGATAAAACCTGAATTGTCTCCTCTTATATACTTGTTATATTGCAGCCTAACCGAGCTGCTCACATACTGTCCAGCCACTGTCTCTTTAAATAAATTATTATTTTCATTTTAAAATAAAACTTGCCTCATGTGGCTACTGTCTCACACATAATATAATCTAATTTCTATTTTAAGATACAATCCCCATTCTCCCTTCCTATTATATGGTGGGCTAACCAAACTGTTTGCAGATTGTTCAGCCACTGGACAATATTTTTGGCTATTATCTCTTAGATAATATACTCTATACTACGTTTGTTTCAGGATAAAATCAGCCTTGTCTCTCCCTCTTATATTGCAGCCTACCCAAACTGTTTACCTATTCTATGTAAGTCGGTAAGCAGATATTTAACATGTACCTGAAGTCTATATTTGGGAAATAATTAGGGATATGGTGATGGGAAAAGTCTTATCTCCTGCTGGAAAGATTTGCCGACAACACGGTCCGATCACACCAAATCCGATCGTGTGTACGGTTGTCCGACCGGACAAAGTTCTGGGGATGTAAGGTTGTGGTTTTGAAGTTCTTTGTGCACTCTATTTTGACTTGTTTTAGACTTTTAAGACAATGCAGTGTGGTACTGAGAAAAAAGTTCCATACCAGCTGCTGATGAGAGCTGTGCAGACAATCACACTGGAAGTAATGCAATTAAAGGTCCAGTAAACATCTAGTCTGTATACATTGTTTTCTATCTTGGGCCCTGATGACTTTGGACCCCCGAAACACATTTGCTGTTTTCTTGGTTATCCCCCTGATCCTTACTGGACTTTTTAGCAATGGTGTGGTGATTCAGTTCACATCACAAGCCAAGTAAACTGACATCAATGACTTTACATTAAGATTGGATAGCAATATCAATAAGATAACCTTGCAGGTCTACCTCACAATCTATATTATTTTCAGATGTTTTGCCAGTGGCCAGTTTATATAAAGTTATTTTTAAAGAGTTATTTAAGAGTAAACATTTATTTAGCTTTTATATATGGTGTGGCTCTAACTTCCACTGTTCAGGCCTATTGCCTCAAAATTAGGCATAGCAGGCCAAAGTACTTAAAATTTATTTTTTTCAAGTTGAAATGAATTAAAACAATGTCTCGTGAGACATTAAAACTTGAATAAAAATACATTTCTAGGTAAAATTTTCTTGTCTGCTTGTTTTTTTTATACCATTCTGATTCTGCTCCATAATAATACTTTCTGAATAATACTGTCAGGTTTTTGATGGCTGGATCATTAAAGGAGAGAAGTTTCCTAGTTCATTGGACCACCCCCTCTCCACCAGTGAGCGCTACATCGATATATGCGAAGATGGCAACATGCAAAGTATCACAAGATCATCTCAGAATGTGGCAATGATTTTCTTCAGAGTTCACAAGCCAGGCCATGGCTTCACACTGACAATACGCAAGACTCCTAATCTGTTCCGTAAGTCACTTCATTTCTTCTCAGCAGAACTTCACTGAATGGCAGACATGATCATACATCTCCGGGGGAGGATGAAGTAATGAGGGAATGTTAGGGCAATATGATAAATGTCCAGCCGGTAATAACTATTGATTTTTACTTGTTGTACAGAAGTGAATAAAACATATATTTACTACTAATAAATACTGAAGTACAGTTTTATGACAGATAGGAAGCACAGCACTCCCTAAATAATTATTGCTAGTAATAACTGCATGTATTACGCTGGGTGCCAAAGCCAAGAGCAGGAGAATAATCACAAGCCAGTACTGGTGCTAAAATAATCCATATAGTTGTGAATGCCAATACACTTTAGTATAAAGTGTCAGGGGATGCCTGAACGATTAATTTAGTCAGCTAAATCGATCATTTTAATCGATTGATGAACCACAGTGCCTCTAAGAGAAAAATCATTTATATAAATAATTTAACTCAAGTAATTATTTTGAGTTCATTTTGCCAAGCAGGATTCTTTTTTAAAAAAAAGTACACAACAAGATTGATGTAAGCAGATTATCAAAAATAAATTGAAATTTATTACAAAAAGTCACATACAAACACCACTAACAGTTTGATTAATAGGTTGACAGAGATACTATAATTTTATTACAATTAAAAAGTCAAAATATTAAATTTCCCCAATTATAGATCTCCTAGCTTGTATGTAGAAAATTTGTAACTTGACCCGTGAAACCACTGCAGTCGGATTCCCGTTTGAAGTCCATCTAAAGTTATGCCAATACGACCAATTAAAATTACCACATTTTTGGGTATTAGAATATCGGGTGGGGTAGCAAATCAACTAGAATAAAATACTTGCACACACAAAAAAAAAACAATAATAAGTGTGGACAATATAGTTACCCTTTTAAAATGGCCATTTGCTTAAAATGGTCGCTGCCAGACTCACCTAAGATGGTTGCCAATTAATGGGTAGAGTTGATCTTTCCCAAAATGGCGACTAGTTAGGCTGGAGCTGTGTGTCCTACATTCAGTAAAGTGTCAGGTGGTGGCCGTGCCTCAGATGATGTGTGAGTGCCCAGATGAGGTGATTCAGATCATGAGTGTCCTCTCTGTCTACCTCCCTTGCTGTTTTATCTAGTTGTGAATAATACACACCCAGAAGGTGTAACCTTGTTCCTATTGGTGGTTTTGTTTAATTATCAAACCTGTCCTTGCTTATGTACTAACTCATTTGGCCACCAGATAGCATCCTCAGTTTAATTGGAAATAGATCTTATATAATGATCTGGTATAGGATGCTAATTAAATGTTATTTTATTCTAGAAAGCATAAACTATTTCAAAGGTCTGGCAGCCATATTTATGATTATTTGCTTTTTGTCATATTGCTATCTATAGTACATCTCCAGTACATGTGAAATCTTCAATTACAATTATGTCAGTTTTTCTGAAATGCCTTGGAGAGTCTGGTAGTAGTAGCAATTAAATTATATCCAATCAACATACTGTAGATACCTTGCAACATTGTGTTACGATTTAAAATCATATACTTATAAACATGTCTATGATACTTAGTGATTTTGTCTGGGGAAAAAATGTATAACCCATTGGCTTGTAAGCAGGCATAAATAGCAGTAAATCCCTCACATTTTTGAAAATATTTTAGTATATCTTTTCATGTGACAACACTGAAGAAATGACACGTTACTACAATGTAAAGTAGTGAGTGTACCGCTTGTATAACAGTGTAAATTTGCTGTCCCCTCAAAATAACTCAACACACAGCCATTAATGTCTAAACTGCTGGCAACAAAAGTGAGTACACCCCTAAAAACAGTACCAGACCATGACACTCCCACCACCATGCTTGACAGTAGGCAAGACACACCTGTCTTTGTACTCCTCTCTTAAAATGCATACATTTTATTATGGGCAGAGTGGCAGCATTTGATTGGGCACAGTGGCGGTATTTGATGGGCACAGTGGCAGCATTTGATGGGCACTGTGGTGGCATTTGGTGGGCACTGTGGCTGCAATTGATGGGCACAGTGGCTGCAATTGATGGGCACAGTGATTGCGTTTCATGGGCACAGTGGCTGCGATTGATGGGCACAGTGGCTGCAATTGATGAATGAATGAATGAGTGGCTTGTATAGCGCTACCCATGCGAACTGAATCGCCTCAAGGCGCTTTTGCCACCGGTGTCCATCTGCGGTATAGCGCGGCCCTTTATCCCGTGGGGTCCCGACACGCTTACAAACACATACACATACAACATACACATATTTGCCCATTTTTTTCGACAGGATCTAATTAACCTACCAGCATGTCTTTAGAGTGTGGGAGGAAACGGGAGTACCCGGAGGAAACCCATGCAGGCACAGGGAGAACATGCAAACTCCAGGCAGATGGTGTTGTGGTCGGGATTTTAACCAGCTACCCAATGGGCACAGTGGCTGGGCACAGTGATGGGCACAGTGGCTGCAATTGATGGGCACAGTGACTGTGTTTGATAGGCACAGTGGCTGCATTTGATGGGCACAATGGCTGCAATTGATGGGCACAGTGGCTGCAGTTGATGAGCACAGTGACTGTGTTTGATGGGCACAGTGGCTGCATTTGATGGGGCACAGTGGCTGCATTTGATGGGGCACAGTGGCTGCAATTGATGGGAACAGTGTTTGGTCCACAAGTAATACAATGCAGTGGACTTCTCCCTAGACAAGGATTCATTTTTCTGGTCCATCTGGTCACACATATGAGGTGTCTTCACACTCCACATTGATGGGACCTGGAAATCCTTTTAAATATTGGTCAGTTTGTCTTTCAAGGTTTCAGGTGTTGTAGGGATACAAGAAACCAGGCCCAGACTAGGACAGATAAATAAGCCCAGGCATTTTAGACTGAGCAGCTAATTTTTCCAAGGACCGGGGAAGGGGTAGAGGATATTAATCGAGTCAGTCCTCTGCACTGTAATGTAAAGGGGCACTGGCGTCCCTTTGTCAGAACACAATAGCACAGCCAAAAAAACTGATAGTGTGTACTAGGCTTTAAGCGGACACTGTCCTTTGACCTGTTTGCAATTGGGTTAAATGTTAATAGGACAATGTCTTTGGCCTGGTAGACTATAAAACTAGTCCAAAAAATTAAAAATGATAAATTATGTATATTTTTTTCCATTACAGTTCTGACAGTCAAGATGACTGAGGGTGTCACCAAAAATAAACATTTTGTGTAAACTTTAATGAGAATAAAGGAGAAGTATAGCCAAAGCTCGTTTGGCTGTACTTCTTCTATGGATCACAGGAGTGCAGTTCGTTTTGCACTCCTGTGACCCTTTTTCAGCACGACCACAGAGTAGGGAACCACCAGATCCCTGGACTGACAACTGGTTCAGCCTCTCAGCGAGCCGCCCACACCCGCCCACTCCACAACCCAGCGCTCCAATGAGCGAGGAGGGAGCAGAGCAGAGAGCTGTGACTGACAGTCTACAGCTCTCTGCTCACAGAGCTATGAAAAACAGTTTTGATGCGCCGGGGGACAGATGCAGTATCGGACGGATCTATGTATGTATCTTCGAATTTACCAAAACCATATAATATGAGGTCAAACCTTAAGAGTTTCAATTTGTATGAAATTAGGCTGGCCCTTGCACTACATGGTTTTGGTAAATCTGAAGACAAAAATCTGCAGAAAATCTAATAGTGTGTATGGGGTCTAACACTTAAATCAGACATGCATACATTTTATTTGCTTTCAGTATATCTGCATCAAAAAATATCTGCATCAGGCAACTGTGAAGGTCACAATATCCTATCAAACAAATCCAATTTTGCAATAAACATATTGCTGACACAGACAAGGGTTTGAACAATGACCTTGTACTTGACCCTTCCAATGATAGTGTTCTTATATAGTATGGCCTTCTGTGCCTCCACATTATTTGCAGACATTAAAACATGCCCTATTCCATAACGTATGATATACTTTACTTCCAAACTTCTCCCTATCTTTGTGATTTAAAGCATTTGACATTTAACACCTTCATGTACGCAAATATGTGGCCTCACTGCACTGAGCTTTTTTTCGTGGGGCCGCATATGTGCGTACCTCCCTTTGTGCTAGGAGCATCTCATCGGGAAAGCCCCGGACCCGTTCTAACATTTGGGACCCCGAACGGCTGGTTCCTGGTCACCTGATGCCTGGGATAGCTTCTCAGTGATTGGTCACTGTGAAGCCTGTCCCTGTGTTTTCTATCTCTGTGAATGGCCAAGAGAGATACATTGTATCATTCTCTGTCCTTGCAGAGATAGAAAAAAAAGTGTGTGAAGAAAAAACAAATGTTAAGAAAATTTTATAAAATTTAAAAAAAGAAAAAAAAAGAAATACCTAGATTAAGGTTTGATCTAGGTCAGTGCCAGGGTTAGTGTTTGGGTCAAAGGTCAATGTCAAAGGTCAGTATATTTTGAACAGGATTTTATTTATTTTTTTCAACAAATAACATACGCATACAGTATCTCACAAAAGTGAGTACACCCCTCACATTTTTGTAAATATTTTATTATATCTTTTCATGTGACAACACTGAAGAAATTACACTTTGCTACAATGTAGTGAGTGTACAGCTTGTATAACAGTGTAAATTTGCTATCCCCTCAAAATAACTCAACACAGCCATTAATGTCTAAACAGCTGGCAACAAAAGTGAGTATACTCCTAAGTGAAAATGGCCAAACTGGGCCCAATTAGCCATTTTCCCTCCCTGGTGTCACGTGACTCAGTGTTACAAGGTCTCAGGTGTGAATGGGGAGCAGGTGTGTTAAATTTGGTGTTATCGCTTTCACTCTCTCATACTGGTCACTGGAAGTTCAACATGGCACCTCATGGCAAAGAACTCTCTGAGGATCTGAAAAAAATAATTGTTGCTCTACATAAAGATGGCCTAGGCTATAAGAAGATTGCCAAGACCCTGAAACTTAGCTGCAGCATGGTGACCAAGACCATGTTTAACAGGACAAGTTCCACTCAGAACAGGCCTCATCATGGCCGATCAAAGAAGTTGAGTGCACATGCGCAGCATCACTTCTAGAGATTGTCTTTGGGAAATACACGTATGAGTGCTGCCAGCATTGCTGCAGAGGTTGAAGGGGGGTGGGGGGTCAGCCTGTCAATGCTCAGACCATACGCAGCACACTGCATCAAAATGGTCTGCACAGCTGTCGTCCCAGAAGGAAGCCTCTTCTAAAGATGATGCACAAGAAAGCCCGCAAACAGTTTGAAGATAAGCAGACTAACACATGGATTACTGGAACCATGTCCTGTGGTCTTATAAGACCAAGATAAACTTATTTGGTTCAGATGGTGTCAAGCGTGTGTGGTGTCAACCAGGTGAGGAGTACAAAGACAAGTGTGTCTTGCCTACAGTCAAGCATGGTGGTGGTAGTGCCATGGTCGGGGGCTGCATGAGTGCTGCCGGCCCTTGGGAACTACAGTTCATTGAGGGAACCATGAATGCCAACATGTACTGTGACATACTGAAGCAGAGCATGATCCCCTCCCCTCAGAGACTGGGCCGCAGGGCAGTATTCCAACATGATAACAACCCCAAATACACCACCAAGACGACCACTGCCTTGCTAAAGAAGCTGAGGGTAAAGGTGATGGACTGGCCAGAACTAAACCCTATTGGGCATCCTCAAACAGAAGGTGGAGGAGCACAAGGTCTCTAACATCTACCAGCTCTGTGATGTCATCATGGAGGAGTGGAAGAGGACTCCAGTGGCAACCTGTGAAGCTCTGGTGAACTCCATGCCTAAGAGGGTTAAGGCAGTGCTGGAAAATACTGGTGGCCACACAAAATATTGACACTTTGGGCCCAATTTGGACATTTTCACTTAGGGGTGTCCTTACTTTTGTTGCCAGCGGTTTAGACATTAATGGCTGTGTGTTGAGTTATTTTGAGGGGACAGCAAATTTGCACTGTTATACAAGCTGTACACTCACTACTTTACATTGTAGCAAAGTGTCATTTCTTCAGTGTTGTCACATGAAAAGATACAATAAAATATTTACAAAAATGTGAGGGGTGTACTCACTTTTGTGAGATACTGTATGTGGTATCGCTGTGATCGTCAGGAGCAGGATAATTTATTTTTGGGTTGTTCTTTGGTGTTAGGTTATAGTAATAGCAAGATATATACAGTTACACTTACAAAAAAATATATTTTTAACTGTTTTGGGACAGTTTTCCATTGATAATAAAATAAAAATCTGGAGCTATCCATTACCATTTACCACCAAATGAAAGCCTAATTAGTCCTGGAAAAAACAAGGTATACTCCACCTTAATGTACAAAGTAGTTGTGATGATATGTACAGTTTTACTAACACAAAAAGGCAAAATTGAGCTTAGGCATTTAGATTTGTTTTACCCTTAGGTGCGAACGGGTTAAAGAGTATGTAAATTAAAAACTCATTTTTTTTTCAAATTATTCCTTCTCCAATGCATTTATTTTTATTTCAAATCTGTATAAATTAATTTTTCAAGCTGTCTGGTCATGCATGACAGCCTGGGCTTACAGGAAGTAGGTTGAATGAAACTGGATGTCATTCAACCCAGAAGCAGTGCTGGGTGGTGCAGGGAGCCTTCAAGAAATGTTGAAATAAAAAATTCTACTCTCTGTTATAAAATATATCCAATTAAGTCAAATGTCTTAATATATTTAGGCCAAAATGTATTGTGCTACATGTCTTTGATAAAACTTTTTTTTTTTAAATCCCAGTAATTGTATATTATATGGTTTGTTGGAAAGTTATAGCATCTAAAAATTATGGAATTTATAAAGTGCCTTGCAAAAGTATTCCCCCCCCTTGGCATTTTTCGTGTTTTGTTGCCTCACAACCTGAAACTAATATGGATTGTTTGAGGATTTGCATCATTTAATTTACAGAACATGCCCCCAACTTTGAAAATGTTTTTGTTTTGTTTTTTATTGTGAAGCAAATAGGACAAAATAACAGAAAAAGTAAATTTGCATAACTATTCGCCCCCCTAAAGTCAATACTTTGTAGAGCCACCTTTTGCGGCTATCACAGCTCCAAGTCGCTTTGGATAAGTTTCTATGAGCTTGCCACATCTTACCACTGGGATTTTTGCCCATTCCTCCTTGCAAAACTGCTCCAGCTCCTTCAAGTTGGATGGTTTGCACTTGTGAACAGTAATTATTAAGTCTGACCACAGATTTTCTATTGGATTGAGGTCTGGGCTTTGACTAGGCCATGCCAACACATTTACATGTTTCCCCTTAAACCACTCAAGTGTTGCTTTAGCAGTGTGTTTGGGGTCATTGTCCTGCTGGAAGGTGAACCTCCATCCTAGCCTCGAATCTAACACAGAGTGGTACAGGTTTTTCTCAAGAATATCCCTGTATTTAGCACCATCCATCTTTCCCTCAACTCAGACTAGTTTCCCAGTACCGACTGCTGAAAGACATCCCCACAGCATGATGCTGCCACCACCATGTTTCACTGTGGGGATGGTGTTCTTTGGGTGATGTGATGTGTTGGGTTTGCGCCAGACATAGCGTTTTCTTTGATGGCCAAAAAGTTCAATTTTAGTCTCATCAGACCAGAGCACCTTTCTCCATACATTTTAGGACTCTCCCACATGCCTTTTCGCAAACTCAAAACGTGCCATTTAGTTTTTTGCTGAAAGTAATGGCTTTCTTCTGGCCACTCTGCCATAAAGCCCAACTCTATGGAGCGTACAACTTATTGTCGTCCTATGTACAGATACTCCAGTCTCTGCTGGGGAACTCTGCAGCTCCTCCAGGGTTACCTTAGGTCTCTGTGCTGCCTCTCTGATTAATGCCCTGTTTGCCTGGTCCGTGGGTTTTGGTGTGCGGCCATCTCTTGGCAGGTTTGCTGTTGTGCCATGTTCTTTCCATTTGGTTATGATAGATATGATGGTGCTCCTAGGGAATCATCAAAGATTTGGATATTTTTTTACAACCTTACCCTGACTTGTACTTCTCAACAATATTGTCCCTTACTTGTTTGGAGAGTTCCTTGGTCTTCATGGCAGTGTTTGGTTAGTGGTGCCTCTTGCTTAGGTGTTGCAGCCTCTGGGGCCTTTCAAAAAGGTGTGTATATGTAATGACAGATCATGTGACACTCAGAATCCATCGGAAAATCCGACCGTGTGTATGGGGCTTTAGAGTGCACACAGGTGGACATCACATTTCACTAATTATGTGACTTCTGAAGGTAATTGGTTGCACCAGAGCTTTTTATGGGCTTCATAACAAAGGGGGTGAATACATACGCACATGCCAATTATCCGTTTTTTATTTCTGAAAAATAGTTTTATGTATATATTTTTCTAATTTTATTCCACCAACTTAGACTATTGTGTTCTGATCCATCACATATAATTCAGATTAAAAAAACATTGAACTAAAGGCTGTAATTTAACAAAATAGATAAAAAGCCAAGGGGGTGAATACCTTTGCAAGGTACTATATATATTTGAAAATTGATCAGTCCACTGACCGCCTCGTCTCATTTCTTGAGGCCCTAAAACACCAGGACAATACAATTACCACCAAAATTACCCCTTTTTTGAAAGTAGACATTCTGAGGCATTTCAAAAGAGGCATGGTGAGTTTTTTGAAGTTGTCGTTTTTTGTGACAATTATTTGGAAAATGAAGAAATTAAATAAAATTTGTTTTTGTTTTTTTCAGTTTATTTATTTATTTATTTACATACTGTCACCAGTGCAGTACAGCTTCATCATATGACTGGTTTGGCGGTGTTCAGGGATGCTGACTGATGACTTTATGTTAAAAAAAAAAATGTTATTACATTTTTTAAACATTTTTCTTATTTTTTTAAATAGTTCTTTTACATCCTGTCATCAGAGAAGTTCATTGTCACTATAGTGACACTGTAATACTCAGGGGGGTGATCGGGGATTTTTTTTACATTGTTATTGCTTGTGATCAGATGATCAGTGTATAAGCAGTGTATAAGCCAGGGCTCGAAAAACCCCGGGCGCCAGGTCGCATTTGCGACTAGAATTAGCGACCTGTCGCCTGTCCCCCCCCCCCCCCCCCCCCGAGCCCCCCGCCCGCCCTCCCCCCCCCTCCCCCCCTTCCCCCTCCCCGCGCCCCCCGCCCCCGCCCCCCCCCCCGCATCCCCCCCCCCCCCCCCCGTGCTCATGGCCCCCCCCCCCCCCCGCCCCCCTCCTCCCCCCCCCCCCCCGCCCGCCCCCTCCCCCCCCCCCCCCCCCCCCCCCCCCCCCCCCCCCCCCTCCCCCCCCCCCCCCCCCTCCCCCCCCCCCCCCCCCCCCCCCCCCCCCCCGATGCGATCGTGATGGGCCACGCCGGCCGGTAATTGAGGCCGTGGCTTTGCGGCCTTGCGCGGTCCTATGGTTCCTTCTAGAATCTGGCGCCCTCTTGTGGTGGCCGTTGGTATGACATCCAGCAATGCTAATGGAGCTGTTTGTTTTCACTGCCTGCCCATGTCCTTTCCTTTACTTAGAACCCCCAAACATTATATATATATATGTATTTTTGTATTCTAACACCCTAGAGAATAAAATGGCGACCGTTGCAATACTTTCTGTCACACCGTATTTGCGCAGCGGACTTACAAGCGCACTTTTTTGGGAAAAAATACTTTTTTTAATTAAAAAATAATACAACAGTAAAGTTAGCCCAATTTTTTTTTCTATTGTGAAAGATAATGTTACGGCGAGTAAATTGATACCCAACGTTTCACGCTTCAAAATTGTGTCCGCTCGTGGAATGGCGACAAACTTTTACCCTTTAAAATCTCCATAGGCTCCATAGGCTACATTTAAAAAATTCTACAGGTTGCAGGTTTTGAGATACAGAGGAGATCTTGGGCTAGAACTATTGCTCTCGCTCTACCGATCACGGCGATACCTCACATGTGTAGTTTGAACACTGCTTTCATATGCGTTCGCTTCTGCAAACAAGCTCGGCGGGACGGGCGCGTTTAAAATTATTATTTTTTTTCTTATTTATTTTAACTTTTATTTTAAATTTTTTCACTGTTCTTTTGAAAAAAAAAAAATGTGTCATTTTTATTCCTATTACAAGGAATGTAAAAATCCCTTTTTTTTTAAATTGTCATTTGAAGAAAAAAAAAAAAATAATAATAAAATGTTCCTATAAGAGCTATGGGCGGAAGTGACGATTTGAAGCCGCTTCTGCCCTGCAATGACTTGGACACGGGCTTCCCCTCACTCGTCTCCATGTCAGTCCAGGGACAGGTCCGGATCGCCATTACTGACCGCCACTGACTGCCCCTCTCCCACTGCCGATAAAAGTGATCTCACCACAGAGACCACTTTTATCTGAAAGAGAACAGCCGGCTCTTGAAGAGGATACCAGGGTTATGGTAGCTAGCAGGCGGACCTGATCGGACCCTTAGCGGGGATATGTCTTGTGTCCCTGCAAGGCAGGAAATAAAAGCAGTCAAATTCGTTCTAGTTGTCTATGTAAATTTAAGATTTATATTGAAAATAAAGCTTTGTCGGTCGTTAAAAAAAAAAACCTGGCTCCTAACTTTTTTAGCTGGCTCCTAGATTCCAAGCAAATTTGTCAAGCCCTGGTATATGCAATAGCTTTAGCTGTCATGAATGAGTTCCCCATTCGGGAGCAGTTTGCTTTTGATTGTGATCTGTGACTGGCTAAGTTAATCAAACGATACAGGTAGCCAGGTACCATGTGATTCCTTTGAGTCAATCCTTTGAGCCAATCACAGATCACAACAGTAAGCAAGCTTGTATTATGCAATTGCGATGACCAATCATACCAATCACATGGTACCCGGTTACCGGTTAACTTACTGACAATAGTCAGCTGGACAAATAAAATGTCTCTAGCAGACATACTGCGATAAATGGGCAGGTGTTCTAATCTTCCACCTTTCTATCCAAAAAATTTTTTTTTTTAATTTCCCTTTAGATTTACTTTACTTATTTACCTGTGTTCACAAAAATTACGTCATTCTAATCAAAAATCTAATGGGAGGCTCAGCAGCAGAGGATTTTGCACTATATGGTGGGGCATGAGGTGGAGGGCCAAAGTACTATCATAATAGCTACTGGAAAAATTAGACTTGGAAAATTGTACTTTAATTTAGCATCTCAGAACATCATGGTAACAACAAAAAGTCATGCACACCTAGAAGTCATTTCTGTGCAAATTGGCATATAAATGCAATTTACATACTACCGTGCTAATACTACCACTTCTATTACAGAAAAGCAGAACAGTTGTACATTTCCACCGATTAGGATTCAGGTTTCATTTAGTGGGAAGTATAGAAAGTAGCTTGGTTGCTTACTCTGGGCAAGAGTTCCATTTGCTTTAGACTTCCTTGTTCCAGATTTTTTAGATCAGCCAGTGGGACTACCTACACTGGCTGTAGAAATAAGAGAGGTGCCTCTCATCTGGGGTTAAAGTTCATAGATGAATCATATAGGGGATCATAAAATGAATGACAAAAATGACAAGCACAGAGTAGAGCTGCAAGATTCTGGCTAAAATGAGAATCAAAATTTTTAGCTTAGAATAAAGATCATGATTCTCTCACGAGTCTCACGGCGTAACATCATCTTTCACATTATACAAAAAAAAATTGGGCTAACCTTACTGTTTTTTTTTTAAGAAAATGTAAATTGCATTTTTTTCAAGAAAATTGCGTTTGAAAGACTGCTGCGCAAATACAGTGTGACATAAAATATTGCAACAAGCACCATTTTATTCTCTAGGGTCTCTGCTAATATATATATATATATATATATATATATATATATATATATATATATATATACACATATATATATATACATATATATATATATATATATGTAGCGGTCACACTTGGACAAGTGTGCGCTATGCGTCGAAATTTAGTTTTTTTCTCTCAGAACAGTAATAGGGTTCTGAGGGTTAATTGTACAGGTTAACTTTGTCATCAGTTTGGCTGGGCTGTCCTAGGGTTCTGCCTGGTCATCGGTGCAGTGAGGTACACATGACAGGCCTAGAACCAGGCCTGGTTGGACGTCTTAGGTATCAATCTTCCCCGGAGCCAAGTCGGAGCGCCTGGCCCCGCTGTGTAGTCTGGGGAAGGGTACTTAAGGTGCTGAAGTCACGTGTTCGGGGTTCGGCCGTAGCTGTCTGTTCCTGGTTCTGGACCGGGGTAAACCCGCGAGGGGTCCCGGGCCTGGGAGCGTTTGCTGTCCCGCAACATGGTCAGTTTGACTAGCCCCACAGACTTCATACTCTGGGGCAAGGGTCCGTCTGTTCCTGAATCTCGGAACCAGCTGGTCTGAGGCCCAGTAACTGAAGGAGGATTCAAGTCGTCCGGGTGTGCTCTCAGTCTTGGAGGGGCACCGCAGCTCATGTAAGCGACATTTGGAGGACTCTTCGGAGGAGGGCCAACAAGCTGGCATCTCAGTAAGAGCCTGGAAGCTGAGTTGTTATGGACACTAAAGAATCCACACTTCCACAGTACTGCCAAGAGGACAGAGAAAGTTCCAGGTACTGGGGAAAGGTTCCCATTCACCTTCGGTTGAAAGTTTATTCTGTGTCAGAGACTTTTGCAAGTTTCCGGATCATATTGTTGGCTGCCATAACCTCTGGCTAGAGGTTTGTCCAGCATTGAAGTACCCAGCTGCAAGTGGCTACTCTCTGGGTTTTATTACAGACATTCTATCGTGTCAGCAGTTCACAGTGCCTGAGTTTCTTCATCCTTGCCGTCTATTCCTAACCAAGTCTGTGTTATGTTGGATGTTGCCACTGCAGAAATAAAAACCTTCAAAAGGACTTTTATTGTGTCAGCGTTCAAAGTTGTTGGGTGTCAACCCTGGGAACCCCTGGACATTCACCGACAAGGCAAGAGGAGGTAACTGGTAAGCCTAAAAGTCAAGGCCGCCCCATTGAGGGTTATGGCCGCTATATATATATATATATATATATATATATATATATATATATATATATATATATATATAAAAAAGTTTGGGGGGTTCTAAGTAATTTTCTAGCAAAAGAAATACAGATTTTAACTTGTAAGCAAGTGTTAGAAAAAGGTTTAGTCTTTAAGTGGTTAAACTGACCTCATTTACAGACTGCAGTTCATCCCTTTGATCTAAGAACGAAATTTTACTTTGTTTATAGTTATCTGCGATGTTGGCAGACTGCCTGGATATGTTTTTTTTCATCAGCTGTCAGAAGTGAGCAGAGAACTTTCTGGGAGGGTAGTAGAATTGCGATTTTGATTCTTAACGATTAATCATGCAGCTCTAGTACAATGTGATGATGACTGTGTAGGTGCATAAAAATACATTCTACTTTTTTTGATGGAATTTCTCTTTAAATTCCTATTATTCATGCACAATAACAGTAACATATTGTATTCTTTGTTCTTTAGCATGCAATGTAATCTCCCAGTCACCAAGTGGAAAATTTACCATGATCATCCCCCATCAACACAGAAACTGCAGTTTTTCTATTATATACCCAGTTGTGATGAAAATATCTGACCTGACCCTGGGTCACTTTAATGAGCTACAGTTAAAGGTATGAACACAGCACACTTCTGTTTTCAGTGGCCAGGCATTCATGTAATGCAAAAGTTGTCTTTTATAAATTGTATGGGGCATGTACCAATTAGGTTACACTATGATAGCAAGTACTGTGATGTTATTTCATGAAAATTGCAGTCATTAAATTTAGACTTTGCATATACTGTACAATGTACATGTGCTTTGTGCTCATTTGCGTTCACTTGTACTCTAATAGGTGGTCACTAAAAGAAAAATAGCACTAGTAGAAAAATATTAAAATATATTATCTGTACTACCCTATCAGTGCTGACCCCCCTCTATCAGTGCTGACCCCCCTCAGTGCAGACCCCTCCTCCTTCCATCAGTGCAGACCCCCCTCCATTAGTGCAGACCCCCCCTCCATCAGTGCAGACCCCCTCCCACAATATAGATCCCCCTCCCTCAGTACAGACCCCCCAACTAAGTACAGACCCCCTTCCCACAGTATAGATCCCCCTCCCTCAGTACAGACCCCCCTCCATCAGTATAGACCCCCCCCTCAGTATAGACCCCCCTCAGTGCAGACCCCCCTTCATCAGTGCTGACCCTCCTCAGTGCAGACCCCCCTCCATCAGTGCAGACCCCCCTCCATCAGTACAAACCCCCTCCATCAGTGTTGACCCCCTTTAGTGCAGACCCCTGCATCAGTGACGACCCCCTCAGTGCAGACCCCCCTCCATCAGTGCACCCTCCTTTCCCCTCCCATAGCCCCCCCCCCCCCCCAGCACATGTCCATTTGCATTACATTAAACTTTACAGATCTCAGAACAGCACGGGATGCAGTGGTCCCTTGGACTCCCTCTCACACAGCGGAGCGGAGCGGACCAAAACCACCTCCCCTCCTGTAGTGAACAGAGGAGGAGGGGGGCTTCGGTCCGCTCCGCTGTGTGAAACAGCTGGCGAGATGCAAGAGATCAGTGTAGGGGACAGATGAGGACCGTGCAGCGTTAGCAGTGCCGCTGCCCACAGGTGTCACCCCTCTGGCAGATGTCACTAAGTACAGACCCCCTCCCGCAGTATAGATCCAACTCCCTCAGTACAGACCCACCACTAAGTACAGACCCCCTCCCGCAGTATAGATCCACCTCCCTCAGTACAGACCCCCCCCACTAATTACAGACCCCCCCTGCAGTATAGATCCCCCTCCCACAGTACAGACCCCCCTCACCAAGTACAGACCCCCTCCATCAGTATAGACCCCCCTCAGTGCAGACCCCCCTTCATCAGTGCTGACCCTCCTCAGTGCAGACCCCCCTCCATCAGTGCAGACCCCCCTCCATCAGTACAAACCCCCCTCCATCAGTGCTGACCCCCTTCAGTGCAGACCCCCTGCATCAGTGACGACCCCCTCAGTGCAGACCCCCCTCCATCAGTGCACCCTTCTTTCCCCTCCCATAGCGCCCCCCCCAGCACATGTCCATTTGCATTACATTAAACTTTACAGATCTCAAAACAGCACGGGATGCAGTGGTGTGTCCCTTGGACTCCCTCTCACACAGCGGAGCGGACCAAAGCCACCTCCCCTCCTGTAGATGTGAACAGAGGAGGAGGGGGTCTTCCGTCCGCTCCGCTGTGTGAAACAGCTGGCGAGATGCAAGAGATCAGTGTAGGGGACAGATGAGGACCATGCAGCGTTAGCAGTGCCGCTGCCCACAGGTGTCACCCCTCTGGCAGATGTCACTAAGTACAGACCCCCTCCCGCTGTATAGATCCAACTCCCTCAGTACAGACCCCCCACTAAGTACAGACCCCCTCCCGCAGTATAGATCCACCTCCCTCAGTACAGACCCCCCCCACTAATTACAGACCCCCTCCCGCAGTATAGATCCCCTTCCCTCAGTACAGACCCCCCTCACCAAGTACAGACCCCCTCCATCAGTATAGACCCCCCTCAGTGCAGACCCCTCCATCAGTGCTGACCCCCCTCAGTGCAGACCCCCATCCATCAGTGAAGAGCCCCCTCCATCAGTGCAGACCCCCTACATCAGTACAGACCCCCCTCAGTGCAGACCCCCCTCCATCAGTGCAGAACCCCTCAGGGCAGACCCCCCCTCCAACTGTGCTGACCCCCCCCCCCCTCCATCAATGCAGACCCCCTCAGTGCAGACCCCCCTCCATCAGTGCAGACCCCTCAGTGCAGACCCCCCCTCCATCAGTGCAGACCCCCCTTTTCCCTCCCATAGCACCCCCCAGCACATGTCCATTTGCATTACATTAAACTTTACAGACCTCAGAACAGCGTGGGATACAGTGGTGTGCCCCTTGGACTCCCTCTCACACAGTGGAGCGGACCAAAGCCGCCTCCCCCTCCTGTAGATGTATACAGAGAGGAGGGGGAGGCGGCTTCAGTGCCCACAGGTGTCACCCCTCTGGCGGGTGTCACCCGGCCTGGCCCTCACTCCCTGCCCCCCTTAGCGACAACACTGGGACCGTCTAGCACCCTGCCAGGGTGCTTACACCAAGATACACTTTCCTCCACTCTGGAACCAGGAACAGGGCATTATAGCTGAACATTGCACCCAAGAACTAGACAACACTAGCTTAGATGCAAACAGCAACTGACTTTACTGTAAATTAACACAGAATATACACCACACAAGATCTGGTAAGAGCTTGATCACATTATCCTAAATAATGTAAACAGTAATATCATTAGCACATCTAAGGAACAGCCAACAGCTAACAGTGATGTAATTAGCAGTAAGCTAATTATCAGCTAGACACACAAACAGTCCGGCGCCTACATAGGAGCACATAAAACAGAGACCAATGTGACCAGCTCTATCAATTACCATGTATCGTTCCAAATAAATCAAATTAGGAATAGTCTTTAGGGCAAATACAAGAAAACAGTCTCTCAACAGCCAATAATGTAACAAAAAAGGAAAATATAACAATAACAAATAACAGGGTAAATGTGGGCAGAAAAGGTCCCTGCAGCCAGTGTCCGTAACAGTGTGAACAGGTCACAATAAACCATATTCTTTAGGAATATACAAGGTTCATGATGCCTCAAAGTTAATGTGGCAGCATGGAGCACTTTGCATGATATAATTTACAGTGCTTAGCTCACACAAACCTGTCCTACCATGAAAGGGCTAGCTAGTTGTGTTTCCCCCCAGACCAAAGATTCCCCCCTTTGGAACTGTTTTCACCTTTAAAGATGTCTCTTCTTAACTTTCCAGAAGGTTGAGAAGAATGTGTATGTACTTCTGCATCAAGCCATATGTCCAACTGGAACCTAAACCAGCTCTGTAGCCTTGTGTAGTCTTGGTCTGGCTAAGAGAACAGCCCAATTTGCTGTACTACAGTTAAATGTTTTAAAGTAGAACTCTAGGCAAAACTTTTTTTTCATTTGTATAGAATAAATGAGGGTTATAACACCTGTCAGATTTTTTTTTGCCATCTGTGTCCCATTGCAAAGATTTCCCTTCCCTTCCTGTCCCATTGCCAAACAGGAAGTGAGAAGAAATCTCTGCAAATTAGGGGAATTTCTTGGGGACCCCAAGGTTACCAGACTAGTATCCCCACTGGAAGATTTTCATTACTTTCACTTCAAAGATAATGGTAAACAGGACAAATAGATAGTTATGAGGAAAGATTACAAGCACTGAACTTATTCTCTCTGGAGAAGAGATGCTTTAGAGGGGATATGATTTCAATGTACAAATACCGTACTGGTGACCCCACAATAGGGATAAAACTTTTTGGTGAAAGGGCATTTAAAAAGACTCAGGGCCATTCACTAAAATTAGAAGAAAAGCAGTTTAACCGGAAGAGGGTTCTTTACGGTAAGAGTGGTAAGAATGTGGAATTCTCTTCCACAAGTAGTGGTTTCAGCAGGGAGCATACATAATCCCAAAAAACTATTAGATATGCACCTAAATGACCACAACATTCAGGGATATACAATGTAATATTGACATAAAAGCGCACACTCACAGGTTGGACTTGATGGACTTGTGTCTTTTTTCAACCTTACCAACTACTATGTAACTACTATGTAACTATGAATCTCCCTAACGAGGGCCCAGACAGCAATACAAACTGTCAGGGGTTCTAATCCAACTCTACTATGTCAAAAATATAAAAAAAAGGTTTGACCTTAGTTATACTTTAACTTACTGCCAGTCCATAGCTATTCCTTGAAGATTCTCCCCTGTAGAGTACTCTCTATGTTCTGCTAGTTAGTGTGCCAAAAGATTTCCTACCAAAGTCAATATGGCCAACATGTTGCTCCAAAATGCTCAGACAAAATGAGAAACATGGGGAGGAGGAACTCTATTATGTTGAATCTTCATAAGTAAACAAAAAATAATAATCTGCGTAGTTCTTATTTTAAAAGCTAAAATAGTAATTTACAGATAATGCAGATGTTCATTCAACTTATTTTGTACTTATTTTAAAAGCTAAAATAGTAATTTACAGATAATGCAGATGTTCATTCAACTTATTTTGTACTTTTTTAGTGTAGTTTTAATTATGTCTTCTATATGCAGATTAAAGGTTAAACATTGTCAATACATTTGCTCAGTAACATGTAATTAGACATGCTCTTTTTGCAGAAGCCACCACCAAGAGGATGCGGGGGAGCTGGAGACTTTGTGGAACTCCTGGGTGGTACTGGATTAGATCCATCAAATATGTTTCCATTAGCTGACCTCTGTCATTCATTTCATGGATCTGGTAAGTAATGGTATCAGTGGCGGCTGATGGTATTATTTTTTTGGGGGGGCAATCCGTCTGCCACCAGCTTCCCCACCCCCCTTACCCAGCGGTCGGTCAATCGATCCCCGCACTTACCCCATCTAGGTCGCGGGCTTCCTCCGGGTGGCGGGCCTCTGCGTCTCCTCCTTTTTCAGGCTTCACAGCGACGCGGCTTCCCCTGTGTCCCCTCCCTCTTCCTCCTCAGCAGGCAATAGGATCGCTTCTCCTCTCGGCCAATTGGGGTCTCAGGACCTGCTTCCTGAGCCGGGATTGGCCAGGAGGAGAAGCAGGGCTTAGGGTGCAGTGCTCTGCTCCCCAAGCCCACCCTTTTTTGAAGCCAATAAGATCCTCAGGCTTCAACCGTGTGCTTGTAAAAAAAAAAAAAAAATCTCCCATTGGAATAAATGCGTCCGGTGCCCTGCATGTAAATTAGGGGCCGGTGCATGGATTAGGGGGGCAGCGGCCCTGTGCCCGCATGGACACAAATAAATAAATGCAACATTATATAGTCACTTAATATGGCTAATGTTATCCTATCTACAGTATGTTTTCAAGATAAACAATCAATTAGAAAGGCTATATTTATCCCATAAAAAACATTGCTTAGATACAGTAAGTGGTTAAAGGCTATACATATTACATAACAACTCCTCCTATCACTACATCTTCGTATCATTGTTGGTATTAGGGTTATAGGATTAGACCTGGTTTGCTGCTACCATGGGTTCAAAGTGAATCCTGCATGTTCATGGGTTGAGGTCCCGGCAAATTTATGGTGAATTTCACCTGGCTGACTTTTTTGTAACCATAATATAATGCATGGCCTTTAAACTTAGGTGAGTTGGCTTAGAAGGGCGAATAATGAGGTGTTTGTTATGTGCCTGCCTCCTCACTATTTAAACGGGAGGTTTCTAGCAGCCTTTGTTAGTGTGTGTTGGAGTAGCTTAGAAAGAGCTGACAGTCTGTGTAAGGATGCAAGGAGAATTTGTTGCTATATTGCACTGACAGACATTACATTACATTACAGACAGCAGACATAGTCACACCAATACGCAGAGCACCCACCTGCAAAAACAATTTGGGCTGGTTCAATGACTTACATCACTGAAACAAGAACGCAGAAGAGCTGAAGGAGCCTGGAGAAGGAACCCGACAATGGAAAACCACACAAATTACAAATCGCTCACCACAAAATATCACAAAGTCATCTTCATAGCAAAAAAATAAAATTTCTCCAAAACCATCTCAAAAGCCATAAACCGCCCTTGAGCACTGTTCAAACTATTCGCCCAGACTATGAACCCCACCTGTTTAGAGTCTCCAGCAAACGAAACACAAGAATTCTGCAATGAGTTATCTGATTTTTTTCATTGACAAAATTGCAACCATTCGGTAAATAATTCAGCAGAACATAGCAAGTAACCCCAGTCGACCAGAGCAAGAAGACAAAAACCACACAAAGATTGTACAACCACTGAGATTTACTCTAGTCCCAATCACCATGGACACCACCAAAACCACCATCAGAAACCTCACAAAACTTCTGAAAGAATGTACCGACATCTTGGCACCCTTTATAACATACCTAATAAACCAGTCATTTAAAGAAGGAATCGTCCCGACATCCCTCAAGCAAGGCACAATTAAACCTCTCCTAAAGAAGCCTAACCTCGATCCCAAAGACCCAAACGACCGCAGACTTGTCACAAGCTGCAACACCATCTCCAAAATTATCGAGAAAGCAGTAGTACAACAGCTACAACTCCATCTGGACACCCATAAACTCTTGGACCCACTACAATCTGGTTTCCGCCCTGGCCACAGGACAGAAACTGCACTTCTCAAGATCTGGGATGAATCCCTCGAAGCAGCAGATGAAGGAGAATCATGTCTCCTGGTGCTGCTGGACCTCAGTGCAGCTTTCGACACAGTAGACCACAAAACCCTGCTTACTCGTCTCACAGAAGTAGCTGGAGTTGCAGACTCAGACTTACCCTGGTTCGCATCCTTCCTACAGAAAGTGAAACTAGGAGCTTTCACTTCGGAAGCACGTAAAATTACATGCAGAGTCCCTCAAGGATCACCCCTGTCGCCCGTGCTCTTTAACATCTATCTCCGCCCACTCCTCAAAATCATCAGCAACCAGGACCTGCTTTATCACTCCTACGCGGATGACATCCAACTCTACCTACGCATCACCAACAAAAAAGACCAATACCAGGCACTGGAAAACTGTCTCTCATTGATCGACGATTGGATGACGGAGAGCTCCCTTAAACTCAACGGATCCAAAACAGAACTCCTCTTCCTCCACGCAAACCGAAACAAAAACCCTGGCACGATGTCCACA
Source organism: Lithobates sylvaticus (assembly GCA_028564925.1). Lineage (NCBI taxonomy): Eukaryota > Metazoa > Chordata > Amphibia > Anura > Ranidae > Lithobates > Lithobates sylvaticus. The sequence goes on from CM053026.1 coordinate 115,436,767, forward strand.
CCACTCACCATCCTCGGACAACCCATCAGCCCCCAGCACTAAAGCCTCAGAGTCATCTTTGACTCAAACATGACAATGGATGCACAAATAGGATCAGTAGTCAGTGGATCCCCATACCTTCTTTGCCTATTGGGTAGACTCATCCCCTTCATCCCGGAAGGAGATACAGCAGCAGTAGTTGGAACAATTATCAATTCCCGACTCGACTGCGCAAATTCCCCCTACCTAGGACTTCCCAAATACCAAATTTCACGTCTACAAATCGTCCAGAACACAGCAGCCAGACTGGTAACTGGAAAAAAAACTGGAATTCAATCACCCCGTCCCTGAGGACCCTCCATTGGCTAGCCGCGAATGACCGGGTTACATTGAAGACCCTCTGCCTCACTCACAAATGTACACAAGGAAAAGCACCGCAATACCTCTGTGACAAAATAAAGCACTAAACCCCAGGTCGCCCTCTCCGGTCAACTAACCAGAACCTCCTCCACATCCCCAAGACCCGTTATAAATTAAAAGGCGAACGAAGGTTCGCAGTCCAAGGACCATGGCTATGGAACGCTCTACCCACGGACATCCGCTTGGAAGAAACCCATCTGGCCTTCAGGAAGAAGCTCAAGACCCATCTCTTCTGAGGACCCAGATGGACACTGGCGGGAAAAAGCCCCTTGAGGCGATTTAGTTCGCATATGTAGCGCTATACAAGTTATCCATTCATTAACTTACTGTGGATTGTACTGTGTTGCAATCGCATGTGTTTACAGTTCAGAGAGCCAACCGTTCATTTTAGGAATTCCCTTTTGTCAGCCTGTGTGTCAGCAACAAATCTAGCTGCTCTTTATCTGATTTAACATCCTACCAAGGTTTTTTTTTCTTCATTTTATTTCACATTCATACATACCCTTTTTTTGGGGGGGGGGGGGTGTATGTTATATTTTCTTTTGCTAGGTCCTGTTTTCATTTCGGAGTGTGCATTGTGCCGATAGGCAAAGCTACCCTTTGTTTGCAGCATATCACTGCATACTTGTGTGGTAAATTAGTGTGCACAAAAGCACCTCTTATTTATTCCCCTTATAGCTGTCATTATTATTCTTATTATTATACAGGATTTATACAGCACCAACAGTTTGCAAAGCGCTTTACAATATAGAGGGAGACAATACAGCAACAATACAATTCATTACAAGAGGGTTAAGAGGGTCCTGGAACAAAAGTTAATAACTGTGCGGGACGAGCTGATGGGAGAAATAGAAGATTTGGTTAGTAGCTGAAGGCAGCATAAGCTTTCCTGAACGGATGAGTTTTCAGGGATCACTTAAAAGTAGAGAGAGTAGGAGATAGACGGACAGATAGAAGTAGGGAGTTCTAGAGGATGGGAGAGGCTCTGGAGAAGTCCTGGAGATGAGCATGGGAAGAGAAAATAAGAAAGCTACAGAGCAGGAGGTATTGGGGGTAGCGGAGAGGATGGTTTGGTGATGTTTGGAGACAAGATTGGTAATGTAGCTTTGGGTAGATATGTAAATGGCTTTGTATGCTATTGTTAATGTTTTAAATTTTATTCGCTGGGCAATGGGAAGCCAGTTGAGGGATTGGCAGAGAGGGGTGGTGGGCACTGAACAGTTGGTAAGGTGGATGAGCCTGGCAGCAGCATTCATGATAGACTGAAGAGGTGATAGCCTGCGAAGAGGTAGGCCAATGAGAACGGAGTAACAATAGTCAAGGCGAGCGATAACAAGTGAGTTAATAAGTTGCTTAGTGGTTAAAAAGGGCATATTTTGGAGATGCTACGGAGGTGAAGTATGCAAGATTTGGACAGTGATTGGATTTGGGGCTAAAAGGACAGGTCAGAGTCCAAGATTATACCTATAACCCTGGCATGAGGGGATGGACTGATAGTTGTATTATCGATCTTGATGGAGAAGTCAGGGGAGGGTGCACGGGCAGGAGGGAATATTATCAGTCTTTCTTTAGAAAGACTGAGTTTGAGGAAGTGGTGTGACATCCATGCTGATATGTCAGTCAGCATTGAGATTGTACTGAAAGCCTTGGGAGTTTATCAAGTGAAGGGAGGAGGTGTAGCTGGAGAAGAGAAGGGGTCTGAGGACAGAATCTTGGGGGACCCCTATAAAAAGAGGAAGTGGGGAGGAGCAGACAGAGTTATAAGTAACACTGAAGGAGCACTGCGATAGGTAGGAGAAGAACCATGAGAGAGCAGAGTCCTGAAGGCCAAGAGAGTGGAGTTTTTTGAGGAGGAGGAGATGGTCAACAGTATCAAAAGCCATGGAAAGGTCTAGTAGTATGAGTATGGAGTAGTGGCCATTGGTTTTAGCAGTTAGTAAATCATTAGTGAGTTTTAGTAGGGTAGTTTCAGTGGAGTGTAGTAAGCAAAAGCCAGACTGTAAGGGGTCAAGAAGGTTGCTGTCAGTGAGGTAGGATCTCAGACAGTTGTAGACTAAGATTTTTAAATGTTTAGAGGTAAACAGGAGCAAGGAGATGGGTCTTAAGTTCAGGCATGTGGGGTCCAGTTAGGACTTCTTAGGTATTAGGGTGATCAGTGCATGTTTTAGAGGGGAGGGAAAGGTGCCAGTAGAGAGGGAGAGATTGAAGATGTGAGTGAGGGGGCATAGGATAGAAGAAGGTGGTGACCATAGTAGCTGTGAGGGAACAGGGTCCATCGGACAGGTGGTAAGGTGGGCTTCTGAGAAAACTTTAGCAACATCTTTGGGAGTAGCAAGGTCAAAAGAGGAAAGTGTTGAGGGTGGTTTTGTACAGGGTATTTTAAGTGGGATAGATATCTTCATGGTGGAGATGGCCCCATGAATTGCATCAATCTTGTTTTCGAAGTGATTTGCAATCTTGTGAGCAGTGAGCAAGTGTTTGGGTGGAGGAGGTGGTGGAGAAAGTAGAGAGTTAAAAGTAGAGAAGAGATGATAAGGACTGGATGACAGAGTACTAATGAGAGTGACAAATTAGGCTTGTTTGGCAGCATGGAGAGAGAAACTGTATTTTAAGAATTCTAATTTATATAGGGTAAATGCCTGGTGGTATTTAGTTTTACACCACAATCGCTCCAGTGCACAGCTATGTCTTTTAGGATTTTTGGTGCTGTGAGCCTGCCAAGGTTGTTCTTGGTCGGGCCAGATATTTTGTATAGTGAGAGGAGCAAGTGAGTCCAGTGTGGATGATAGTGAACTGTTGTAGGCAGAAGTGGCCAGGGCAGGGCAGGGCAGGGGGGGTGATTTTGTCATAGAGGTGGTCAGTTGCAAAGTAGAAAATAGAAGGACTTAAATGGCAAAGGTTTTTATGGGTAATTACCAAAATAACAAAAAAGTGCAACAATATAGTGAATGTCCATTTATTAAATAATTATAGTCCCATGGGCAATCAATCCTATTAGAAAGTCCTTAATAGGTTCCAAAAGATCAATTGCGACAGTGTGGTGTGCCAAAACACTCACCAGAAAGAAAATGTGAAACAGCATATAATCCTAACCTTGAAGATCCAAGTATTACTCGGTGCTCCTTACCTGTGGTATCCCTTCACCATTCTATGCACTCACCAGATATCAAATTGTTACGGGCCTTGTGTTAATATCCTGGAACCTGATGACATCCCATTCAGAGTAGTATTCAGCAGGGTGAACCTCTTGGGTGAAAAAGATGGCTGCCGCTCCCAGAATAAGGACACAGCGGCAGTGGCGTCAGTGTGTAGGCCCCTCCTGATGCACCATTTCATGTGCATGCACATTCTCAAGGGATAAGCCTTAGGCCGACCCCTTGAAAATGTGCATGCACATGAAACGCATGTGGAGGAGATAGATGAGCGAATGACGAAGCCTTCTTCCTCCTATAAGATGCAGAGCAGCTGGTTTCTGCAACTGCCACTAATGTGTTCTCTTCCACCCCACCCAAAATAAAAATTATTCCTGCTACCATTACCAGATCCTGCCACCCCTCCTGGCCTCTTCTGTTTCTCTGGCACTGTAGAGGTGCCACACAATGTTGGACCTCAGCTGCCAAATGTCTAATGTTTTCTGCCGGGTAAATCCTGGATTGAACCTTGAAGTTTGCTTCCTATGCTCCTGCATTCAAAAATATTTGTGGCTATTGTCTTACAGATAATAAACTCTAATGTTTATTTCAAGATAAAACCTGCCTCATCTCGCCCTGTTTTATTATTGCCTAACCAAGCTGCTTCTATACTGTTCAGCCAGTAAACAATATTTTTGGCTATTGGATGTTGTGTATGAGATAATACGCTCTCATATTTATTTCAAAACCTTCCTTATCTCTCTCTTATATTGCAGTCTAAATAAGTATACTGTACATGCAATGTACAATATTCATGGCTGAATTTTTTGCAACATAAAACCTGTGATTTTAAAGTGGTTTTGTACACTTTGTTTTAACATTTCAATAAACCTTTAAGACAATGCAGAGCTAAAAAGAAGCCTACACACTATATCATCAGACTGTTGTGCAACTGTACAATTTGTACAACATTGGGGGCTTTAGCTTCATTTTTTAAACATTCCAATAGCTTTTAAATCTGCTGTAGCTGCTACTTCAAAGCAACATTTCAGGATTATTTCCTCTTAGTATTGTAATCGATATTCCTTTGCTTACTGATGCCTTTATCTAGATGCCTTGCATCTTGTTGATGTGTTGTATGCATTTGTTCTTCTTCTTTAAACTTAATAAAGAACTATTAGAAAAAAAAATAGGCATCATAGCCAAGAACCACCCAAACTCAAACTTGAAGCTGAAATTACTTTAATTGGGGTGCTGCTGCTGTATTTAATCCAAGTTAAATGTAGAAGTTTAAAAAATCAACTATACATCCAAAATTTGTGCTACCAGAAGACAGTGTTGCTGATGCCTTCTGTAAAAATCATACTGTTCTGTAACACCACAGCTTAAAGGCATCTACAAACATGCAATTTATATGATTGATGTTTTCCTTGTGGCATCCTCAAAGTTGCATTAACCCTCACTGTACAGTATTCAAATAGAATTTTATTTGCTTTGTTAAAGAGGGACTGTACCTGAATTTTTTTTTTAAAAAGCCAGCAGCTACAAATACTGCAGCTGCTGACTTTTAAAAAATGGACACTTACCTGTCACAGGTTCCAGCGATGTCGGCAGCAGAGGCCGATCCATTGATTGGCTCTCTGCTGCTGCCGGCGCCATTCTCGGTGAGGGAATCAGGAAGTGTTGCCTTTGCGGCTTCACTTCCGGTTCCCTACTGCGCATGCGCAAGTCGCGCAGTGCAATGAGAATCGTCGGCGCTGTCTGCCGGGACACGTGTGTGTCTCGGCAGACAGCGCGCCGGGACAGGAAGTTGCGTTAACTCCCGTGGGAGTTTATGCCCGGAAGTGGGTGCAGATACCTGTCTTAGACAGGTATCTGCACCCCCCTCCCCCCTGAAAGGTGCCAAATGTGACACCGGAGGGGGGAGGGTTCCGAAAAGCAGAAGTTCCACTTTAGGGTGGGATCCCGATTTAAATGTCATCCATGGCAATGCTCAGCTCCCCATGCCCTTTTGACAATAGCTTACTAATTTGCTTTGAAAGTGGCCAGAATTTAGATTTTCCACCCAAAGACTTCATTTTGGTTTGATACTAAGTTTGGGTTGTGTGGATTTCACGTGCACGTAGTTCTGTGAGTGGTCTGCGAGTGCACTTAGTTCTGTGAGTGCACGTAGTTCTGTGAGTGGTCTGCGAGTGCACGTAGTTCTGCGAGTGCATGTAGTTCTGCGAGTGGTCTGCGAGTGCACATAGGTCTGCGAGTGCACGTAGTTCTGCGAGTGGTCTGCGAGTGCACGTAGGTCTGCGAGTGCACGTAGTTCTGCGAGTGCACAGTTCTGTGAGTGGTCTGCGAGTGCACGTAGGTCTGCAAGTGCACATAGTTCTGCGAGTACCTGTGTATTGTCTTGTTGAGTACCTGTGTATTGTCTTGAGTATTAGTGTCAGGAAGCTAGTTGTTAGGTAATTGAAAACACGTTCCAAATTACTGTCTAAAAAGACTAGGGAAGTAAAAAATGCCAAAAACGAGCCTACTCGGATTATACTCCGCTATTCCCAACAGCATAAATATATCCGCAACATCCTAAAGAGACATTGGAGCATCCTGCTGGATGACCCCAAAGTAAATAGCTTTCTGTCCGAACAACCTTCAATCACTTTTAAAAGGGCCATTTCCCTCAAGGACAAACTTGTACAGAGTGAGTACAAAAACGAACAAAATCGCCTAAGACATTGTAATGTCTTTGGCTCTTTTCCATGCGGACACTGCTCCTTTTGCCAATATATCAGACGTGAGAGGACTTTTAGTCTCCCCAATGGGACGACTTTCAAACCTTCACATTATGTCAACTGCCAAACCAGAGGCATAGTTTATATTATGTCTTGTGAATGTGGGGCTTTTTATGTGGGGAAGACGAAGCAGGAGTTTCATCGCAGGATGTCAAAACACATATATTCCATGCAAATTGGAAATCATTATTTAGCCCTAGGCAGGCACGTTGTCGTCCAACACAACTATAAAATGCCCATCATATCCTTCACCGCTCTCGACCGGGTACACATCCCCGGCCGAGGCGGTGATTGGAATAGGATACTATTGCAGCACGAACAAAGATGGATTCACAGACTGCAGGCTAATTTGCCTCCAGGACTGAATGAATCCATCTCATATGCTCCCTTTCTTAAGGGCTTCGTGTCTGGCAAGACCCAATGAGGGCCTTCATATCCATGTATCACCCTGCCTGTCACTCCTGCTTTGTCTGGTAAGACCCAATGAGGGCCTTCATATCTATATATCACCCTGCTTGTCACTCCTGCTTCGTCTTCCCCCCTCCCCTTGTCTGTTATGCCTATAGACACATGTACATGATACTTTAAGATCTGACGTATACTGTGTCCTCACTAATATCTCATGGAGGCTCCTTAAACACTTCACTGTTACCATCTCCCTCCTTGAGTATATAATCAAACATTTAATTCAACTTCATATCTATACTTTAGAGCTTGTTATATAAAATAGGGTATTTTTTTAAATAGAATACCTTTATTATATGATCCACATAATGAAAATATCCCGCTTAACACAGTGGGACGGTGACTACGTCTTTGGATCAAAAGAGAGACATTAATAAAGTTAGTCGTAATGAACTATACGTCACATAAACAGTTTCATATAAATTGTGATTTTTTGCCCCAGATCAGCTTTGTTTAAATTATGTACGAACAATAACTATTTGACCAATTTCCCCTTCCATCCTTAGGTGGCGCCACTGACTCCCGCTGTATGGGTCAGGGTTTTTTGCAGTACCCGACCGTTGTGCCTTCCCAGCAAAGGTGAGGGAGTGGCCTTTTAATTTTGTCCCTCCCGTTTCCTCCCCCCACTAGCGTCGAGGCTGGTCCTGGGCGTCCCTAGGGGGGTTGGCCCTTTGCTGGCGGCGTCCTCCGGCATTCGCGGACGTTGTGCGCATGTGCGGGGCCCCGTACGTGCGCGCACGGCTATGACGTCACGCGCTTTGCGACGCGAATGACGCAATTGCGGGGCACGCCTCCGGAGAACGCCGGGAGAGGACACACGAGGCGGGCCATTTGGCCGCCATGACTGGCCTTGAGGGCGCCACCGGGGGCTCCCGTGGGTGCGGCTACTGGGGGGGAGGGGGGTGGGGACGATCTGGCCCCCCGCGGCGTCGGCCCAATCACTCTCGGGAGCGCGCATTTATAAGCCACGCAGGGTGGTGAATGACACTCCACCTTTGCAGAAGGCTCAGCACGCTCCAGGCACTTCCTTGGAATTTCAGTAAGTACTCCTTATCTTCTGAAGGGATCTTTTCTTCCAGAAATTAATCTCAAGAGGGGCCTAACAAAGCCCCCCTTCCATTCTTCCCCCCTTCCTTCTACCTTATAGACCACTCTGGAGACTTCAAACCGATCTCCCCAAGGCTACTGTGCTCAGGCTAAGAGCCCTACATACATCCATCCTGTGGCCCATGCGATTCCATTTAACATTTGAAGGTAATTGTCAACAATCCCTCTGCCACACATTTCCTCTTCCCTCCCTCACCGTTTCCCCAATGGCCCCACACGAACCCCACAGTACCCCCTTTTCCCCGCTTTCCCCCCTCTCTCCCCCCCCCCTCTCCCCCCCCCCCTCTCCCCTCCCCTCCCCCCTCCCTCTTTCCCCCCCTCCCTCGTTCCCCTGCTCATCCTTCCCCTCTTGGTGTCATACTACCCCCTCCTCTCCCGTTCCCCTTCTCTCCCCCCCCCCCTTCACCCTTCCCCTTTCCCCCCCCCCTTCCCTCCTTTCCCCCCCCCCCCCCACTCCCCTCCCGTTCTGTCTCATTCTTTTTCATTTTCACAATCCCATTCCCCAACCACTTCCCCTCTCCCCCTACCCAACCCCACCACACATTCCCCTTATCCCTATTTTTCACATACCACATTTTCCATTCCCCCATTCCCACTCCCCGCCTTCCCTTTCCCTTCTCCCCCTCCCCCCCACTTCCCTTCACTGTTCTCCTCATTTTCAATCCTTTCTCATCACATTGCACAACTCATTTTTCACTGTATTTTTCTTTTGCCCTACACCTGTCAGTTCACCACACTGTTTTCACATTATTACCAGTTTTCCCTTTCCCAACATCCCTCACTTTTCACACGACCCCTCGCCCCCTTCCTTCCCTCCAGTCTTCTCTTCCCTTCTCCCTTTCTCCCTCTTCCCTTCCCATGTCCCCCTTTTTATTTTTATTTATATATTTTTTTATTTTTTTTTTTTTTTATTTAATTTTTTTTTTTTTTTATTTTTCATTTTTTCTTCTTACCCTTTTGTGTGTATGAAGCGCGCCATACACATAGAGTCCCCATTATTTCTCTCGTTTTCTCTCTTCTTTTTTTCTCTCTTCCCTCCTCCCTCACATCATTCTCTCTCATTTCCTAACTTACCCTCCCCATACCCTTTTTTCCTATCTCCCTCCCCATCCCCCTCTCCCCTCTGTTTTCCCTTTCCCTTCATCACTTCCTTCTTGCCCCCTCCACCCTCAACTAACCCTCCTCTCCCCCCCCTCCCTATTCCTCCCCCCCCGCTTTTCCCCCCACCACCTTTTCCCCCCTCTCCTCCCCCCCCCCCTCCTCCTCTCGCCCTTCTTCCCCTTCCCCCTCCATTACCCCCTGCATTCTGCACCCCACACCCTTCCCCATCTTTTAAGACTTCCTTCTATTTTATGATTTAATTTTTCATAAATTCTAACAGTCAATTATAAATATATAGTCTGTTTGGGGGGAAAAAGGGCCTCATCTTAGATATGAAGTCCATTTTGATCCCCAGGAGTATGATATCAATGATACCACTCCTCCAATATATTAGCAACTTTGCACATCGAAACTAGGGACCTCTCCTAAAACAGTAAGGTTCCCTTTTTTCCTACATCTTGCTTTCTCCATTGTGCCCATGAATGATTTCTTGGTATTTTCCAGGAGTCCGTGGCTGCGGGTGTTCCATCGCTGGCCCCTTTGTTCTTCTTCCTCCCCCCCCCCCTCCTGGCTGTACCCCCTTGGGGGTCACCCTGGGGTCCCTCTTTGGCGAGTCAATCTTGAGTGTGACTCTTCGTAAGCCACATATGGTTTGGACAATCTGCTACACCCTGATCCACCAATGGGAGTCAAATTTGGAAGCCACCAGGAAGGATGACGGGACTTTTATGAGTACCCATACAGAGGACCATCACAGACACTACACATATACTGACCAAAAATACTTTGAGGAAGACCGATACAAACAACAGGTCGAAACGCGTCAGTTATTCTTTGGTCTCATCTCTAAAAACCACCACTTCTGACCAATGTCAGTTGAGGGGTCAGGTGCTATTTGTTAGCCTATTATATTTTGTGTATTGTATCTGTGTATTTTTTATGCTGTATGGGCTTGTGTTTTACATCCTTTTATGTGTTACTCTACTTTTAAATTTGAATAAATTTTCCATAATTTGATCTGGATGGTATTGGTCTCTTACTAAAAATCTTTTGGTTTGATAATTTGTGTCAGACCTTTGCTGCCTAAAAACCCCACCACACAGGGAGAACCCTTCTTTTTCTATTCAAACCCGGGGTGAGCAGCTACCTACAGCTCCATATTGTGTCAATACCTTCCTCTTTTGTTGTTAGGTAATTTGGACAGGGTATAATCTCCCTCCACTGAGTCTGGCTGCAATCATTTTAACTGTGGGCAGCTGAAGCTGCTGCCTGTTCACTTTCTGGATTTACACAGACATACAGAGGCACATCTCCAGTTCTGAAGCTCTCATTGGCCCTCTTATGACTCATCCCCCCTCCCTAGGTATAGGGATAAACTCAAAAAAGAGACATAATCTCACCCCACATACAAACCATTAATAATTCAGTTTTGAATACCAGCTCACAAAATTATATTGCGGAACTGTAAAAAAGAGAAGTATTGGCAAAGCTCTTTTGGCTAAACTTCTTCTATGGGTCACAGGAGTGCACATAGCTCTGCCCTATGACCCATTTTCAGCCGGCAGCAGACTAAAGCATGCTGTCGGCTGAAGTCACTCCGCTGGTCCAGGCCCTGGATTGATTCTGACTTTATAGTCGGGACCCATCCAGCTGCCTTGACTAGCTCAGCTTCTTAACAAGCCGCTGGGAGACTGAGCCAGTTGCTCCCACCACATGCACAGCCTGGGGCTCCAGTGAGCTCTGGAGGGGGAGGGCAGAGAGCTGCTGACTGACAGTCACCAGCTATCTTCAGACTGCATACCGATAATTGAGTGATCAGTGGTCTTTGATCACTCAGTTCTCGGTGTAGAGGTGGCGGGATTGGTGCTGCAGCCAGCTAGGAGAGTATGACTGTTCGTTTTTTTGGATTCCCAAATTTCTGTTTTAATAAGGTGCATAGAGGACCCCAGCAACGTTGGTTGGACTTGATGAACATATTTAGCCTAAGTAAGTTTATAACACAATCAGTGTATCTGCAAATCATTGAAACCTTGGCATGTTTGACATGTGTTCTATGGTTTTAAATTTTTATGTCTATTGTTGATTTACTAAGATGTGCTTTGTTCATAGCCCAAATGAAGATTGGATGTGACAACAGCGTGCTACGAATGGTTTCAAGTGGCCAATATATTAACCGGGTGACATTTGAGTACATACAGCTGGACAGGCAACTGGAAAGACAGCAGGGAAATAGCGTAGAAGAGGTCTGCTCTCCAATTGATTGATCTTGCATTTTTTTCCCTAATTCCAAAGCATTATTTTCAAATAAACAGAATCATAATTATTCATTTGCAACAATTTACTGTTTTTTTTTAGCTGCTCAAAAAGCAGTAGTTAAAATTTTATTTGAATAGACTCCTCCCTGCTTCTTGATTCTAATGCAAGATGGCGCTCAGGTCTTTGAAAAAATGTGTTAGGCATTTACAAACAGATGTAAACATCACAACATAATATGATAATTGCTGAAATCAAATGATCGTTTATTATGCCAATAAACTTATGTAAAATGACTCTGTCACTAAATTATAAAAAGTAAAAAAAAATGGTCTCCCTGGAAAAAAAGAATTATAACTTACCGTTCCAGCTACTAGTGCCATTAATATTCTCTCTCAAAGAGTTATAGTGGCTGAAGGATCTTAAATATCTAACAAACTTGAGTGCACCCTCTCCCCCCACGGTGCTCTGTGGTTTCATCCACCACCCTATATGACAGTATTGTGTTTCTTAGTCACTTGGGCCATCGGATAGAACCACAGAGTGTAGCAGGAGACCATCAACCAACACACCTGGATGTATGTCAGATAGTGAAGATTCCTAATCCACGGTAGCTCTTCATGTGAGTAAAGGAGATGGGACAGGCAAGTGTGAACTCTACTCTTTTGCAGGGAAGCCTTTTTCTTTTACTTTTTAATCTAGTATCAGGGTTGATTTAATTAATAGAATTGTCTCATGGCTGTTAAAGAAGAAGTCTAATTTTTTATTTTAATTTTTTATACAGTGTTTTCTTCCCAAGGAACAGAATACACATGTTTATCACATCTTCCTTCATACTCTGGAAGACTATTTTGGAAGGTCGGACAAGATGCCACTCCCCCTTTCTGTACTGGCATCCCTTAATGCACCTAACAAGGAGATGGCTGCATTGATAGTTGCCGCTAATGTCCGACTTCCAGCACTGTTCCAAGACAAGCATCATGCAATCGAATGCAGAGGGGCAAAAGACTGACATGCCCCCTCTGCATTCTTCTTGCCGACGCTTGTCTTGAGAAAGTGCTTGAAGTCGGAGTTAAGCGCCAACTATCAATGTAGCTGTCTACTTGCTGGGTGCATTGTCAAATGTATGTTGGGTGGGGGAGAGGGTGTCCTTTCTGACCAAAGAGCTAGCCTTCCAAAGCATGTGAGACGAGTGTACATAGTGTAATGGATCTGAACTGCAATTGGGTTCAAATTAGATGTCTGCTGCTGTTTCTAATTATGTAGTGTAGATGCGCATGCACGCCGGAAGCAATCACACTGACATCCACTCAGTTCGATTACTTCTTCGTCTCTGTTTATTACAGGGCGGTTTATACACAAAGAACAATAGATTATACGTCACTACAATGTAAATGTGGTCAGTCTAAAAGGTACGTCTTATTGGCTGAAATACAAGAGGAATGCAGAAACTTGATGCTGGAGGCTTGGTTGTTGCTGGTTCTTCTCCTTACTTCCTCATACCTCCAGTGCGGGGGCAGTAGGGGGTATACGCCATCTTTGGTTCCAAAGCAGAGCTAAGCTGCTTACTATATAATAAGTAAGGAGTTGCATAGAAACATGTATACACATAAGAAAATAGGCATTTTTATGATTATCAATATGTTTATTACATTCCTTCACACAGAGTAGTACATATATTTTGTCCCCTGGGGGACAGAACATTGTAGTAAAATTAAATTCTTCTATAATAATTATGCCCCGTACACACGGTCGGAAAATCCGACCACAAAATCCATCGGATTTTTTCCGACGGATTTTGTCTGACACTGGTGTTGCATACATACGGTCGGACAAAGTTGTCGGAAAATCAGATCATTCTGAACGTGGTGACGTTTGTTGCCTACGACGGGACTACGTAGAGGCTAGTAGCCAATAGCTTTGGTCTTGTAATGTGATCTGAGCATGCGTGGCACTTTGTCCGTCGGAATTCGATACACACGATCGGAAAAGCAGGAGATAAAACTTTGTCCGTCAGAAAATCCGACGGAAAAAGTCCGATGGAGCCTACACACGGTCGGAATTTCCGACAACATTGTCCGATAGGACATTTTTCATCGGAAAATCCGACCGTGTGTATGGGGCTTTAGACTGTCTCTTTTCATTCCCAAAGGCAGAATCTGATTGGATACAGAGTTTCATCAGCCCACTCACAGCAAATACTAGGAAAAGAAAATTGAATGCACCATTAAAGCTAAAGCTTAGTCAAAATAAAAATGTTGCTCCTATAACTGCAGTCATATAACTTACCTACTGTACAATGATGTATGTCCCACGTTAGCTGGATCCTGTAGACATTTTCTGTGCAGTGATGACAGGTCCTCTTCCTGCTCCGAGGGAATAAAGTGGATGTAAACATTATTCATAAAATTTGACCTAAGCACATCTACTGTATCTGTTGGGTTTACTTTATCTCTCTCCAAAGAACTAAGTCCCGTGTCTTTCTGCTGCTTCGTTCTTCTGTTATTAGCATGATAACTTCTGACAAGTTCTCTGACAACTGAGATACAACCAGCCTGAAATGTGTGCCAGGGTGGGTGCTATAAATAGATTAGCAGAGAGTTGGTCTATTCACAGCACAGCTCTGCACACTCCTTCCTTCATTTGCCTATGTGGAGTGGGGGGTGTGTGCACCTTTCGTCCAATCAGCTGTCACACAGTTTATGCCAAGACTTCACTCCCAGTGCTGAACAGGATGAAAAAATCTCTAACAGGATGTGCACTTTCTAAAGAATATAGCAAGCTGAAGACAGCAGATATACATGTAAAACGTATGTAGAAAGATTTGTTTCATGTTTGTGTATCATCTGAGGCTGTTCACTTCACTGGGTATATGCAGGGGGTTTACATCCACTTTAATAGAGTATTCTGTGAGCTGCTGCGAAAAAAAGATCTGAAAAGGACCCACCCCGTCCTCAACTCTCCTCCATTAAGAAAATCACATGCATTGATTATACTGCATGTAGCTTGACATGTGAATGGGGGAAAGTCAGACAAAGCACACGATTCTCTTCCCCATTCAAAGATTTTGTAACATACAGTGTAATTAATTTTGCTCATTTAAAGTGTTACTAAATCCGCAACAGTAAAATCAGCCTGTACAGTGCATCCGGAAAGTATTCACAGTGTGTCTCTATTCTACATTTTAATTTTTTTTAAACTTCAGATTTAACATTGAATAAGAACCATTGGATAGCAGTAATCTGAATAATTGCCTATTAGCAGCTAATTTGACCAATATAACTTACTTAGGTCAATTGTATTATGCAAACACATTTTTTTATTTTTTTTTTTTTAGTTATATAAAACATGTTTTTGAATTAGTCATTTCAAAGGAAAGCTCCAAGCAAAACATAAAAAATTCAGTCAAAAATATGCAAAGAAAATTGTGCCAAACAGAAGATATTTACATGTTATCATTTCCAATACAAATCCAAAGAACAATGACAATGGGTAAAGCCATGCAAATCATTCATGTATGCCCTATGGCTAACTGTATTCAGAAGCACTGGACAGATGCAACCTAAAGTTTTTCTAGGTCACATAGTTGTTTGAAGTTATTTGGCACTCATTGGTGCCAGGTATGAAACACATGAAGCAGGCTTTGAAGAAACCGAACTAGGACAGCAGGTAAACAGGCCACTGGGGGCCAATCCTTTATCACTACGAGATACATTCTTAAAACAGAAGGAAACTACCATATAATAGCTTTGTGGGAGTTGCATTTTATTTTTTCAAGCGTATATGTTTGTTGAAATTGATGTTTTATACCTGATGTTTTAATTATATAAATATTTTTAAAACATCTATGTTTTAACCACTTCAGCCCCGGAAGGATTTAATCACTTCCTGACCAGGCCTTTATTTGCGATTCGGCGCTGCGTTACTTTAACCACTTCAGCCCCGGACCAATTGGCAGCCAAAGGACCAGGCCCCTTTTTTGCGATTCGGCACTGCGTCGTTTTAACTGACAATTGCGTGGTCGTGCGACGTGGCTCCCAAACAAAATTGGCGTCCTTTTTTTCCCACAAATAGAGCTTTCTTTTGGTGGTATTTGATCGCCCCTGCGGTTTTTATTTTTTGCGCTATAAACAAAAATAGAGCGACAATTTTGAAAAAAATGCAATATTTTTTACTTTTTGCTATAATAATTATCCCCAAAAAATATATATAAAAAAAACATTTTTTTTCCTCAGTTTCGGCCGATACGTATTCTTCTACATATTTTTGGTAAAAAAAATCGCAATTAGCGATTATTGATTGGTTTGCGCAAAAGTTATAGCGTTTACAAAATAGGGGATAGTTTTATAGCATTTTTATTAATATTTTTTTTTTTTACTAGTAATGGCGGCGATCAGCGATTTTTATTGTGACTGCGACATTATGGCGGACACATCGGACATTTTTGACACATTTTTGGGACATTTGTCATTTATATAGAATTCAATGCTATTTAAATAGCACTGATTCCTATGTAAATGACAGTTGTAGTGAAGGGTTAACCACTAGGGGGCGGGGATGAGTCAGTGTGACGTGTTGTGTTTACTTTACTGTAGGGGGCGTGGCTGTACGTGTGACGTCATTGATCGGCGTTCCCGATGACAGGGAACCGCCGATCACTGACAGTCAGTGTAGGAAGCGCGGGGAGAGGTTTGTTTACACAAACCTCTCCCCGTTCTTCAGCTCCGTAACCCGATCGCGGGACACCAGCGGCGATCGGGTCCGCTGGTCCCGCGGCCGGGGTCACGGAGCTCCCGACCGGGTCGCGAGCGCGCCACTAGCGGCGCGCGCGCGACCCACAGGCAGGCACATGCACGATCACGTACAGGTACGTGATTCTGCCTGCCCGTGCCATTTTGCCGACGTATATCGTCGTTAGGCGGTCGGGAAGCGGTTAACTGACAATTGCGCGGTCGTGCAGCGATGTACCCAAATAAAATTGATGTCCTTTTTTTCCCACAAATAGAGCTTTCTTTTGGTGGTATTTAATCACCTCTGCGTTTTTTTTTTTTTCTCTATAAACAAAAAAAGACCGACAATTCTGAAAAAAAAAACAATATTTTTTACTTTCTGCTCTAAAATATACCCCCAAAAATCTAATCTAATTTCTTCATAAATTGAGGCCAATATGTATTCTGCTACATATTTTTGCTATAAAAAAAAAAATCGCAATAAGCGTATATTGATTAGTTTGCGCAAAAGTTATAGCGTCTACAAAATAGGAGATAGATTTATGGCATTTTTAGTATTATTATTATTTTTTTACTAGTAATGCCGGTGATCTGCGATTTTTAGCGGGACTGCGACATTGCGGCAGACAGATTAGACACCTAACTGACATTTTTGACACTTTTTTGGGAACCAGTGACAAATGTTTACAGTGATCAGTGCTAAAAATATGCACTGACATTGTACTAATGGCACTGGCAGGGAAGGGGTTAACATTAGGGGCGATCAAGGGGTTATATGTGTTCCCTGGGTGTGTTTACAAACTGTTTGGGGGATGGGCTGCCTGGGACAACACACAGATCCACCTCCCCAAATAGCAGAAAGACAGGATCTGTGTGTCATCCCCTGACAGAACAGAGATCTTCCTTGTTTACTTTGGCAGATCCTTGTTCTGCCTCTGCGCGGAACGATCATGGGCGGCCGGTGGACATCAAGTCCACCGAACCCGCTGATTGGCTCCCCTGCTGGCCAATCGCAGGCACCCACAGTTCGCTGTGTACAAGCCGATGTACACCTACAGCGATTCGCGCAGCCGAGCAAAACTGCCTCAGTTTAATTGCGGCGGCTGGTCGGTAAGCCGTTAAAGTGATACTAAAGTCTCAGTTTTTTTCATTTAAAGATAGTATACACATACCTCCCAACATTTTGAGATGGGAATGAGGGACACCTACTAGCAAACATATGTAGGCATAGAACATGCCCCCTGCCACACCCCCTTAAAGGAGAATTAGCCCAAAAAAAAAGGTTTATTAAATCTACAAGTGCTTTTTTTTTTTTTTTTTTTTTTTTTTTTACCCCTACTATTCCTTTATATTGGTCTTTGAAATTTACAAATGCAGCAATTTAGAATTTGGATGAAAGGTTTAGCACTGGGAAACCCTTTTTGAAAGATAAAAAGTGAATTTTATATACAACTATATGGATTGGACCAAAATGAGGGACAAATGAAGAGGAAAGAGGGACATTGCTCCAAATCAGGGACAGTCCCTCAAAATCAGGGACAGTTGGGAGCTATGGTATACATGTTATACTTACCTGCTATGTGCAATGGTTTTGCACAGAGCAGCCTAGATCCTCCACTTCTCAGGTCCCTTGCCAGCTCTTCTGGCCCCTCCCTCTTGCCGAGTGCTCCCACAGCAAGCCGCTAGTTATGGGGGCACCCGAGCTGAGCCGCTGCTCTTTGTGTCCATTCACACACAGAGTCGCGATTCGGCCCTGCCCCCTCTCTCTCCTCGTTGGCTTACTGACTTTGATTGGCAGAAGGGGGAGCCAATGACGCGGTGCTGCTGTCTTAGCCAATGAGGAGGGAGAGTCCCAGGCAGCCAAGACTCTCCTGCAACATGGCTGGATCGAGATGGGCTCAGGTAAGTATAAGGGGGGCTGAGAGGGGCTGCATAGAATGCATTCAGATAAAAAACTTACTGACTTTACAACCACTTTAGTTCCTGGATGGTCTGTGCACACAACCGCAGCATAGAGAGTTATGGAATTTGTTTACAAATAAATATTTAATGCATGACAAAGGATTTCCAAAACATTATGGGTTTTCTCCAATGAGGTACAATTCACTCTTCTGATACATTCATTGTGTGTGCATGCACATTTCAGGTTGGGATATTGAACTTGGTAAACAAAAGATTTTTTACAAAAGAAAAAATGCAATAGCACAAAACATATAAAAAGAAGGACAACTTGTATTTTTCTTTTTTTTCCTTTCTCCCCACCTCCTTACTGAGGGCAGCCTCATGTCCTACCCCTTTAGGAACACAAACCAAATTATGCAGATAAGTTGACTTAGTTATACACTGCATCTCGGTTAGAGATTGTCAATTTTATGTGTAGCGCTGGCTCCTGACGAGCAGGCACTATTGTTTTTCAAAATTAAGTTGCCTGAAGCCACAGTTGGGCTTCAGGATAATTTTACTAAATTTCTGGTTTCAGTACCAGTCCAGCTGGGTTGCACTGGGTTCTCCTTGACCGCAGGTGTCGCTGTCACCGTCGGCAAGGGTAGAAACGCAGTCTAGCTGGATGCATTGAATGCCACTTATCTCTCGGAACCAGCCCAGTGGGAGTGTTCTCCTGCTGTGCTTTCTGGGGGGTGGTATTTAAGGTACCGACGCCATGTTGGCGGGGGATTATTTTCTGTCTGTTAGGTTCTGGTGGTCCTCCTGACCCAGCCCTATGGCCCTCCATGTGCGGAACCATGCATCCTGCGTCTCGGGGCTGGCTAGCCCGAGGCAACGTAACTGAAGGGACATGCCTGGCTGAAGTTCGGAGCCTATTGATCCAAGGAAGGTCCGGTGCCGTCTCAACTGAAGGGAGAGGCCCAGCAATTAAAGTACCCCAGGGGAGGACTCGCTCAGGAGAAGGCTGTGCGCAAGGCTGGCTTCTCTGACGGAGCCTGGAGACTTAGTTGAAGGACGCAACCTGGATCAACACTCATACGGTATCGTCGGATCGGCTGAGAGAAACTGGTACCGTATGTTAGTTTTCTAAAAATTCATCCAATCCCTCAGTGACGCTAAAGTGTAACTTGCAAGTCTGTGGCAGAGACTTTTCCGAGCATCCTACCTGCTGCTAGGCCTAGTGAGAGAGGTCTATCCGGGGGGTAATTGAATCAAGTTTGTGGAACAGTCATATCCTCTGGATTCTCCTAGTATCTTCACCCTGCAATCTTAAGTACCTGAACTCACCCCTAACCCTCTACCCTTTATTACAAGACTTTGTCTTCTTTTTCTAAATAAATAACCCAACAGTGTCAGTCTCAACATTACTTTGGGCCACTTTCTACGGGATCCCCAAGACGGAGAAGCAAGTAAGTGAGGTAACGGTAAGCCCAAATAAAACCAGCAGCTCCTTCAGGGGTCAGTGCTACATATGAAACAACATAAAATGAAAAAAAAAGAATCCAGTATTTCTGACCTCCGTTACAGTGGGGAGGGTGCCTCAAATCACCCCCCCCCCCCCCATGTTGAATGCATGTGGCCTGGTATCCTTCAGGAGTTGTGCTCTCTCATCTCCCCCCCTATCCTGACCTGCCAGAATGCATGCTCAGAAAAGAGTCTGGTATGAATTTGGGGGGGGGGGGGGCCCACCATTTTTATTTTTTTTTGGTGTGGGGCTCCCCATAAAATCCATACCAGACTCGAAGGGAACCCTGCTGACAGCTGATGACTCATCGGTTGTTAAGGACAGTTATTGGTTAAGGATGCCGGTGTTAAATTACTGCAAGCTTTCAATACTAAAATACTGTTCCGCTTCATAAAATAGTGCATTGGGTAGTTTAGTAGCATTTTTTTAGTGAACTGAAATTTTTTTTTTAAATACTTTTAACCATTTGTGCTATTATATCATGAAATGTAGATATAATTATTAGCAAAGGTTACCTCAAAATTATTTCTAGGGTTCCTCCAAGGTAAAAGTTTGAGAGAGGCTGCTATAGACTCTATATGCACCAACGATGCATAAAAACTGCATGCAGATAGGACTCTAAATGTAATTGAACCCAGCACTGCCAGACATATAACACCTTCTCTTTTACTTTTACTCATTCCCTTTTAATCGTTCATTATTCTCTGTAATGTATTGCACCAATGTTACCTCAGCTACAGCATCCTAGCTACAGTGCTCCTCTCTGCCTTTTCCCAAAGAGCCCTAAACTTCCATTAAGCCTCTACTGATGGTGGCAATTATTTTCACTGTTATATACAGATGCGCCCCTGATCAATGCAGACATCAGGCTTATCGTCATCATAGTTATTCCCAGCAGTGTTCATTATTTTTATCTCATTTTACCACTACAGTCAGGACAATAAAGTTCCAAAGCTGTAATTGCACAGAGCTGGAATGATATCTGATAAGATAAAGGGATGGGCTTTGTTGGCTGCTGTATATCCAACTTTGATAACATTGGTTGCCTTTTGTGACAGCCGTATTTTCTATTCTTTTTATCCCTATTAAATAACAGTTTCCTTTATTTCACATGTCAAATGGTTTTCAAGACCTTAAAGAAACTAAATGGTAGATTGTAGAGGTTTAGTAAGCACAAAGAAGGATAAAAACACCTATTAAGAAGAGCAAATACAGTTCAGAGATAAACGTACACCATTTAGTTTAATGATAGTCTATTAGAAAGTGTAGAATTGTCTCATTTTTACCAAAGCACTATTTAAGCAGGTATATGGCTATATTTGTTTGGGTCAAGTAGGTATTCTAAAGGGTTTTAGGACACATCCATTTGTATTGCTGTAAAACGTCTGAACATAAAAGGTATGTGATAAGAATAACGTGTGGTAGTACCAGGACTCATGTGCTTCATGTGCGCAAAGCTGCCTCCCAAAAAAACAAAAAATGTTACAAGGCCCAGCATTGCATTAAGTCCAGGGTCCTAAGCTTATCTGGCCTGAAGTCTATGTTTGGGTATATACAGGGCTTTTTTGCCAGCTGCTACATGGTGGAACTCCGTTCTGCCATTTTTACCTCTTGTCCTCCACTACCCGCTCACCACTGTCACTTGTAAACACAGAAGCCTTCTGTGTTTACAAGGACAGCTTTCCTCTCGGTGGTTCTTGCAGATCCCTGCCTGCCCTGCACTTATGGCAGGGACAAGGGAGATGCAGGTGCAGTGTGGGAAGGGCCCCATGTTGTAAGCTGCACTGTAATCTCCATCTGTGCCCAGGTACACAGATGCCAACCAATGATCTCCCTGAAAGTGAGAGAGTTGGAGGGAGGGACTAGAGCTGGGATGGGTAGGTGAGATGTGAAGAAGCTTTTGGGGGGCTTGGGGAGAGATGAGGGCTGTGGAGGGAGATGTGTGCAGAGGTGGGGGAATGGGGAGAATGGTGCAGAGGTCAGAGCCGAGGAGGTGTGGAAGTGGACAGCCTGTGAAAGAGAACTGAACCCTACCTAGTGCACCCCTAAACTCTGCTCTCTGTATGTAGCAAACCCCTAACTCTGCATTGAGCACCCTTGAAATTGCACTCTGTACATAGCACACCCCTAAACTCTTCACTCTGTACATAGCATATCTTTGGACTTTACACTCCTGATATTTATTGCCACTTTAAGATCCTCTCACTGTTATTGCAGTTTAGCCACACCAAATGTTTGATGCTGTTTGGCGTGGGGGGGGCGTTGTTGAGTTACTGCACCTACTCTCTCTCTGACAAAAAGCCCTGGGTATATATATATTTGATATGACAAAGGGAAGACACATACCAACAACGGTTAGAGAGTGCTGCTCACCCCCAAACTACAGAAAATGGGAAAAACTCCCCCAAAATGGGGTTTTTAGGCAGCAGAATTATAGATTAAATTGACAGTATGTAGAAAAATCAATATTTTATTAATATAGGACTTAAAATAATAGTTAAAAAATGAGCTCCAGTAGGACAATAGTTATAAAAAGGTACGGATATACACTTGCAGACAGAAATTTCGTACCAACATTATACAAAAAATGTCAACAATATGAAAAATAGACCTGACGCGTTTCAACCCACACATCGGGGGTCTTCTTCAGAGGGACAGTCTGCTGAGAAAAATATATCATAAATACATGTATCAACTATTATTTGCGCACAATATATGCAATTAGTAATATCATATAGTGCGAACATCTGATATAGTTACCCAGTGGTGTATATCCAAAAAGAGAAGGGATGTTCCTTCCTACATGGAGATCCTTTTAAAAAATACTTTTTTCTCCCCACAAGGGGTCCCAAGACATTCCACAACCGCCAAGGTCGGAGAGGGGCAGCAGTCCAAAAGTATGGCTCACGAGAGGTCACACTATTAAACTACCTCCAGGGAGGGGCGAAGAACGCCAATGGTAAGGGTGCGGACAGGTTGCACCCGCGGCAGAGATCCACGAGGGAAAATGTATTTAAATTTAAATTAACATGCTCAAAAGTAAAACGAGCAGTCAAACATACCATACATTAACGTAACATGTGCGGAAATTATACATGCTTCCACATGTATATAT
This sequence comes from Lithobates sylvaticus, assembly GCA_028564925.1. Taxonomy (NCBI): domain Eukaryota; kingdom Metazoa; phylum Chordata; class Amphibia; order Anura; family Ranidae; genus Lithobates; species Lithobates sylvaticus. The sequence goes on from CM053026.1 coordinate 115,459,260, forward strand.
ATACGTAAAGGAGGGTCAGAGAACATCCAATAGCCGCTTGGTGTATGGAGAATTTAATTATATATTTGATATGGAGGGTGAGGAAGGGAAATTGGGTTTTGACACTGCAAAGTTTTTATTTAAAGAAATTGGGGGTGATTTACGAAAGCCATGTGCCATCAGTAGAGGCACAAGGCGAGGCGCAACGTACATTTCCAGATTTACGAAATGGTGTGCCTGTAACAGAGTGCGAATCCCCCATTTACTATAGCGATCTTGGCGCACGGAAGAATGCAATTTGTGCGCCACTATGGACATGGCGACGGCATCTCCAAATCAATATTGACAGAAGATGGCGGTGCCAATATTATGGGGTGATATGAGGAAGTTTAGTAACGCAAAATATATATGGTGTGCAGCGCTAGAATGATGGAATTAAACCATCAAATGAATAGTAATATTGTGCTTGTAGATACAATATATACGTCATGAATAATATGTTTATCTTAATAAAAACAAATATTAATATAAAATGAATGTGCAAAATTGTGTATACCAAATATAACAATAACCAATATTAACCACTTCAGCCCCGGACCAATTGGCAGCCAAAGGACCAGGCCCCTTTTTGCGATTCGGCACTGCGTCGCTTTAACTGACAATTGCACGGTCGTGCGACGTGGCTCCCAAACAAAATTGGCGTCCTTTTTTTTCCCACAAATAGAGCTTTCTTTTGGTGGTATTTGATCGCCCCTGCGGTTTTTATTTTTTGCGCTATACACAAAAATAGAGCGACAATTTTGAAAACAATGCAATATTTTTTGCTTTTTGCTATAATAAATATCCCCAAAAAATATATAAAAAAAAACTTTTTTTTTCCTCAGTTTAGGCCGATACGTATTCTTCTACATATTTTTGGTAAAAAAAAATCGCAATTAGCGATAGTTATAGCGTTTACAAAATAGGGGATAGTTTTATAGCATTTTTATTAATATTTTTTTTTTTACTAGTAATGGCGGCGATCATCGATTTTTATTGTGACTGCGACATTATGGCGGACACATCGGACATTTTTGACACATTTTTGGGACCATTGTCATTTATACAGCAGTCAATGCTATTTAAATGCATTGTTTCCTGTATAAATGACAGTTGTAGTGAAGGGGTTAACCACTAGGGGGAGGGGAGGGGTTATGGGCTGTGACTTGTGTGTTTTTTTTTACATTAGGGGGCGGGGCTGACGTCTGACGTCATTGATCGGCTTTCCCGATGACTGGGAACAGCCAATCAATGACAGGCAGAGTAGGAAGCGCGGGGAGAGGTTTGTTTACACATACCTCTCCCCGTTCTTCAGCTCCGTAACCCGATCGCGGGACACCAGCGGCGATCGGGTCCGCTGGTCCCGCGGCCGGGGTCACGGAGCTCCCGACCGGGTCGCGAGCGCGCCGCTGGCGGCGCGCGCGCGCGACCCACAGGCAGGCAAATGCATGACCACGTACAGGTACGTGCTTTTGCCTGCCCGTGCCATTCTGCTGACGTATATATGCAGTGGGCGGTCGGGAAGCAGTTAATACAAATCAAATTGGTATATATAACAGATGTTGATATAAATGCAATGTGCAAAATAACAATAACCAATATTAGTATAAATCCGTGACAAAGTCCATAAGTGCTGAAATAAATGAAGTGACTGTGTCACTTGTCTGCAGATATCCACCACCATATGAAAAAAGGCTTACTGGATAAATTTGACCCAACTAGGCATATACCTGATGAGTCTAAAAGGCTTGTACACACGATCGGATTGTTGGCCAACAAAACCGTGGAATTTTGTCCGAAGGGCGTTGGCCCAAACTTGTCTTGCATACACACGGCACACAATTGTTGGCCAACAATTAACGAACGTAGTGACGTACTATGTTTACTTGTTTTTCAGCTCTTTAGCACCACCCTTTGGGCTCCTTCTGCTAATTTCGTGTTAGTATAAGTTTGGTGAGTGTTGATTCGCGCTTTTCTTTTCGCGCTTTTCATTTTGCGCTTTTCGCGCTTTTCATTTCGCGCTTTTTTTTTTGTGCTTTTCAGTTGTTTCTGAATGGCCGTTCGTCAACCAGACATGTTGCGGAATCGGAGGAGATAACGTGTTATTTATTATTGGCCTTGGAGTTATTGCTTTGACATTATTTTTTTTGGTTGAATAATGATTTGATTTGGTATATTTTCTATATTTTTGGATGCATAGAATGCACTTTTTGGTTAAGTTCTATTGGCAGATAGCATGTCTAATTTTTTTATTTTGCTTTGTTTTTTTTAATGCACAATAAAAAAATTGTGTAGAATAATACTTGGCTATGTGTTTTACTTCAAATGACAGTTTGGGAGTAGGCAGTTACATTTAAAAAGAATACAATGTAAAATTGACAAGGGACACCAACATAGTTGGTATCTTTGATCTTAAAAACTACGGGATAATGGTGTTGTGGTAACTTGCCCAAAAAAAAAAAAAAAAATAAAGCACAAATAAAAATAAAAAAGCATAATAGTATTATTCTTGATATCACTAGAAAAAAAAAGCCTTTGAAAATTGTTTGCAATAACTCCATCAGTATCACCAGCAAAGCAGCTTCATTATTATCCCATTAAAGAAGAAGAGAATTGTGCGCTGCATTTCGAGATTTCATAATTTGCCACGTCACGAATGTTAATTCTCCATTACGAACGCTAGTTTACAAGACCGACCGCTTCTGGCTCGTCCTTGCTTCCGAGCATGCGTGTTTGTACTTTGGACTTTTGTCCGACGGACTTGTGTACACACGCTCGGAAAATCCGACAACACACATTTGTCCGCGGAAAATTTGAAAACCTGCTAGCCAACATTTGTTGGCGGAAAGTCCGACAACAATTGTCCGATGGAGCATACACACGGTGGATTTTCCGCCAACAGCCTGTCATCGAACTCCACACATTTCCCGTCGGAAAATCCGATCGTGTGTACAGGCAGAGTAAGCCCCCAAGTTACTAGCTTTTAAGCAATTTTGCATTTTTAAAGGCACTTTTCCTTGTTTTGTTTTTGGGGTTGTCTAAATTGGTGACATTGATATATGTCCCTCAGGGTGGGACCTGGGCCCCCATACCCATGTTAAGGCTAATGACTACAATATAAGCCAGCCAAGTGCGGGCTTGCAAAATTAACAAGTCAGTTCCAATAGACTGCAGTGGTATTTGTTATATAACTTTTGCCCATGTTAGGCTTTTTGTTTACCCCCCTGGACCGGGGGGTGTTTGTCCCATCTGTAATTTTGTACCATGCTGGATGATGTACTTATTTTGTGCTAGCTGCATTTGGGTTGTTCTGCGCATGCCCAGGGACTTTGGTTTGCTGCTGTGGCTTTTGGTGTGTGAACAGCACTTGGATTTTTCTGGGCATGCTCAGAGAGTGTGATTTTTTGGGTTAGTAATTTAAGGACATCCTTAACAGGTGTACCCACTTTGAAGTTCTGTCTCTACACTGGGTGAACATGCATATTGTGTGTTTCATGGACTGTGCATGTGTTTTCAATTGCCTCATTAGCACACAAACCTGTGTTTTCTCTTTGTATTTTGTTTGTTATGTCCTTGCAAAATAGATGTGTTTTAGAGCAATTATTTTTGATGTTGTCAATCTGTGTTTGTAGGTTGTTAGTTTCCCTTTGGTTTAATTGCCTGTGCTGCATTATTTTGCAAAATCTTCCTCAAACTGTTGTGACTACTAAATGTTTAAATCCTTAAGGCCCCTTTCACACTGGGGCACTTTGCAGGCGCTACATCGCTAAAAATAGTGCCTGCAAAGTACCCTGAAACAGCCGCTGCTGTGTCTCCAGTGTGAAAGCCTGAGGGCTTTCACACTGGAGCGGTGCACTTGCAGGACGGTCAAAAAAGTCCTGCAAGCCGCATCTTTGGAGAGCTGTAGGAGTGGTGTATTTACCGCTCCTAAAGCGCCCTTTCCCATTGAAAACAATGGGGCAGCGCTGCAAACCCGCCAGCAAAGCAACGCTGCAGCGGCATTTTGCGGGTGGCTTTTTCGGCCACTAGCGGTGGTTAAAACCGCGCCACTAAAACGGTGCTAAAAATAGCAGCACACACTGGGTTGTGACTCCGCCCCCACAACCTGACAGGATTGGATAACTATAAAGTTGAAGGGGAGATCCCCCGCTGTATTCTCCTTTTTTTCCTCACCTGAACAGGTTGGACGGACGGATGTTCCTATGACAGATGAATAAGCCTCTTACCGCAATCGCCCCAGCAGGTTCAAGCCTCTCCTGTTTGGAAGTCCCTCCTGTACAGTCTCTAAAGGAGCTTTTACGGAGGGAACCCCCATTCTGGTGGTCTCAGGGGGCGTCAAGAATTCCGGCAAGTAACAAGCTTTAAAGAAGCTTTTATTTTGCAGTGGGCTCCTTTATCTTCATACTCTCCTTCCCCTTTTTTTGTGTCTGGTACTGCCAGGGATAGTCCCTACTGTATGTATCTGTGTGCCTCCCAAATACCAGTGCGCTGCGTGGAGGTTCATAAAAGAATATTGGTATGTACCTACAGTATCTAGGCATGCTGGCCCTTGTTGTCCCATAAAAGAATATTGGTATGTACTTACAGTATCCAGGCATGCTGGCCCTTGTTGTCCGAGAGCGGCGTGCTAGCCGGCGCGTCCCCGAATCGCCCATGCGCAGTACAGGGTCGGGCAGACACCGCTGTGTTTTCGGTGTGTTATGCCCTGATCCAAGATGGCGCGGGGACACTCGGGCGCATCTGCGCATGCGCGGAAAACGTCATTTGGGCGCCGTAATGGCGCCAGATTTAAAAACAAACTTTTCCTGTGAAAACTCCCTGTGCAACTCTGCAGTGATACTGGAAAGAAGTTAGAGGAAATACTGCTCTGCAACATTCAAGGTAAGCCCCTATAAGGGTTCCTCTTCCCTAAAACCAGGTACATAAAGAATCTTTGATTAAATGAATAATTAATTAAAAAAAAAAAAAAAATGTGTGTGTGTATAAATAAATAAATTAATAGGGAAAGGGGCAGTAGTGAAATATATATGTATATATAATAGATAGTATATATATATATATATGTATGTATATATAAGTGTATATATGTATGCGTAGGGGGGTGTGTGTTAAAAAAAAAAAAAAAAAAAAAAAAAAAATATATATATATATGTACGTTTATTTTGTCTTTTCCCAGACTGCCCTGTCTCCTTCTTTTCTCCCTATGGAGCCCACTGCCCACGCAGACCACCACCAGCAAACTAGGTAAGAGGCTGGACCAATAGTAGGTAAGTATTGAAGGGGAGAAAAAAGAGTGCCAGACCGCTAAAATGCTGCATTTTTCTTGGCAGCCCGGCGAGATCAAGAACCACCAGCTCCCGGCACGGGAAAAGGTCAAGCCATACCTCAAGCAGGAGGTCCCGCAGGAGCCGTTCAAGATCACCTTCACGCCATCGGCACAGCCGCTCACGGCGAAGTCACTCGCGGCACAGTCGCTCCCGCCGCAGCAGGTCAAATCGCAGGAGGTCCCCCTCCTCGCATCACCAAAGCCGCCACACCCGTCCCGCAGCCAATGCCTGCTGGGTATGCGGCGCCCCGGCACTACCGGAAAAACTTGCTTGCCGCTCTTGCTTCAACGAAGCCACTACAGAGAAGGAAGCAGATGCAAGGATAGCGACAGAGCTCATAAGGGAGTCAGTGCGGGAGTCTCTACTGGAAACCACAGCACCACCATTGGACAAAGCTGTTCCCAGTACATCATCGGCGGAACCAGTGCCTCACCTCCAGACCTCGGATTCCCCCAGTTCTGAGGATGAGATTCAAGACGTCTCAGCAGGTTTTGATTTTTCCATGGTGGAGCCTTTCGCCAAATCAGTCAAAGAGGCGATCGGCTGGGAAGATGACAAGGCAGAACCTCAAAAGGTTCGGAAATATTTTCCAAACTTGAAGAGGGATCCGGAAACTTTCCCTTTTATAGAGGAGCTTGAAGATCTCATAAAGGACGAATGGGAAAGGTCGGACAAACGATCTAGTCTGACCAACAGGTTGGCCAAGATGTATCCCTTGAAGGAGTCAAAAATAAATCCCCTGACCAACGCTCCTACTGTTGACGCCTCTTTGATGCGTCTCGCCCGCCACGTCACTTTACCGATTGAGGATGCGGTATCCTTTCGAGATGTGCTCGATCGGAAGATGGACCTGGAGTTAAAAAAGGCCTACTCCACAGCCGGGGGTGCCTGCAGACCTGCAATAGCTACAGCAGCAGTAGGCAGAGCCATCTCGGGATGGACATCTAAAGTAGAAAAAGACCTGCAGGATGGCGTCGAGATGGAAAAAATAATTTCCTCCCTACAGGAAATCAGATTGGCAGGGGATTTTGTAGCAGAGGCGTCTGTAGACGTCATAAGATCGTCAGCCAGGACTATGCTGGCATCAGTGACAGCAAGGAGAGCCCTATGGCTCAAACCATGGATGGCCGATACGGCATCCAAACTGAACTGGTGCAGGATCCCGTATGACGGCACAAATCTGTTTGGCACCAAATTGGACTCTGCTATCTCCAAAGTAACGGGGGAAAGTCAGGGTTAATTCCCTCCGATAGGAGACCCAAGGCACAGAAAGGACCAGCATTCAGACGTAACCTTCCGAATAAGTACAGAGAGGCCAGATCCTACCGCCCTGGTAGGGAATTTAGGAGGGACTGGAAGAACACAAAGCCGGCTTTTCTTAGAATGTAGAAAATCAAGTCCACCCCGGCAGGGGATCAACAGAAGTCGTTTTGAAGTCTTGCCTGCCCATTCGGCTCCGGGGAGCAGTCAGGTGGGCGCCAGGCTAAGAAACTTCTCCCAAATCTGGTCAAGTCACATAGAAGATTCATGGACATTGTCCACAATAAAGTTCGGACACAAGTGGAGGTTCATAAACAGACCTCCGGGGAATCACTTCCAGGCAACCAGACAACCATCCTCACTACTCAGAAGGAGCCTGTTAATAAAGTATGTGGCAGAACTGAAGCAGAAGGGGGCAATACTGGAGGTCCCAGCATGTCAAAGGGGGAGAGGTTTCTACTCCCCCCTATTCTTGGTAAAGAAGAAGACAGGGGACCTACGCCCTGTGTTGGACCTCAAGAGGCTCAACAAAGGAATACAGGTCGAGGCCTTCAAGATGGAAAGCCTCCAGTCCATACTACTGGCAGTGAATCTGGGAGATTGGATGCTTTCAATCGATTTATCAGACGCTTATCTTCACATACCAATCCATCCAGCTTTTCAAAAATTCCTCCGGTTTGCCATAAACCAAGGCCATTTTCAGTTCCAGTGCCTCCCATTCGGCATCTCCTCAGCACCCAGAACATTTACAAAGGTTCTATTACCCTTGGTAGCACTCCTCAGACAAAAGGGGTTACGCATTCACCATTACCTGGACGACATCCTACTGTTAGCAGAGGATCAAGAGACGCTGATTCACCACCGAGAAGTTCTACTCGCAACTCTCCGAAAATTTGGTTGGATAATCAACTGGAAGAAGAGCAGTCTACAACCCACCCAAAATATGGTTTTCCTGGGAGCAGATCTAAACACCAATACAAACAGGATACAGCTCCCACAGAAGAAAATACAGCCTCTAATTCGGAAAATGCAGAGGCTACTTTCCACCAATCACCTACCTGCCAGAGCCTGTCTGAGCATTCTGGGATCCATGTCCGCAACCATACCGATGGTACAGTGGGCGCAGTGGCATATGAGAACCCTGCAGAACTCATTTCTCAGGCAGTGGGATGGAGTGTCGATGCATCAGACCATCTCTGTATCCGGAGCAGTGAAATGATCAGTATGGTGGTGGACGCGTCAAGGCAACCTCAGGAGATACAAGCCCATAATCCCTCCAGATCCCAAAGTCATCACCTCGGATGCTTGCCAGAGCGGTTGGGGAGCCCACTTCCGAGATCGGGCAGCCCAAGGCCGATGGCCCTTTCAGGCTCAAGGGATAGTCTCGAATATCCTGGAACTCAGGGCAGCCTTCCACGCATTAAAGGCATTTACACCGCTACTAGAGGGGGAGGATGTGCTGATCAGGATGGACAACAAGGTAGCAGTGTCCTACATTCAGAAGCAAGGAGGTACCAGGAGTACCACTCTGATGGAATTAGTCCGACCCATTCTAGAATGGGCACAAATACACCTGGCAAGTCTAAAGGCAGTTTACGTTCCAGCGGCTCAGAATATGCTAGCCGACTACCTAAGTCGGGAAACGTTGTCCAACAACGAGTGGTCCTTGAGTCCGCAGGCATTCTCTCTCCTGACAGAAGCCTGGGGAATGCCAGAAATAGACCTGGCGGCCACTCCAATGAACACCAAGTGCCACAGGTTCCTGACGAGGGGCTCATTTCCATCAGCAGAAGGAATAGACTGCCTGATCCACCCGTGGGACTTCAAGTTGGGGTACATATTTCCTCCAACCCCGTTGATTGCGAGGTTCCTGTCCAGACTTCGGAGATCGTCGGTAACAGTAATAGCGGTAATCCCGATGTGGCCGAGAAGACCGTGGTTCACGACCCTCCTACAACTCAGCCTTCAACCTCCAATTCCTCTTCCAATGACCCCGGACCTTCTATCTCAGGGGCAGTTCCTTCACCCAGCACCAGAGAGATTACATCTGATGGCCTGGAGATTGAGAGGGTTAGGCTAAGGGCGCAAGGCTGTTCACAGGAGGTTATATCAACCCTGATGCAAGCCCGGAAAGTATCTACTAATACCATCTATACGAGGGTTTGGGAGAGATTCTGCTCCCTGGCACAACAGAAAGGGTGGAACCACCTCTCTCCAGAACCTTACCAAATCCTAGAGTTTCTCCAATTAGGGGTAAGCAAAGGCCTAAGCTCAAGTACCCTTAAAGTACAAGTGTCGGCTCTGTCAGCAAAGACGGGAACTAGATGGGCATTCCACCCACTGGTAATACAATTCCTAAAAGCCTGCCTAAAGATGAAACCCCCCAGAAAACCAGTTTTTCCGTCATGGGACCTATCAGTAGTTCTCCACGCTCTTTCCAACCCTCCGTTTACTCCATTCGAAACCATATCTCTTTGGGACCTGACCTTGAAGCTATCATTCCTCATAGCAATAACATCAGCTAAGAGAGTGTCAGAGATACAAGCACTAATGATCTCGGAACCCCACTTAGTCTTTCTACCCGACGGAGTAGTTCTAAGACCATCAGAGCGCTTCACACCTAAAGTGGTAACTTCTTTTCACTACAACCAAGACATCATTCTGCCATCCTTCACCAACGACCAGGGTGAACCGCATCCGTTGGATGTCAAAACAACGATCTCTAACTACTTGGCAGCTACCACCTCCTTTAGGAAGACGGATTCCCTCATGATCATTCCCTATGGAACCAGACGCGGGCAAGCAGCCTCTTCACGTACTATCTCGTCCTGGCTAGTCAAAGCCATTAAGAAGGCATATTCCACTCAGCACCTGACGATCCCTGAAGATGTCAAGGCTCATTCTACTAGGGCAGTGGCTACCTCCTGGGCAGCATATTGCAGGGTATCACCAGAGACAATATGCAGAGCAGCAACGTGGTCTTCCAGACATACTTTCATTTCTCACTACAAAGTGGATTCTGCCCATTTGTCCATGTCAGACTTCGGAAGATCCGTTGTTAGAGCCAATTCTTCCGCATTATAGGAATAAACATTATTTTACTTGCACCCACCCGTCTGGCGAGTTATTTCCCAGTGTGTGCTGCCATGAAGGCGTCAGGAAAACGGAAAATTGTATACTTACCTTTCCGTAATTTTCCTTGACGCATCTTCATGGCAGCACACAATTTCCCACCCCGTTTTTGTGATGATATATACAGAGAATACAGCGGGGGATCTCCCCTTCAACTTTATAGTTATCCAATCCTGTCAGGTTGTGGGGGCGGAGTCACAACCCAGTGTGTGCTGCCATGAAGATGCGTCAGGAAAGGAAAATTACGGAAAGGTAAGTATACAATTTTCCGATGCCGCGTACACACGAAGGGACTTTTCCCGGCGGACCTAAGTCCAGCGGACAATCCGCTGGACTTTCCAGCTGGGTACGCTGGACTAAAAAGCGAACGGACTTGACCACACACGATCACGCAAAAAGTCCGGCGGTTCACGCGATGACGTACAGCACGTACGACGGGACTAGAAAAAGGAAGCTCGAGATCCCAAACGACACCCTTTGGGCCCCGTCAGCTAATCTCGTGTGTATCGCGTGTTAGTTGACGTTTGGTTAGAGACGATTCGCGCTTCTCAGACTTCTGCTTAATTCGTTCGCTTCTGCCGTTCAGTTTGTGCTTGTGAGGTTTGTATCTGGCTTTCAGTGCGTGTGGATCAGTTCCTACCTGTTCTCAGGCCGTTCTGGTCCGCTCGTTCCTGTTTTTCAGGTCGTTCTTCATAGGCCTTGCTGTTCTTCAGTGCGTTCTGTTAAGTTGTTTGTTTGATCAGCCGACCGTTTTGAAGCCATGGAGTGTGGACGTACTCGGGAACGAGTTCGTGCTGTGCAGGGGCTCGGTGTTGCGGTTAACACCTTGGCACGAGCCCAGTCCATGAACAGGGTGAGGAGGAGTTCATGGACCAAGAATTGGTTGCGCCAGCGTGACCAATTCTCGCATATGCCTTTGCTCCGTGAGATCCGTGAGAATAATCCTGATGATTTCAGGAATTATCTCCGGATGACGGACCCCATTTTTCACCGTCTGTTGGCTTCGCTGTCCCCTTATATTACCAGGCAGAATACCTGCATGCGGCAAGCCATCAGTGCGGAGCAGAGGCTAGTCGCCACGTTGCGTTACTTGGCGACGGGGAGAAGCTTGCAGGACCTCAAGTTCACGACAGGCATCTCCCCCCAGGCTCTGGGGCTCATTATTCCAGAGACCTGTTCTGCCATTATCCACGTCCTGCAGGAGGAATACATTAAGGTAAGTCTTCTCTTTTAAAATTACCTATGTCTTGTATGTTTGCTAATGTAGTGCATCAATGTCATCATTAGCTAATTACCATGATAGGACTATTCTATGAATGTCCCCTATTCCTTTTTTTTTGTTTTTTTTTTTTGTTTTTTTGTCTAGTATTTTATGGTTGACTTATCGAAATAGCTTTAAGAATGTATTATTTAGTGGGTCACATGCATATTTGCTTGCACCAACCTCCCCAGCATGGAAGCTTGGCCCCCTAAACACCCCTAGCCTAGTCACTTTCTTTGGTTAAAAATGTATATTACCAGCTCCATTGTACAGCTTTACTCACCCCCCCCTTTCACCCCTTTCACCCCCCTTGACCCTCATTTTTAAATTGATTGCATGTGGTTTTGGTCAGCTTGTAATTAACCCCCCCCCCCCCCCCCCCACACCCCCTGATAATTAATAGCATGTGGTTTTGGTCAGCTTGTAATTAACCCCCCCCCCACACCCCCTGATAATTAATAGCATGTGGTTTTGGTCAGCTTGTAATTAACCCCCCCCCCCCACACCCCCTGATAATTAATAGCATGTGGTTTTGGTTAGCTTGTAATTAACCCCCCCCCACACCCCCTGATAATTAATAGCATGTGGTTTTGGTCAGCTTGTAATTAAACCCCCCCCCCCCACACCCCCTGATAATTAATAGCATGTGGTTTTGGTTAGCTTGTAATTACCCCCCCCCCCACACCCCCTGATAATTAATAGCATGTGGTTTTGGTTAGCTTGTAATTAACCCCCCCCCACACCCCCTGATAATTAATAGCATGTGGTTTTGGTTAGCTTGTAATTAACCCCCCCCCCCCCACACCCCCTGATAATTAATAGCATGTGGTTTTGGTCAGCTTGTAATTAACCCCCCCCCCACCACCCCCTGATAATTAATAGCATGTGGTTTTGGTTAGCTTGTAATTAACCCCCCCCCCCCACACCCCCTGATAATTAATAGCATGTGGTTTTGGTTAGCTTGTAATTAACCCCCCCCCCCCCACACCCTGATAATTAATAGCATGTGGTTTTGGTTAGCTTGTAATTACCCCCCCCCCCCCACACCCCCTGATAATTAATAGCATGTGGTTTTGGTTAGCTTGTAATTCCCCCCCCCCCCCACACCCCCTGATAATTAATAGCATGTGGTTTTGGTCAGCTTGTAATTAAACCCCCCCCCCACACCCCCTGATAATTAATAGCATGTGGTTTTGGTTAGCTTGTAATTAACCCCCCCCCCCCCCCACACCCCCTGATAATTAATAGCATGTGGTTTTGGTCAGCTTGTAATTAACCCCCCCCCCCACACCCCCTGATAATTAATAGCATGTGGTTTTGGTCAGCTTGTAATTAACCCCCCCCCCCCCCCACACACCCCGTTAATTAATTGCATGTGTATTGTGTGACCTTACAATTAATGACTCGACACCCACATCCCCATTATTATCTTCTCTGGGCCATCAGAGGGGTCATCAATCAGAGATTTGTCCCTTATCCTTAATCTTTTGGCTTTATTTCAAGGACTTACTAAATAAATACATATGTTCTTCCAAATTGTTTGTTAATTTGTTGCATTTAGTTAGGTGTTTTGCCTGGTTTTTAATTCGATTTGTATATTTGTGTTTGACTTCACAGTGTCCCTCCACGCCACAGGAATGGCAGACTGTGGCTTCCCAGTTTGCTGCCCGTTGGGACTTTCCCAACTGCGGAGGGGCGATTGACGGCAAGCATGTGCGAATTGTGCCCCCACCCCATTCGGGGTCATACTATTGGAATTATAAGGGGTTCCATAGTATCGTGTTGATGGCGGTGGTGTCGGCACAATATGACTTTCTGTATGTGGATGTGGGGAAAAACGGCCGGATGTCGGACGGAGGAGTCTTCAACCACACGGAGTTCGGTCATCGTCTCCAGACTGGTGGCCTGGAGCTGCCACCAGATGAAGATAATGTGGAGGGACTCCCCTTCGTTTTCATTGCCGACGAGGCGTTCGGTCTGGGTGACCATCTGATGAGGCCATTTCCCCAACGATCCCTCACCCCTGAGAGGAGGATTTTTAATTATCGGTTGGCCAGAGCAAGACGGGTTGTGGAAAATGCCTTTGGTATTATGGCCAACCGTTTCAGATTGCTCCTTACATCCCTACATCTGGCAGAGTACAAACTGAATACTATTATTCTTGCATGCTGTGTCATGCACAATTATTTACGCAAACATTCGGGAACATACTCATTACCAATCGGCCCTGAGGCCGGAGTGGAAGGCAACATGACAGGGCTGGATAATCGCCGTCTTGGTTCCGCCCCACAATCAGCCCAGCAAGTGCGGGACCGTTATTTACATTATTTTAATGGTAGGGGGGCCATTGCAATGGCAGCAGACCCTTAAACCATCTTTTTGATTTACAAAGAATAAATACAGTTATTGATGTTTGAAATATTGGTATTTTCGTATGGTTTTGCTTTTAATTTTGCCTGTTTTATATGTTGTCCTAGTGCACATCTTAATAGTGGCAAACTTGTTTTGCGTTTAGTAAATAAGCCCCTTTGTCAATGAACCACAACATGTTTTGGTCAAACTGGTAGTATTTAAAAAGAAGAAGCCACACATTGTTTAATTTGTGCAAACATTATTATTTTTTATTCTAGTGCACATCCAAACCTTTTTTTTTATGTTTTATTTTTTTTTTTTTTTTTTTTTTCAACAAGATTTTTTTTTTTTTTTTTTTTTTTTTCAACAAGATTTTTTTTTTTTTTTTTTTTTTTTTTCAACAAGATTTTTTATTTTTTTTTTATTTTTTATTTTTTTTTTTATTTTTTCAACAAGATTTTTTTTTTTTTTTTTTTTATGTTATATTTTTTACATTTTTTTGGTCTTTTTCTCACAACATATTTTTTTTTTTTTTTGTGATTGATTTTTTTAAACAAACATAAAAACATGTTTTAAAATGGTAAAAAATTTAGGCTTAGCATTAGAAAATATTTACACAATGTAAAAGCCCAGAACTTACAAAGTTCAACAGGTAACCCATGAACAGTAGAAGCCAAATTTAGAATATGCACACTAATTTAACAGGAAAATGGGTAATGTCAACATGTGCTATGTTCCATCATGGGGAATCAATGGACGTGTTTTGTGTGTGAAACCCCTTCCCTCTCACCTACTAGCATTAGGGGTTGCAAACACAAAATGCGTCCATTGAGATCCCCTGATGGCACATAGCACATGTTGACACACCGTGTGCATATTAAAAATTTGGCCTCTAAAATTTGTTAAACAGCGCATCAAAAGGGGAATGAAGGACATGATTGATGTTAAGAAATGGAAAAGGGGTCTTTAGATTCTCCCCAAAACATCAATCATGTCCTTCATTCCCTGCTGCATGGTGGCCATCTCCTTCTGCATATTTTCCAGCTGCAGATTCCAGGCCATGATCTGCCCAATAAGCCTGTGGGCACTGTCTGTGGAAAATGGCTCCGCAGCTTGTCCTTCCACAAACAGATCAGCATCACCTAAAAGTTGGGTAGATAAAACACAAGAAAAAAAGTGTCAAAAACATGCAGACCTTAATTTATTAGCTCAATCTGTGTTCTGAGACACTCACTTGGTGGGGTGCAGATTTGATCCACTTCAACCACCTGTTCCGCCACATCCACGCGTGGGCTTGGGCTAACTGCCCAATTAGTCTGGTGAGGCCGGGAGGTCCTCGTAGGTTCGGACTGACGTCTGAGTCTTTTGCCCCCTATGGTAATGGAACACAAAAAGGTACACTTTTAATCACACTGATATTTGAGTGCCAAAATAGGATTATTAAACATTGTTTAAAAGTGTTGTCCAATTATTAGCAGTTTGTTAGAAGATCCTACTTGAAGACAGAATTGAAATGTCTATCTAATGAAACTCCAATACTTAAACCGCCCTTCAACCCTAAATTTTAACTTCCGCTCATTGGATCCCTGCACCCCTGTGGTGTCTTATTTGGAACCTTTTAGGGGTGAGGGGTTGCAGATACCTGTGTAAGGCAGGTATTTGCACACACATCCGGCCATAGACTCCCACAGAAGTATACGCCACATCCCGTCCCACCGTGCTGTCTGCTGGGACACACAGGGGTCCCCGAGCTCGCGCGGACCAGTCCTATTGCATTGCGCAACTGGCGCATGCCCAATAGTGACCCGGGAAGTGAAGCCGCAAACATTAATTTCATGATTGCAAGATCAGAGATTGTAGCTGCACCATCCAAGGGACAGGTGAGTGTACTTCTTTGAAAAGTCACCACCTACAGTATTTGTAGATGATGAGCATTTTTCGGGAATTGTGAGCATGACACCCTGCTTAACATATTTATCCCCACCCCCCAAAACAGCTTCTGGAGTCCCTGTGTAAGTTACCCCTAAAACCCTTACTACAGCAGTAATTGTATAGATAGTGACAATAATAAACAACCTTACAACTCCAACAACCCAAAGCCAGGTAAACTCAATAAACGTTATGAAGACAAACTGAACTTTCATCAAATCTGCGCAAGTTTCACGTACGAGTGCTAATAACATCTGCGCAAGTTTCACGTACGAATGCTAATAACATCTGCGCAAGTTTCACGTACGAATGCTAATAACATCTGCGCAAGTTTCACGTACGAATGCTAATAACATCTGCGCAAGTTTCACGTACGAATGCTAATAACATCTGCGCAAGTTTCACGTACGAATGCTAATAACATCTGCGCAAGTTTCACGTACGAATGCTAATAACATCTGCGCAAGTTTCACGTACGAATGCTAATAACATCTGCGCAAGTTTCACGTACGAATGCTAATAACATCTGCGCAAGTTTCACGTACGAATGCTAATAACATCTGCGCAAGTTTCACGTACGAATGCTAATAACATCTGCGCAAGTTTCACGTACGAATGCTAATAACATCTGCGCAAGTTTCACGTAGAATGCTAATAACATCTGCGCAAGTTTCACGTACGAGTGCTAATAACATCTGCGCAAGTTTCACGTACGAATGCTAATAACATCTGCGCAAGTTTCACGTACGAGTGCTAATAACATCTGCGCAAGTTTCACGTACGAGTGCTAATAACATCTGCGCAAGTTTCACGTACGAATGCTAATAACATCTGCGCAAGTTTCACGTACGAATGCTAATAACATCTGCGCAAGTTTCACGTACGAATGCTAATAACATCTGCGCAAGATTAGACATATCAAGTATAACCATAGTAGCGCACGTGCTTGACTTACTTTTTTTGATGGCTTTTCGAATTCTCCTGTACTGATCGTGCTCCCTGGATTTGATGTCGGACCATCGCTTGCGCAGTTGATCCTTGCCCCTTCGTACGCCGAATTTCTGCTCCAGGGTGCTGACGATTGTAGTGAGAATCTTGTCCTTGCGCAAGTTGGGTCGAGGGTAGGGGCCATTTTCCCCGTCGTAATCTTCCCTTTGTAGGATGTCCACCATCTCCACCATCTCTTCAAAGGCCATATTGGTGGCCTTATATCTGCTGCTGGATGCAGATGTGTTCGCTTCTTGGCTTTCCTCCGCGCTACTGGCTGAGAATGTGTCCGCCATCTTCATTAATTTATTCACCCACAATGCAACGAGGGGAAGCGGGGCGGGGAATACTCGTCAGGAGGAACGTCATGGGCGGGCGACGCGGAGGACGCAGGCGGACTTCGACGCGTGCGCAGTGTATATAAGGCTGTTTGAGGGCCCCACGTGTTCCCGAACGGAAGTAGCGAGCGCTCTGTACGAAGGTAAGTGTTTTCTAGGATGCATTACTGTGGTTTATTGGGTTTTGGGCCTGCATTTTTTAAGGATATGTGTGTGTTGCTGCCTGTGTGTAGGGGTTGCTGCCTGTGTGGATGTGTTGCTGCCTGTGTGTAGGGGTTGCTGCCTGTGTGTTGGTGTTGCTGCCTGTGTGTAGGGGTTGCTGCCTGTGTGTAGGGGTTGCTGCCTGTGTGTAGGTGTTGCTGCCTGTGTGTAGGGTTGCTGCCTGTGTGTAGGTGTTGCTGCCTGTGTGTAGGGGTTGCTGCCTGTGTGTAGGGGTTGCTGCCTGTGTGTAGGGGTTGCTGCCTGTGTGATGTGTTGCTGCCTGTGTGTAGGGGTTGCTGCCTGTGTGTAGGTGTTGCTGCCTGTGTGTAGGGGTTGCTGCCTGTGTGGGTGTGTTGCTGCCTGTGTGGGTGGGTTGCTGCCTGTGTGTAGGGGTTGCTGCCTGTGTGGGTGTGTTGCTGCCTGTGTGTAGGGTTGCTGCCTGTGTGGATGTGTTGCTGCCTGTGTGTGGGGTGTGTGTGTGTAATGTTTGGTTGGAAAAACTGGATGTGCGTTTTTAGTAACATTTGTGTTTTTGGTCTTTTGTATTGCCATTACTAACAAAACAGAAACAAACATGTCAGCAGCCCAGTATAATCCATTCAAGGACCAGCAGTTCATGTCCGAATTCATTGCGCTCTACAGAAAAAATACCAACCTGTGGCAGCTCAAGAATCCTTTATATGGCAATAGGGATGTCCGGAAGGCAACACTGGGGCCACTTGTGGATTTTGTGAAGACTCAAGTCCCCAACGCAGACACCAAGTTTGTTGAAGCCAGAATTTCAAGTTTAAGGCACATGTACAAGCGGGAGCGCAAGAAGATTGAGGAATCAGTCAGATCAGGAGCAGCAGCAGAGAATGTTTATGTACCCAAGCTGTGGTACTACAACCAACTGGCTTTTATAGGTGACCAGATGGAACCCAGGCAATCACTGTCCACTCTTCCCTCCACCCTTCCCTCCACTCTTCCCTCCACTCTTCCCTCCACCCCAGCTGAGGCTTCCACGGAAGGAGAAGACCCCTCCACCTTGGAGCAGGCTGATGCGCCCAGCTGGAGCCAGGTATATATTTAGTATCCCAAATTGTGATTGTGTGAATATTAATGCTGTAAACGTTAAAATGTGAAACAATTAACACCCTGAACTCTGAATTGTGAAAAAAGCTGCCAAAAATTGCGCAAACTTCGAAAAAGTGTGGGTGCAACATATCGATACATATATAGTGTATACATACATCCAGTAGTGGCAAAAAATGCCTTATACAACATTGGTGATCTGCTTGGAAAATGCAGGGGTCCAAATGATAGCCTTTTGGATCTTTTTTAACAATTATCTGCTCCTTCATAAGTTTACAATTGGATGATTGAGGAGGCCATAAACCAAAAACCAGGTGTTTGATTTTTGTTTTTATTTGCACACAGGATGAGCTGACCCAGGATGATGCCGGGACAAGTGGTATGGAGGAGGAGGAGGACATGACCAGCGAGAGCCAGGAGGTGGCTGGGCCCAGCACGAGCCAGAGTGACAGCCAGACTGTCTTAAGAAGTGTACCTCCACCCCTGCCCTTCCCCCCAAGAAGGCCCAGGAGGATGACCATTGTTGAGGAGGAATCACTCCAACTTATTAGGAAGGCGAGTGCGATTCTCGACAAACCCCCCATTCCAGAAGAGGCCTATGCCACCTACTTGGCCAGCAGGTTGCTGGAAATGGAGAAGGGCCAACGGCACCTGTGTGAGGGCCTCATATTTGAGGCTATTAAGGGGGGTTTGAGGGGTCAATTACGAGAATCAACCCGCCTGACCCATGAAGGCCCGACACCAACTTCTCCTCCTCCTCCTCCTCCTCCTCCTCGTCTTCCTTCTTCTCCTCCTCCTCCTCCTCCTCCTCCTCCTCCTCCTACCACAAGTCAGCCTCCAAGGAAGCGTGCAGGGAAGACTGCAGGGAAGAGTGCAGGGCAGCGTGGTGGGAAGAGTCGGAAGTGATTGCCTGGCTTCAGTCTGGTCTCACAGAAGACACAGGCTGTTGTAGTGCCACAGCTTGGGGACATAGATGTCATCTGCTGCTGTTCCTGGTCTGTCTGATTCCTGGTCAATCTTCTTGTGCTCCCTATATTGGATGAAATGTGCCCAAGCTTAATTTTTGGCTTCACAAACTTGATGTCTGCCGTTGGGGCAAAAAGTCTTCTCAAAATCGCAAAGTGGCTCCAGTGTTGCCTTCCTATTTTGTTTTGCCTTGTTTGTTTAAACCAGAATAAATGGTATTTTTATTTTCTGAAAATAATGATATACGTGCTTGTTATTCAAAAACATAGTTTCTTTAGGAGTAGGCAGGTACATGTCTAAACATTCATTTGACAATACAAGTGTAAAGTGCAACTTCAATGGAACTGCAAGTGCAGTCGCTGGAAAGGTGAGGGTTAAGATCTGAATTAAGGGCAAGCTCTGCTGACTCCACAATTGTATCATGTGTAATAACAAATCCTTTTGATAACCAACAAATAATAAAATATATCTAAATAGAGATATATGTACATATATATATATATATATATATATATATATATATATATATATATATATATATATATATATATATATATATATATATATATATATAAATAGAGATATATATATATATATAATATATATATATATATATATATATATATATATATATATATATATACACGTATATATATATATATCTATATATATATATATATATATATATATATGTATATATAGATATATCTTTTTTTGGGTTTATTGAGAAATATCGATATAGTTTTCATTTGGTGATTTGGATATATATATATATATCTATATATATATATATATATATCTATATATATATATATATATATATATATATATATATATATATATATATATATATATATATATATATATATATATATATATATATATAGAGAGAGAGAGAGATAAAGATATATATATATATATATATATATATATATATATATATATATACAAATATATAACTTCACTAAAGAATGCTGAAGAAAAAACGTTCGGGAGTACTCGGCGTGAATATACAAGCAGCAAGGCAAAATCATTCTTCAAGTACGATAACATACAAATCCCGCTGTCAGAAGAAAAAAAAAAAAAAAAAAATCAGCAGCGTGACGATTGTGCGACCTTCAAAACGAAGGCTAGTTTTACCAGACCGAGCGAGTCCGTGACATACTAGCTACTGAGCATGCGTCCTTTTTGGTACGCCGGACCATACTACACACGGCCGGATTATCCGCTGGACTGCCAAGTCCAGCGGATAATTTGAAAACAAAACTTGAAACTTTAGTCCGCCGTACTTTGGCCAAAAAAAGTCCGCCGGCGCCCACACACGAGGGGATTATCCGCTGGACTTCGGTCCAGCGGATAATCCCGCGGGATAGTCCTTTAGTAAATAAACCCCAAAGTAGGGTTACCACCTGTCCCGGATTCACCCGGACAGTTTGGGTTTGGAATCATGCATCCAGATTTGATTTCAGACTGTCTGAAACCCAGACACATTATTCACACTGGACTATGACTTCCCAGTAGGGTTGCTGGCTGAAGTTGTCTAAGCCGGAAGTGTCTGTTACACTCTCTCTCACACTACCCAGCACTAACACTCCCCCCACATACAAAAAGGAAAGCGGGGCCAGAACTTTGAGGCCCAGCAACCACAGATACATCTAGATGAGAGGTGCTGATTGCCAGGGGGTTAGTGAGCTCACCATCCATCCCTGTCTGTGACTGAAGTCTCCCCCCTCCCCTGTTCTCTCTCCTGCCCCTGAGTGAGTACACTAAGGTAAATCAGGATTCTCAGAGCACCCCTTAAATGAGGGTTTCCAGAGCACCCCTAATGTCAGAGTCCCTAGAGTTCTCCCTTACATCAGAATCTACAGTGTAAGGAAAATCTGCAAGTTTAGACTTTGTGGATTCAGATGTAAAAGAGACACACTGTGGATTCAGATGTAAAGGGGGGTATCTGTGGACTCTGATGTAAAGGGGGGTATCTGTTGTAATGGGGGGACTCTGTGGACTCTGCTGTAAAGGGGGGACTCTGTGGACCCTGCTGTAAAGGGGGGACTCTGTGGACCCTGCTGTAAAGGGGGGACTCTGATGTAAAGGGGGGGGGCTCTGTAGACTCTGATTTAAAGGGGGGACTCTGTTGTAAAGGGGGGACTCCGTGGACTCTGTTGTAAAGGGGGGACTCTGATGTAAAGGGGGGACTCTGTGGACTCTGATTTAAAGGGGGACCTCTGTTGTAAAGGGGGGACTCCGTGGACTCTGTTGTAAAGGGGGACTCTGATGTAAAGGGGGGACTCTGTGGACTCTGCTGTAAAGGGGGGACTCTGTGGACTCTGCTGTAAAGGGGAGACTCTGATGTAAAGGGGGGACTCTGTGGACTCTGATTTAAAGGGGGGACTCTGTGGACTCTGAGGTAAAGGGGGACTCTGGTGTAAAAGGGGGACTCTTGTGATTAACTTCATATGATTAGAAATGTTATTTAATCGCAAAGTATATCTAACAATTAACCTAACAATTTGGGGTATACACAGCAAAATGCTAGAGTGCAATTACCCTAGTGGGGAAAGTATTTAGATTGACCTGTGTGTCCCCAAGGAAAGACATTGGTAGGGTTTTAGTCTCACTTCCTGTTTGGCTATGTGACAGGAAGTGAATAAATTTGAACATTTGAAGGCGAAACCGGCTAAATTTGGGAGGTGTCTTTACCCTATCAGGGGTGCAGACATCCCCAAAAAAATGTCCAGACTTAAAAACACTCTGCACTCTAAACCAAAGCAAAACTAACAAATTATTTCATTTAACTGCAAAGACACATTCCTAAGTTCAACAGTGATCCATGTCAATGGCACATTAAGGCCTTGATTATTATAAAACACTAGTTGCCTTTCACTAGAAACATTTGTAAGTCCAGTCCTGGCAATCTTCACCTGCCTTACTATTAATTTCCCTAAAATGGATTCCTGCAGCTAAATGCACCAAATGCATCTAGATGCGCGACCGCTGTGTATGCGAGATACGCGAGTGCTGTGCGTGTGTAGGTATGTACCCGTGGTGCATGTCTGGTTCTGGAAGGGGCGGACAGCACACAGCAATGACATCACGCCCCTACAGGAAGTTGCTTGTCCTGCTGGGAATTTCTGACCACCACCATGCCCTGCTCACTGTTCTCCTAGGAAGAAATTATCCTGATTTGTAAAGTAATTTCGTTTTTAAATTCTTTTTACATGGGGTGGTGTTTGTGTGGGTCATGTGTGTATGTCTAAATGATTTGGCCTCAAAACACACATCTACTTCCTGTGTCCAGATTCACTTCCGGGCCAATGTATATTGCTACCTGCTTCAGTGTGTGCATACGTATATATATATATATATATATACACACACATACACCACAATTAACTGTGTTTACTCTTTTTAAATCGTAATGACAATAGAAACTACCCAAACGACCCTCATCAAAAGTTTACATACCCCAGTTCTTAATTGCCCCCTTTAACATCAATGACAGCTTGAAGTCTTTTGTGGTATTTGTGGATGAGGCTCTTTATCTTCTCAGATGGTAAAGCTGCCCATTCCTCTTGGAAAAAAGCCTCCAGTTCCCGGAAATTCTTGGGCTGTCTTGCATGAGCTGCACGTTTGAGATCTTCCCAGAGTGGCTCAATAATATTGAGGTCAGGAGACTGACATGGCCACTCCAGAACCTTCACTTTATTCTGCTGTGACAGGTCGACTTGGCCTTGTGTGTTGGATCATTGTCGTGTTGGAATGTCCAAGTACATCCCATGCGCAGCTTCCTGGCTGATGAATGCAAATGTTCCTCCAGTATTTTTTGATAACATACTGCATTCATCTTGCCATCAATTTTGACCAAATTTCCTGTGCCTTTGTAGCTCACATATCCCCAAAACATCAGCGATCCACCTCCGTGTTTCACAGTAGGAAATGGTGTACCTTTCATCATAGGCCTAGTTGACTCCTCCAAATGTAGTGTTTATGGTTGTGGCCAAAAAGCTAAATTTTGGTCTTATCACTCCAAATGACTTTGTGCCAGAAGGTTTGAGGCCTGTCTCTGTGCTGTTTGGCGTATTGTAAGCGGGATACTTTGTGGCATTTGCATAATAATGGCTTTCTTCTGGCCACTCGACCATGCAGCCCATCTTTCTTCAAGTGCCCCCTTATTGTGCATCTTGAAACAGCCATACTAAATGTTTAAAGAGAGTCCTGTATTTCACCTGAAATTATTTGTGGGTTTTTCTTTGCATCCCAAACAATTTTCCTGGCAGTTGTGGCTGAAATCTTAATTGGTCTACCTGACCGTGGTTTGGTTTTAACAGAACCCCTCGTTTTCCACTTCTTGATTAGAATTTGAACACTGCTGATTGGCATTCTCAATTCCTTGAATATCTTTGTATATCCCTTTCCTGTTTTATACAGTTCAACCACCTTTTCCTGCAGATCCTTTGACAATTCTTTTGCTTTCCCCATGATTCAGAATCCAGAAACATCAGTGCAGCACTGTATGAAAGATGCAAGGGTCTATCAGGAGTCCAAAAACTCATTGACCTTTTATACACAATAGTTACCATTAATAGCCATTTAAACCCCTTTGTGTCAACTTGTGTGCATGTTATCAGGCCAAAATCACCAGGGTATGTACACTTATGATCAGGGTCATTTGGGTAGTTTAGTAGTGTTATTATTCATATTCTCTGAAAAATGGAAACAAAATCATAAATTCTGCCAGGGTATGTAAACTTATGAGCACAACTGTAATTATATATTATATATATATATATATATATATATATATATATATACAGTGGTGTGAAAAAGTGTTTGCCCCCTTCCTCATTTCCTGTTCCTTTGCATGTTTGTCACACTTAAGTGTTTCGGAACATCAAACCAATTTAAACAATAGTCAAGGACAACCACAAGTAAACACAAAATGCAATTTGTAAATGAAGGTGTTTATTATTAAAGGTGAAAAAAAATCCAAACCATCATGGCCCTGTGTGAAAAAGTGATTGCCCCCCTTGTTAAAACATACTATAACTGTGGTTGTCCACACCTGAGTTCAATTTCTCTAGCCACACCCAGGCCTGATTATTGCCACACCTGTTCACAATCAAGGCATCATTTAAATAGAAGCTGCTTGACACAGTAAGGTCCACCAGAAGATCCTTAAAAGCTACACATCATGCCGAGACCCAAAGAAATTCAGGAACAATTGAGAAAGAAAGTAATTGAGATCTATCAGTCTGGAAAGGGTTATAAAGCCATTTCCAAAGCTTTGGGAATCCAGCGAACCACAGTGAGAGCCATTATCCACAAATGGCGAAGACATGGAACAGTGGTGAACCTTCCCAGGAGTGGCCGGCCGCCCAAAATTACCCCAAGAGCGCAGCGACGACTCATCCAAGAGGTCACAAAAGACCCCACAACAACGTCCAAGGAACTGCAGGCCTCACTTGCCTCAGTTAAGGTCAGCGTTCATGCCTCCACCATCAGGAAAAGACTGGGCAAAAATGGCCTGCATGGCAGAGTTCCAATTTCTCCACAACACATCTTGATGATCCCCAAGACTTTTGGGACAACATTCTGTGGACCGATGAGACAAAAGTGGAACTCTTTGGAAGGTGTGTGTCCAAGTATATCTGGCGTAGAAGGAACACTGCATTTCAGAAAAAGAACATTATACCAACAGTAAAATATGGTGGTGGTAGTGTGATGGTCTGGGGCTGTTTTGCTGCTTCAGGACCTGGAAGACTTGCCGTGATAAAAGGAACTATGAATTCTGCTGTCTACCAAGAGATCCTGAAGGAGAATGTCCGACCATCTGTTCGTGTACTCAATCTGAAACGAACTTGGGTTCTGCAGCAGGACAATGATCCTAAACACACCAGCAAGTCCACCACCGAATGGCTGAAGAAAAACAAAATGAAGACTTTGGAGTGGCCTAGCCAAAGTCCTGACCTGAATCCTATTGAGATGTTGTGGTATGACCTTAAAAAGGCCGTTCATGCTCGAAAACCCTCTAATGTAACTGAATTAGGACAATTCTGCAAAGATGAGTGGGCCAAAATTCCTCCAGGATGCTGTAAAAGCCTCATTGCACGTTATCGCAAACGCTTGGTTGCAGTTGTTGCTGCTAAAGGTGGCCCAACCAGTTATTAGGTTTAGGGGGCAATCACTTTTTCACACAGGGCCATGATGGTTTGGATTTTTTTTTCACCTTTTAATAATAAACACCTTCATTTACAAATTGCATTTTGTGTTTACTTGTGTTGTGCTTGACTATTGTTTAAATTGGTTTGATGTTCCGAAACACTTAAGTGTGACAAACATGCAAAGGAACAGGAAATGAGGAAGGGGGCAAACACTTTTTCACACCACTGTATATATATACACATACATACATACAGTATCTCACAAAAGTGAGTACACCCCTCACATTTTTGTACATATTCTATTATATCTTTTCATGTGACAACACTGAAGAAATTACACTTTGCTACAATGTAAAGTAGTGAGTGTACAGCTTTTATAACAGTGTAAATTTACTGTCCCCTCAAAATAACTCAACACAGCCATTAATGTCTAAACCGTTGGCAACAAAATTGAGTACACCCCTAAGTGAAGATGTCCAAATTGGGCCCAAAGTGTCAATATTTTGTGTGGCCACCATTATTTTCCAGCACTGCCTTAACCCTCCCGGGTATAGAGTTCCCCAGAGCTTCACAGGTTGCCACTGGAGTCCTCTTCCACTACTCCATGATGACATCACAGAGCTGGTGGATGTTAGAGACCTTGCACTCCTCCATCTTCTGTTTGAGGATGCCCCACAGATGCTCAATAGGGTTTACATCTAAAGACACGCTTGGCCAGTCCATCACCTTTACCCTCAGCTTCTTTAGCAAGGCAGTGGTTATCTTGGAGGTGTGTTTGAGGTTGTTATCATGTTGGAATACTGCCCTGCAGCCCAGACTCTGAAGGGAGGGGATCATGCTCTGCTTCAGTATGTCACAGTACATTTTGGCGTTCATGGTTCCCTCTCTCTCTATCTTGATTTCTTGTAAAAATGTCTCATCTCTTCTTTCTGTAGAGGACAGTGAGCAGGAAGAGCAGGAGGAGCAGGGGGAGCAGGAGGAGCAGGAACAGCAGGAGGAGCAGGAAGAGCAGCAGGCGGCCGTTCACCAAACACACTAACTTGCAGGGTGTTTGCTGGGTGTTCACCCCAACAAACACCCTGCAATGCATTAAGCACTTGATGGAACCAGGTCACCTTGTAGAGACACCAAAAAATTACCAGAGGCAGAGGGGTTGATTTACTAAAGGCAAACCCACTCTGCACTACAAGTGCGCTGCAATGCACTTGAAAGTGCACTTGGAAGTGCAGTCGCTGTAGATCTGAGCGAAAGCTCTGAAATGAGGGGAAGCTCTGCTGATTTTATCATCCAATCATGCAAGCTAAAATGCTGTTTTTTTTATTTTCCTTGCTTGTCCCCCTCAGATTTACAACAACTGCACTTCCAAGAGCACTTGTAGTGCAAAGTGGATTTGCCTTTAGTAAATAACCCCCACAGGGTTAGCATGATCAAGCAATGTTTGGGAGGAATGTCTCTCTTTGCTTTTGCGCTCCTCATGGCCTACAACACAGCCAGTGAGAAATGAGCATGGTTTGTTCTCTAGCTGCAAGTCCAGGGTCTGGTCAACTATTTTTTTGACCTCGTGAACAAGTATGTAGAAATGCCCACAGGGGCAAGAAGAGCCAGCAGGTGTTCCAAAAAGTGGAGTTGAGATGTTTTTGGAGGCTCAAGCATTTTCCAGACCTGGTAAGTCAAACATCTGCATTTTTGAGGGGCGAGTGAAGTAGAAACTTGCAACTGGTTTAAAATGTGTTTTTGGGTTTGTTTATATAGATGACGGTTCTGGTGAAGAAATGGAGGGGGCAGAGCTGCAGCCAGACTTAGCCTCCCCATACAAAAGTTGTAAGTTGGAATATTAACTTTCATGTTTACTTACTAAAGTGAAAAATCAGGCTCACTTCTGCATAGATACCAATCATATTCTCACCTCAGCTTGTTCAATTAAGCTTTAGCAATAAAACCTGGAAGCTGATTGGTTTCTATGCAGAAGTGAGCCTGATTTGCACTCTCCAGCTTTAGTAAATATACCCCTTTGTGTCTTGTTGTTTTAGTGGCTAAAATATGTTGTTAGCAGGGCTTTTTTTCAGGGGAACTTGGTGGAACTCAGTTCCACCACCTCTGGCTCAGACCCTTGTGGGCGGCTGCTCACCACAATCACTTGTAAACACAGAAGTCTGGCTTCTGCACATCAGGGCCCCATTCTGTTACTGGGAGTGAGGTAACAGAGGTACAATGGACTGGTGGAGAGGGCATGGGCTCAGCAGTGTCCCTCCTAAATGCAACATACTTCAGGCAACAGTATGCAGTGACACAGGACAGCACTTTTCAAAGGAGCTCTGTACTTTTATTGTTATTTTACATTCCATGCGGGGAAATCTCTGGTATACCTCAGCAATTTTCCTGCTCCTTTAGAATGGTGGAAATTGCCTTTTCATGATGCATTTACTTTATCCATACGTCAAAGGTGGTGGAAAAAAATAGTTATGGCTTTCACAGCTGATATTATTGATAAGAAATGAGTTTGTGAATAGCAGGCCAAACCATAGACAGTCAATGAACCTAATTTCCATGAGTTTCTAAAGGGCAATTCCAGATGCTGGCACGGATGTTTTTAGACTATTTCATCTGATGTAAGATATTCCTAATATGTATCTAAATAAAACCTGAGCAGAGGTTTCCTAACAATTACAGATGTCACCAGAGACTATTAAACTTCTGTTGTACAAGCTTGACCCCATCACTGCTCCAATTTTATCATCTCACTGGGGTTGTCGTTACTGTGATACATCTTTGTCCTCTATATCCCAAAGGTGATTGTAAAGCAGAAGCAATCTAATCTGGGAACAGATGAGGGTGAACCGAGTCTCCCCGTCAGATGGCATATGGCACAGCTGCATTCAAGAAGCATAACAGCTTGCTGTCAACCTGTATCGCAAACAAAGACCTTGTTTGCTTCAGAGCAGCCCATACCTGTGTTAGATTGTTGTATACCTACCCTTGAAAAATGTAGCATTGTGTAACAAATTGACAGCATATGGAGAAAAGCAATTGTAAAAAAATACACTTCCTACTAAGATGTATTAGCTAGCGATACTAAATGAGCCCAGCATGCACTGAGTAGTATACTGTGTGCATTTAATTGAATGAGATATTAGAGTGATTGACCGTTCATAAGCACATGAACAAGACATGTCAGGTTCACCACAAAGGATACCTGTCATGAGGCAATACAGAGACCGCAATAACATTCTGAGTCACAGACCTGGAACAAGCATATTGTAAATGAAGTCAACTCCAGGTCATCCATTCAAAATGAACTGAAGATAGTACATCCGCATTGCAGATGGGAAACAAGCATTTCCTTAATTATAAAGGTAGCCCCTGTATTTCTCTTATGCCAGGTTTTCTTGTTTGGTTGCGAGCACACTCCAGTCAAATATGAATATTTTTTAACAGTAAACTTTTTTATTTAGTAATACGGTAAGTATAAAAGGTGACAATAACACATTTTAATTACTAATTACATTGCATTTACTAATGATACACCTATCTCACAATTATTCTTGCATAATTCCCTGGATCTGCTGACTTGTATTGTGAGAACGAGCACTAAAAAGCAGGGAGAAAACTCAAAAAAATGTTGCACTGCCAGGAAGAAAACCCTGTGCATGTACTCATGGTTTCTATTAGAATCCATAGGTCCCTGTATAGCCTACCTGGCAGGACCCCCTTAAACCCTGCCAAAAAAGTGTGGCTGTTGCAGAATTGCGCTAACAGTGGGACGGGCTTAAAACTTGAGCCTACAGAGTGTAGGGATCAGGTGTATGTAAAGTATATAGTACAAGAGTGGTTAAAACACAGAATGCAGGGGTTAGGAGTAATTCAGAGTTCAGTAGTATGTAACGCAGTTTAGGGGTCAGTAGTAAGTGTGCAACAGTGCAGAGGTCAGGAGTAAGTAATGCAGAGTTCATAATTAAGTAATATTTAGTGCAGAGTTCAGACGCCAATAGTAAGTAATGCACAGTGCAGAGGTCAGGAGTATGCAATGCACATTATGGAGGTCAGTGATATGTAACACAGAGTTTATCAGTCAGTAATAACTCACAGTGCAGAGGTCAGGAGTAAGCAATGCAGTTCAGAGGTTCATTGTATATTACATACATGCTACCAATACCAGATCAGAAGAGATGACTATTGACAGGTAACTAAGACTGCATTCCAGATTGGTTGGGTAACAGCTGGAGGGTTTCCTCATCACTGCAGATCAGCCTCAGGGGCCCCTGCAACATCCTTCATCTGTACTATGTCTGGCTTTCTGAAGGAATAACAGCACCCTGCCTGATTACTCCTTTCAAGAGCCCTCAGCCTTGATGCAAGCAGTGCACTGGTTCTTAGAAGGAGTTATGCAAATACTTGAATGCTAAGTCTGGAGGAGTTTCTAGGCAGACAACATTTACATGTAGGCCACCCTAGGTAACATGTAGGCAGGGCTAATACAGCGTGGGCACAAAGCTCCATTCCCAGGTACCACTAACAGGCCACTTGCCCTAAATTTACATTAGTGTGAGTCCACACTCCCAGGGGGAGCCAAATAGTGTACATTCACCAGCAAATGTACATTACTGTGCGCTACACTTGACAATGCATTCCTTCCTTTAGAACCAGATAAAAGTTCTTAGGATAGGCCATAGGTGGTAAGAAGAGGTGAGTACAATATGCTTCCAAAGCTTTACTTTCCAACTTCAAGGTGGACAACTTCAAGGCACACAGTTATAGCACATACAATTTTAGGGCATTAACATTTAGCATAAGCAGTTAGGTCAAATATCACTTTGGAGCACAGAATGTTTCATACTTGGCTTCTCACCCTGTTGGTTGAATGCAGTTGGCGCTACTAGTCCTGTCCCCAATTTCAGCCCTACTGAGGGTGTCAGGACCTCACCAAGTAATCCCGAGTAAGGTAATACCAGACACTGGAAGCTTCACATCTTTGCAGGAAGGGCCCCACTACATCCCATGAGGGCCAACAAAGGAGCTGAGCACTTATCTACTTGCACTCTTCACCCAAACCTGTCAGACTTTAACATGTTTTAATTTCTTCGCTGTAAAGTTGCTAAATATCTGACTAAAGACCAGGTCCAGGGCCTTATGATGTGTTTATGCACTTTAAAGGTATGTTATTAACCTGCAATGTTCCGATCCCTGATCTATGATTAGACTCAACACTTGCCATTGCTGTTCATTTTAATGTCACACTTGTGGTTAATCATAGATATATACAAATGGAATTTCGAGGCCATGGAGGTGCTGGTGTTCATAGTCTCAAGTGCTCTTCTCTTCTGTTTCTAATTGCAAAGAGAATGCAATGCACCCTATTAAATAAGCTCTTTCTCAGAAAGTCTCCTTCTCAGCTGTGTCTGAATAAAGGTTAACAAACACGTCACTGCCACGGGCCACCATGAAAATGGACAGGCAAGACATAAGATGTTTTTACTTTGGGTTATAAATTCCTATCTAGTCAATTAAACAAAATGTGGTCTTGCCAGACAGAGACTGAATTTGAATTAAATAAATGCTCCCATTACTCATAACAAATTTCACCTAGCTAGATTAAAATTTAAATTGATTATTTATCATATGACACATTATCAACAAGCATATCATAGTGGTGTGCACATTATTTGTATGCACATTCTTATTCTGCACTGACACATTAAAAATATATAACATAAAAGGTAAGTCAGTGGATAGATAATGGCTGACTGTCCGCCATACCAAATCAAGATAAAAGATGGAATTTACAATGTTTTCTCCAATTTTTGTTCTACTAGCTTATAGGACATTAGAAAACAATTAAAGTATCTACTCGTGGACATCCAAAATTGTATCTAATTTCATCTAAGTACTTTCAAACGTTGCTCTTCTAGGTATTGGGTACACCAGAGTAAGGCTACTTAAAATAGGGGTGCAAGGAAATCTAGAATATAATGGCCTAAACTGACATTTATTACACATTGCTGGCCTTTGATGTCAGTGACAACTGTATTCTAAGGATTTGGTGTCAGTAATTGTTAAACCAAAGCCTCATGTCAAGATATATACAGTATAATGTAAAAAGCAAGCAAGTAAACAGTAAATTAAATGATAGCAAATAAACTAATACCGCAAAATCTAGTGCTTCTCACCATTCCCCGTAGTGCAGCTGTAGACTCCCGCTGTAGCAGAGGGGCCCCTTTGCCTCTGGATAGATGACTGGTGGTTCAGAAGTGAAGGATGGGAAAATGAGAGATCACTCTAGTCTCCCTGCAGCAAAGATGAGATTGATTGATTTGCTGAGGTCCATGCAGCACTGCTTTAACATCACCACTATCAGGTCTCAAGCTCCGGTCTCTGCCAGTCTGCTCTCTCGCAGATATGTGGGCACACATGGACTCCTGCATTGCCAAGTGGAGGAAGTTTTCAGTGGAGTCGTCTAAAAGATATTCCATCACTCCCCCTTTCCCTCATTGTCCTATGGGAACTGTAGTGTAAGGGTCCATGAGTCCCATTCTATGGTTGATGTCCTGGACTTCAATTCCCATGATCCTCAGCATTCTGCATGACAGTCCATAAGATAATACAAAAATACATTAAAAAAAGCATGCACACCACACATTCATACACATATCACATGCACATGTGCATAAGTATGACACCCAGACATATTAAAGACCTGACCTAATCTACCTATTAGGTCAGTACACAGTGTTGAAAGTAAAATAACATTGACCTGTAAAAGAAAATTCTACACAGTTTCACCACATTCTTTTCATAGCTGTTAAAAATCACTGCTCGATTACTTCTACCTCACTTCCTGCATCATTTACCCTCAGCTGGTCAGCTTTTAACTTCTGGCCTTGTAGTGGCCGTGTACATTCAAAGTGGATATAAACGACCAGACCAAATAACAATTTAGGGCCCCCAGGTTTGCAAGTATGTACAATATATTTATACATTATAAAAGACTGACATAGAAAAGGGACCCCTCCAGTCAGGGCTCAAGTCCTGCGGGAACGCATGGGAACGGAGTTCCTGTACTTTTTCCACAACAGGAACTTCCCGTTAGCAGCCGTGTCCTGCAAGGCTTTGAAGTATGCAAGCTGTGTGGCAGGTGCTACACCAGCAGCCGCCGACACAGCTCGCAATAGTAAGTGACGCACACCAGGGGTGGACTGACCATTCAGGCATTGCCAGTAGGGGGCCTCATGACAGCTGCCGCTTCGATCTACCTGTCAATAACAGCTAGCTGACGGGTAGATCAGGTCCCTGCTGCTAAGAGATTGTGTTTAGTCAGACCTCTCGTGATGCCTCCTCCCCGCCGGCCCCTCCTGATTTTCTGTCTCCCCATCCTCTCCCCCAGTCTCCTGCATACTTGCTCTGTGTGTCCCGCTGAATCCCCCCCCCTCCTCCATCTTCAGTGCCACATGATGAGAGAACCCAGAGGAGGAGCACAGCTATTCTGTTCACAGGACATGCAGGGAGAGAGGTGAGCTGAGGAACATCAGTTTGGGGTGGTAAGCTGAGCACAATACCTGCAAAGTTTAATGCCAGGAGGGAAGTTTATGTGGAAATATGTGAAGGGTTGGAATAGCAGCGAGTGTGTTGGAGCCCTGCAGAGTTTGCAGCCCCCCAAGCTAACATACTTCTCCTAAGCAGGAACACATACTATCTCCCCAAGCATTCTGTCCAGATAATGACCTTTCCATTTAACCCTGTGTTATACAAACTCTGTTCAATGAAAAGTGTAAACTCACCACATAAATACTCTATATACAAAATAAAACCCTCCAATAAAGATCAGAACATGATGTTCACAATTGCATGGAAGCACAATTGAATGAATGCTGATTATTCAGAGAATTACCGTATTTATGTTTATTGAGGATTGCGTTTTTTTTTTTTGACTAACAGTTAAGCTTCATACACACAATACGAAAATTGGATGAAAAATACCACTTTTGAAGCATATGAGCGTATCATTTTTTATTTTTTTTGGTGGTGGTGAAGTGGATCTTGGGTGGGAGTTCCCACACTTTTTTCCCCAGGACTTGACCCCTGCCTCCAGTGCTGCAATGTCTGGACTCCCCTCCATTATTAGCTCTTCTATCTTCTCCCAGTTTTCTTCTGGCTTTGGAGTCCTTGGCCAACTTGATTGGCCAGTATGACTTAACAACCATGCATCCCAGCACAAAATCATGTTGAGACTGTACACTGAGCTGCACAATCATGGCTCACTGTATGTAAAATCATCTATGATAGAAATGACATACACATTCTCTTAAAAAAAAAACAGTCAGTCCTTTTTACTTGATCAACTTTAGACCCACTTTAAGTATAACTTTAAATGTGTACTGGCAATGCTTTTTTTTCTCAGAGAATAGGTGCAGGAACTCCCTGCTTCTAAGTCCCTTTGAGTCTCTGCCCCCTACCCACCTCCCAGCACTGACCCTTGGTTCTGCCCCTACCCACCTCTGAACACCAACCCTTGGTTCCACCTCATACCCAGCTCCCAGTACGACCCCATTAAGAGAATATAGAGCCAAGTATCATTTTGTAGTGCTAAGTAATTTGTATGGAATTTGATAATGATAACGAGAAATGCAATAAAATAGATCCCCAGCAGCAATAGACACCCCCCCCCCAGCAACAATAGACCCTCATCAAGCAACAACAGATCTCCCGGCAGCTAGCATCAATAGACTCTCCAGCAGCCAGCAACAATAGACCCCCTCACTAACCAGAAGAGCCCTTCCAGCAACAATTGACCCTCCAGTAACAAAAGATCCTCCACCAGCAACAATAGAATCCCACTCAAAAATAGATCCCCTCCAGAAACAATAGATACCCCAGCAGCCAGCATCAGTTGACCCTCCATCACACCTCAGTACTCCTTGCCATTGCATAGATTCAACGCTGGAGGTGCTGGAACTGCATTCCTCCACTTTCCCACTGAAAAAAAGCCCTGTGTACTGGTCTTGCATCTCTTAATATAATGCTTACAGGTAGAGCAATATAGCGGTGTAGATCAACAAGGTAGACTAGAGACCTGGGCAGAAACAGGTTGGATTTAAAGAGAAGGACCAGCGAGCAGGGCCACAAAAATCTACTCAGTTCTATGCAAGTACTCTTATTTACATTTACGCATCTGCAGTAGGTCAGGTAATGTAAAGATGCAGGTAAACAGTGGTATATTCCCCACAAAGTATTGATTTCACAAATGCACATAAGTGCTAATAAAAAAATAAAAAAATAAAAAGGTACATTTCATCATTATCAAGTCATGATCCTGGTTGTGTAGCAGTGCTTACAGGGTGCTTAGAAAAATGTTACCTCAGAAACTCACTAGAGCTTGCTTTTAAGGTCTGTTCCATAGTATAAAAAAGACAAGTGCTTTGTGCCTTTTATTTATAGTACTGGACATTCCACACAGTACATTAGGACCAAAGACCAAACATCAAACAAAGAGCGATAGATGGACAAATATCACAAATAGGTACTGTATTGTCAATGCAGGAAGCTCAGTCCTTTACATTCCAGGACTATGCAGTTTCTTGATCACAGCAACATATTTTTTTTTTTTTTTACTACATTCACATCAGAGGTAATGGCTTTATATGAAAGAGGTGAGGTATATTCCAATGCATTAGCCAACAAATTCACTCTACAGACTACAAGTAAAATATACAGTATACAGATATATAATATGTATTCACATGTATAAGGCACAGATGCTCATATGGCGAGCCATATGTGTTAGTGGCCCTTAAACATGGTTGGGCAGATGGGTACACAGGTAAAGTGCATCAATTGTTTTGTCATCAATCTATTTTTGAACTGGTCACTCTGGCTATCATAACCATTGCAGCTGCAGCATTCACCGGCCTATCTGGTATAATTATAGTTGCTGTTCTATGTGAATCAAAAAGTGGAATTACAGGCATAAATAAATAAATAAAAATGCACTTACCCCAGTTTATGCAGAAATGCTTGTTGTACTAGAGGACTATATAAAACAGAAGGATACCTACCTTAAAGCTGAACTTTAGGTATGGCAAAGTTTAGCTGGAACCAATTGAAGTATGTATGGGCAGTACCTGCGGGATCTTCGTGGAAGCTGGAAATCACTGTAGTATGCATTGCTGCTACTATGATTGCCACTAGCTTCTGGTTTCCTTGCTGAGCGGCTGCCCTGCTGCATAGCGAACACAGGAAGTTGCTCGCTCAGGATGGGAACCATTCAGGGACTACTGTGCATTTCCTCAAAGAATGGTAAGCATTCTCTGATTGCATTTCCTCAAAGAATGGTAAGCATTCTCTGATTGTATGAGGCAAACCTCAACCTGAAAAGTAGGTAGTAGTGGGACCTGGAAGCTAGTGCTGCATACTACAGTGATTTTGCGCTTCCACGAAGACTCCACAGGTATGGCCATATATTGGTCCAAGTTAGAAGATATAAAGTTTGCCATATCTAGACTTCATCTCTAATTCAGGGTCTCACAGCAGCCAATAGCCCAGTAGGGTTAAAAGACTTCATTCATAAATACAGTGTAACAATATTGTTGCAATAATAAGTAATAATATGACCCCCAAGTTACACACTTTTCAAATTTTATAACATCGTTGCAATGCCATATTTTTAGTACGTGCAGGTACAGTATCCCACAAAAGTGAGTACACCCCTCACATTTTTGTAAATATTTTATTATATCTTTTCATGTGACAACACTGAAGAAATGACACTTTGCTACAATGTAAAGTAGTGAGTGTACAACTTGTATAACAGTGTAAATTTGCTGTCCCCTCAAAATAAATAAACACACAGCCATTAAAGGGGTTGTAAACCCTCGTGTTTTTTTCACCTTAATGCATCCTATGCATTAAGGTGAAAAAAGTTTTCTAGTGACCGTCCCCCCAGCCCCCCCATTTTACTCACCTGAGCCCTGTAATTCCCCACAGTAGAGACACGCTCTTCCTCTGCCCGGGGCTTTCGGCTCTTTATTGGATAGATTGATAGCAGCGCAGCCATTGGCTCTCACTGCTGTCAATCATATCCAATGATGCGGGGGCCAAGTCCTACATTCGGCGTATATGGACGCTGAATGCTAGACTCGGGAGCACGCCCGCAAGGTAACCCCCTGGGAGAGCGCTTCTCCTAGGGGGTTCTACGATGCGGGGAGGAGCGGCGAGAGTGGCCAAGGGACCCCAGAAGGCGAGGATCGGGGCCCAAAACTAATTGCACAGTGGAGGTAAGTATGACATGTTTGTTATTTTTAAAAAAATCAAAAAAGTAGCTTTACAATTACTTTAATGTCTAAACCACTGGCAACAAAAGTAAGTACACCCCTGAGTCAAAAAGATGCTCCATTGAGAGCCGATCACACTCTCCTGCCATGCGAATTGGATGCTGGGAAAAGCGCATTCAATTCGCAATAGTGTGAACCCAGCCTAAAAAATTACAGCTGTAGGTTGTTTTTGGTTAGGTAGATTTTTTTCCTTTTCTACTGCCAAACTATAAACCATGGCCTCCTAATCTGACTATGTCAGCAGAATTTAGTTAAAAAAAAAATCATTTTTGGAATGTTCATTGGACATTCTAATGCCCCGTACACACGGTCGGAAAATCCAACCACAAAATCCATCGGATTTTTTCCGACGGATTTTGTCCGACACTGGTGTTGCATACACATGGTCGGACAAAGTTGTCGGAAAATCCGATCATTCTGAACGTGGTGACGTTTGTTGCCTACGACGGGACTACGTAGAGGCTAGTAGCCAATAGCTTTGGTCTTGTAATGTGATCTGAGCATGCGTGGCACTTTGTCCGTCGGAATTCGCTACACACGATCGGAAAAGTCCGATAGGACTTTGTTGTCGGAAAATTTGAGAGCAGGAGATAAAACTTTGTCCGTCGGAAAATCTGACGGAAAAAGTCCGATGGAGCCTACACACGGTCGGAATTTCCGACAACATTGTCCGATAGGACATTTTCCGTCGGAAAATCCGACAGTGTGTATGGGGCATTACAGTTAATGGTGTCGGATCAACAATCATTTTCAACCAACGAGATGAAAAAAAGGAGCAGGATTTTTTTTTCTTGAACAAATTAAATTCTATCAGCGAATGATTTTTGTTTGGGAAATTCTATTCATTCCTAAATTGAACGTTCAAAGCATTATATTTTTAAAGCAGAAGTAAAACCATCTATTTTCATTGTTTGCGTGAATGATAACTGTCACAGTTGCTTTTGCTCTGAACTATCAAGCCAAATCAAATGGCGGATGTCATAACAGATCACATGTGCAGCACATTGGCAACAGCAGATCAAACAGAGGCTTAGACGGGAGCTAATTAATTGTGACCAGCATTCGTCAAGTCTCATTATCCAATGTACTGTATAAGAATTTTCATATGAACTTCCGTACAAAAATCTACCAGTATATGGCCAGCTTTACTATCTTTTTTCCTGGGAAAAAGGGAAAAAAAAAAACCCCCTTAGAGGAAGATTTGTAGTATATATTTACACCTTCGACCCTAAAGTTGTAATACAGGATACCATCACTTTACTGTCCAATATCCTTGAACAGTCGCCAGTATTTTTTTTATTTTTTTTCGTAACCCAATATTTATCTCTGGAATGAAAACTTGTTACATTTTCTCTAGAAGTAGTTCAATATTGCTCTGTATCAAACCATCAAAGTTTAATTTAATTACTGCTTTTTCTTTTACTGTGTCTTGGAACAGTGATAACTTTCTGATGTCACTGGCTGGCACAGTAGATAAAAAATAAAAACTACCCAATTCACAAAGTGAAAAATGTTATCTAAATTTAGCAATGGCAGCTTCTTTATCTGTATATTTAGCATGTAAGTTATAAAATAGAAAATTATTTCTTTAAGAGTGAGATTTAAAAGGGAATTTCAGCTGCTTTAGCAGTTTTTAAACTGTACAACAATTACAGAGTAGAATGACTACACTGCTTGTTTAATTATATACAGTATTGCCCTGTACGCACGATCCGACTTTCTGATGGAAAATGTGCGATCAGAGCTTGTTGCAAATTCCGACTGTGTGTAGGCTCCATCAGAATTTTTCCATTGGAATTTCCGACACACAAAGTTTGAGAGCTGGATCTAAAATTTTCCGACAACAAAATCCGTTTGCGCAAATT
Source organism: Lithobates sylvaticus (assembly GCA_028564925.1). Lineage (NCBI taxonomy): Eukaryota > Metazoa > Chordata > Amphibia > Anura > Ranidae > Lithobates > Lithobates sylvaticus. Next base: position 115,497,452 of record CM053026.1, read on the forward strand.
TCCGATCGTGTGTACACAATTCCGACGCACAAAGTGCCACGCATGCTCGGTATAAAGCAGAAGAGCAGCACTGTCTATTGAACTTCATTTTTCTCAGCTCATCGTACGTGTTGTACGACACCGCGTTCTTGACGTTCGGAATTTCCGACCCACTTTGTGTGACCGTGTGTATGCAAGACAAGTTTGAGCCAACATCCGTTGGAAAAAATCCGATGTATTTTGTTGTCAGAATGTCCGATCGTGTGTACAGGGCATATATCTATTTGTACATATAAATGAATATAGATGGTCTGTATCAATACTCAGGCATACTGTGGCATTTGGATGATGCTGAATTGGCATCATATAGCCCCAAAGAGTGCCAACAAAACATTCTTTGCACCATAAGGGCTCATATAGAGAAGCATTTTTTCCAGTGTTTGATGCATGTTTGAAAAGCACATTAAAAGCAGGTCAGCAGATTCCCATTAAATTAGTACAGTACAGTGGCTGTTTTTTTGTACCTATTTTGTATTGTATTTCTTCAGACTCCTCATGACCTATTGAGGTGAGTCTGAAATGCATGCAAAGCAGGTGGCATGCAGTCTTTTCTTGTCAAACACTGTTTTGCATGCAAATGTATGCATTTGAGCTGTGCTTTGAACAAAAAGGGGTGCAACGGATCATCGCCGATCCGTGATCCGAACGGGCCACCCCGTTCGGATCGGCACACCCCGCGATCCGTGGAGCGCTCCGCGGCCTCGGCCTATAGGAAAGGCCGCGGCTTCGGCCTAGCTCCGGAGCGTTGGCGGCCATCTTGGTACACCCGGCGGCCTTAGGAAAGGCCGCGGCTTCGGCCTAGCTCCGGAGCGGCGGCCATCTTGGTACACCCGGCCACTGTTTACAATGTGATCGCTCCGGCAAATGACGGAGCGATCACTTGTAAACAAACTCTGCATTACAATACCCTGCATTACCCAGTCAAATGACGGAGCGATTACTTGTAAACATACTCTGCATTACCCAGCCAATACCCAGCATTACCCAGCATATACCCTGCATTACCCAGCATATACCCTGCATTACCCAGCATATACCCTGCATTACCCAGCATATACTCTGCATTACCCAGCATATACTCTGCATTACCCAGCATATACCCTGCATTACCCAGCATATACCCTGCATTACCCAGCATATACTCTGCATTACCCAGCACATATACTCTGCATTACCCAGCATATACCCTGCATTACCCAGCATATACTCTGCATTACCCAGCATATACTCTGCATTACCCAGCATATACCCTGCATTACCCAGCATATACCCTGCATTACCCAGCATATACCCTGCATTACCCTGCATTACCCAGCATATACTCTGCATTACCCAGCATATACCCTGCATTACCCAGCATATACTCTGCATTACCCAGCATATACCCTGCATTACCCAGCATATACCCTGCCGATACTCTGCATTACCCAGCCGATACTCTGCGATACTCTGCATTACCCAGCCGATACTCTGCGATACCCAGCCAATACTCTGCATTACCCAGCCCCTGCCAATACTCTGCGATACCCCCTGCCAATACTCTGCGATACCCTGCCAATACTCTGCGATACTCAGACAATATTACAGTGGGGGAGAGGATGTGGATATTAGAGTGGGGGAAATGACGTGGATATTAGAGTGGGGGAGATGACGTGGATATTACAGTGGGGACTATATGGTGGCGGAATTTTCACAGGTTTTTGCAAATTCAATTATTATTTGCTGATCCGAAAAATGATCCGATCCGTGACTCTGATCCGAGGATCGATCCGATCCGTGAGTTTTTTGATCCGTTGCACCCCTAATGACCAGGGTGTAGAAATCAATCCCTAGTTACGCTTCTGTAAGTCATTATATAAATGAGAAATGTGGGGTTCTGAAAAAAATAAACATTCATACTCACCACTATGGGTGCAGCATCGGTGTGATGCTGCAGCTGTCCCCCAATGGCTCTAAGACCAAGAACTGAGTGATTATATGACCGCTGATCGCTCAATTTCCAGTTCACTCTAAAAAGAAAGTAGTGACGGTCAGTCACTGATCTCTGTTGTGCCCCTCAAGCACTCACTGAAGCGCCAGGCTGGAGAAGGAGCAAGAGCAGCTGGCCCAGGCTCTCAGCAGAGCATTGAGAGGCTGAGCCAGCTGCCGATGAGGGTGGATCCTGCCATTATTGTCAGAATCCTTCCAGAGCCTGGAGCAGCTCTGAGATGTCAGCTGTCAGTGGGCTTTTCTGGGTCACAGAAAAGAAGTATGGACAAAAAAAGCTTTTGCCAGATTTCTCTTTAAGCATATGGTCTGTTATTTTAGTTTTAGGAACTTTCATCAGTGCTTTTAATTACTGCCCATCAGTGCTGTCAATCAGTGCCTCCTCATGAGTGTCACCTATTAGTGCCCACCAGTGTCACCTAACAATGCCACCTATCAATGCCCATCAGTGCCACCTATCAGTGCCCACTCAGTGGTGATTAACTACTTCCCGCCCGGTCAATAGCAGATTGACATCCGGAAAGTGGTTTTGTTATCCTGACTGGGCGTCATATGACGTCCTTCAGGATAACAGCCGCCATGCACCCGTGGGGGCATGCATATTGGCGATCGGTGGATCGGTGGGTCAGTCTGACACACCGCTACACCGATCTCGGTAAAGAGCCTCCGGCGGAGGCTCTTTACCACGTGATCAGCTGTGTCTAATCACGGCTGATCACAATGTAAACAGGAAGAGCCGTTGATCGGCTTTTCCTCACTCGCGTCTAACAGCCCTGACAGGGGGGTATGCGCTGATTGTTTATCAGCGCAGCCCCCCCTCAGATGCCCACACTAGAACACCAGGGACCCCCCAGGACCACCAGGGAAGCCCCCAGCATGTGGATGGCCAGGTATATCCCCCATGGCCATCCACATGTAAAAAAATGCCCAAAATATGCCAATCTGTGCCCACAAATGGGCACTGACTGGCACCTCATTTACTTTACAAAACAGGGATGCCAAGCAATGCCACCCATCAGTGTCATCAGTGCCACCTATAAGTGCCTATCCGTGCCCACCTATCAGTGCCCATCCATGCCACCTATAAGTATGCATCAGTGCCACCCAGACATACCCATCAGTGCCACCTATGAGTGCCCATCAGTGCCACCTATGAGTGCCCATCAGTGCCACATACCAGTGCCCATCAGTGCCACCTCATCAGTGCCGCCTTATCAGTGCCCATCAGTGCAGCCATATCAGTGCCCGTCATTGAAGATGAAAACGTACTTATTTACAAAAAAAAAAATTCTGTATTTTTTCATTTGTTGCGCAAAAAATAAAAATCGCAGAGGTGATCAAATACCACCAAAAGAAAGCTCTATTTGTGTGAACAAAATTATAAAAAATGTATTTGGGTGCAGTGTAGCATGACCGCGCAATTGTCATTCAAATTGCGACAGCGCTGAAAACTGAAAATTGGCCTGGGCAGGTAGGTGTCTAAGTGTCTGGTATTGAAGTGGTTAAATACCACCAAAAGAAAGCTCTATTTGTGTGAAAAAATATGATAACAATTTTATTTGGGTACAGTACAAAAAAAGTCTGTAGTGATAAAACATAGGATTTCTTAGAATTGCAGATTTTTGTGATGACCAGGGCATCTTTACAAGACAAACTTTGGCTGCCTATAGTTGAACACTATTGTTACACACAAATACAGTTTTTCCCTCAGACCCTAGCGAGTCACTCATACTTGACTACCATGACATCTGTGTGGAAGCAGGTGCAGTTAGCTAGCCTGCCACTAGCTGGGTCTGTCCTAGAAGAGTGTGTGGTTACAGAGAATGGTGTAATCAGGTACTAGGTCCCATTTAGCTAGAGCCTCCTGTAGAAATGTAATGGGTAAGTCAGTGCCCACATACAGTGCCTTGAAAAAGTATTTACCCCCCTTGGCATTTTTCGTGTTTTGTTGCCTCACAACCTGGAATTAACATGGATTGTTTGAGGATTTGCATCATTAAATTTACAGACCATGCCCACAACTTTGAAGATTTGTATTTTTTTTTATTGTGAAGCAAACAACTAATGGGACAAAATAACAGAAAAAGTCATTGTGCATAACTATTCACCCCCCCCTAAAGGTCAATACTTTGTAGAGCCGCCTTTTGCGGCTATCACAGCTCCAAGTCGCTTTGGATAAGTCTCTATGAGCTTGCCACATATTACCACTGCGATTTTTGCCCATTCCTCCTTGCAAAACTGCTCCAGCTCCTTCAAGTTTGATGGTTTGCGCTTGTGAACAGCAATCTTTAAGTCTGACCACAGATTTTCTATTGGATTGAGGTCTGGGCTTTGACTAGGCCATTTCAACACATTTACATGTTTCCCCTTAAACCACTCAAGTGTTGCTTTAGCAGTGTGTTTGGGGTCATTGTCCTGCTAGAAGGTGAACCTTCGTCCTAGCCTCAAATCACACAAAGAGTGGTACAGGTTTTGCTCAAGAATATCCCGGTATCCATCTTTCCCTCAACTCTGACCAGATTCCCAGTCCTGACTGCTGAAAAACATCCCCACAGCATGATGCTGCCATGGTGTTCTTTGGGTGATGTGTTGGGTTTGCGCCATATCGATTCAATTTTTTTTTTTCATGATTGGTATAATTATGATTGTATCTCATTTATTTCACTCATTGGTCAATTGATTGTATCTATTATTAAAAATTTACTGTAAATGGGGGTTTTAGAATCGTGACCAGTCTTGTAATTGCTTCAACTTTAAATCCTCCTTACATTCAGCTTTATATTTTTTGTAAAACCTTTTAACTAGTCACTTTTTTGAATGCAATTATTAGTTTCCTGTATTTAAAAATGACATGGCAGTGTCACCGTTTCCCACCTTTCTGTTGATGATGCAGCGGATGTATCAGCTGCTCTGGTCGTTTCAGAGTGAGGCTTGAACGGCGGATGGCATGGTGGGAGTGAACCAGGTGGGGTTGATGCCTACGTCCGTACGAGGTGCTCTGTGTGTCAGCTGACCTTGTACACTCGGCCTGTTTATCAGAGTGAGGCTTGAACAGCATCGGCCCTATGGGTATTCTATGGGGCATTCCACTTAACCCAGATTGATCCTTGGAACGAACGCCCCAGCACCATTATGCCAAACAGGAAGTGCCATGTTACCAAACCAGAAACACTGATTGCAATCACAGGTGGGTTATTGGGGGTCTCATATTGTATAAAAACACAGTGGCTAAGGCAGGCTCACACCCCAGATGATGTCTCCTTAGACGAAGCGCGTCGGTACGAACCCTGCTGATGCCATTGCATTGGTCACATTGTACTTTTTTAAGCGCTTTTTATACACCTACTAAATGTTAGTGTTCCATTTATTTTTTATTAAAGGTATTATATTTTTTACTGGTTCACACTATGTGGAGTTTTTTCTTTTTTTGGCTATACTGTTTGACTGCATGAGAGGATCCAGTACATCACGCTGGCCATTTCTAAAGATTACTGCTTTGTGTTGATCTCTGGAAGGATGAACCACCTTCCACTCTGATCCTGACTACATATCTAGATGCTTCATATAGTGGTGTCTTATAGGGATGAGCCCGATGTTCGAGCCGAGCGCAAGTTCGACTCGAACATCGGGTGTTCGCGGAATAGTGAACAATATGGGGTGTTCGCGGCAAATTCGAAAGCCGCGGAACATCCTTTAAAAGTCTATGGGAGAAATGAAAAGTGCTAATTTTAAAGGCTTATATGTATGGTATTGTCATAAAAAGTGTTTGGGGAGCAGTGATTTTAATAAAACGGACGTTTTTTCGGGAGCAGTGATTTTAATAAAGTGAAAGAAGTGAGAGAGGAAGATGAATGGACTTCGTGGGACACTTATTTTTTAATAAAGGACTTGTCCCAAGCCATGTATTGTCAGATAAGTCCCCCCGCCCGCAGACCCCCACAACCACCGGGCAAGGGTTGTGGGGATGAGGCCCTTGTCCCCATCAACATTCATCTTCCAACAGGACAACGACCCTAAGCACACAGCCAAGATAACAAAAGAGTGGCTACGGGACAACTCTGTGAATGTACTTGAATAGCCCAGCCAGAGCCCAGACTTGAACCCGACTGAACATCTTTGGAGAGATCTGAAAATGGCTGTGCATCGACACTCCCCATCCAACCCGATGAAGCTTGAGAAGTCCTAAAAAGAAGAAATGGGAGAAATTGCCCCAAAATAGGTGTGCCAAGCTTATAGCAGCATACTCAAAAACACTGTAATTGGTGCCAAAGGTGCTTCAACCAAGTATTGAGCAAAGGCTGTAAATACTTATGTACATGTGATTTTTTGTTTTTTATTTTTAATAAATTTGCAAAGATTTGAAACAAACTTCTTTCACGTTGTCATTATGGGATATTGTTTGTCGAATTTTGAGGAAAATAATTAATCCATTTTGGAATAAGGCTGTAACATAAAATGTGGAAAAAGTGAAGAACTGTGAATACTTTCGGGATGCACGGTATATATACAGTATATAGTGGGGATAACCTCCTTTACATTTGGAATAATAAGGTCTACAATGCTGCTGAAGAAGCATCAAACTGAAAGTGCTCAGCAGCTCTTTTCTGATTCTGCTGAATCTGGAAACTTCACTTTAATGGCACTGAAGCAGCTGATTTCTGGACAACCCTACCAAGGACTATTTTAGTCCCACCACAAAAGGTGTTATCTGCACTTTTAAAACCAACTATCTACATTACAATTAAAACTGTGTGATACATTTTGTCAAATGTGCTTTCTCTCTGCTTACTGCAGTACTGCATTGAGAATGAATGCACAATGACTGTTCCTACTGGGATAAATACATTTAATCTTGTACAATTGTTGATGTGATTTTCTCTAAATGATTCCTAGGTGGCTAATTCAGTAATTTATGTGGAAGAACATTTCTTACTGCCTATGCAAATAGAAGGTTCAGAGCTGCAATGCTTTTCTACCAATACCTCCTAAATTGCAGTATCAATAGCAATATCACAATAGTAGTATACTGTAAAGTATGTAGTGCAAAAGTCACCATAAGGAAGACAAAAAATACAAGGAACATACAAAAGAATAATACAATTGAAGCCTGTACTACAGCACTGTGATAATGTTCTACTGAGTTATTTACTCATCTGTGCTGCTTTTCGAGCGTGTTATTGCCATTATCTCATCTGCATGTGTATATTGTGGTCATTAATGATTCTGTATACATATAATTTGGATTTGTAATACATTTTGAAATACTTGTGAAAAGCAGTTAGCTTGTAGGCAAGCAGATAGGTTTGAAATATTATCTCATGACAAAGATTAATCCCACTCCTATTCTCCAGCTTTAAAAGTTCTTTATTACTCATCTATCTCTGCTGTATGCATCCCTCTGGTGCAGGTGATAGAGCACTGCATTCTGCACTTGCGTCAACCAGTCACCTCTTCGTGACATCATGCTGTGTAGTTCTCTGGAGCCCGATAGAATCTCGGTGCTGGACAGCCAATGGGAAGTGTCCACATCGCCCAGACAAGGACCATGTGACCAGGTGACTTTTAACCCAGTGTTTCTTTGGTAAGTAGCATAGCAATAAGTTGGGTGGGTTCTGAATTTATTACCCAGACAAAACAAAGGCTGCCACTGTTGACCACCCTTTTTGAAAATGATCTCCCGGCATGCCATAATAAAATAGATTCTGTATATTCATCATTATTAATGTGTCATCTAATATATGCTTATAAACTGCAAATCTGCCCCTTTTTTTTCTTAAGGGAAAATCAGTCATTGAAAAAATAAGTTGCTCACCCCTTGGAGAAAATAGAATTTGTGTGGTTTGAGGGACACGGGAGGTCTTTGGATTATACTGTCACACACAAGAGAACTGGATACTGGCAAAGAGTTTAAAAAAGGAAAGGGTGATCCCTGATGCCGCACATCTAAACATACCCGTGCCGTTCCTTCAGAGTCCTGTGCCTTGAACTGCGGCTACCGTACACATGAGGGAGAGTGACGTCATCGCGGCTTGTCCAATGGACCAGAGCCGACAATCCGGAAGGAAGAACAGTTGAAGATAGAAGCCCTGTCAGCGCGCCGCTGGAAGGCTTCGTTTTAAGGTTTTCACATAATGTGCTAGTATGTGATGCAGGTTTAAAAAAAAAAAAAAAAGCCAGCAGTTTACTAAAGCATTTAATAGAAGGTAGCCTGGAAAGCGCCCCGCCAAAGGTCACTTCCAGCCTTACCATGCAACAGTGGGGTCCAAATACAGTACTATGCTAAAGCCAGGCTGAGGATGACCAGGTTGGATAGCTGCAATTTGGAAGGGAAACCTCTGGCAGCGATGGAGAAAAGATTACTGATTGAAGAAAAAAAAAATGTTAAAAAAAACAGATTACTCTTAAAAACAGCAGAGCAGAAGAAAAGACATCCATCCTCCTAGGACACTAGCAAAAAACTGAGTTATCCTGGTAGAAGGTTATAACTTGCGCTAGCAGCAGTTAAACACGAAGGAAAGAAATGCTATTTGCCTGGCTGTCTTACTGACCCTTTGGCTTGAATTCTGTCACAAATAGATTACCGACACTGATTGGTCTAACAAATCTGATACAACTCTTCATTACAATTGTCAGAAACATGTTTGGCACCTGTGGGTGTATCTATTGTAATGTCAATCGCATAGCTTAAAAGCACAATGTAATGACAAAAAGAATGCCATGTATGAACATCACAGTTCAGACAGCCTCTGCTTTTTAAATCAGCTCCTATGCTGTCTACATTGTGATATTCAGGTAGATGGCCTGGTAACCTGTCAAAGTCACATGACCATAGATTTCTGTGTTAAGCAGAGAGAACTCTCTGAGGCATTGTGGCCCACATTTTATGAATGGGCCATATCAAAGAGTAGATAGCAATATCCACCCTCCATTATAAAGAGGTCTCATAATGGTTTATTTACAAAAGCTGGAGAGTGCAAAATCAGTCATACTTTTGCAAAGAAACCAATTGGCTTCCAGGTTTTATTGCCAAAGCTTAATTGAACAAGCCGAGATTAGAAGCGAATTGGTTTCTCTGCAGAAGTGAGACTGATTTTGTACTTGTTGAGGATCAGTGCATTAATTGAGAAGTGCAGTTTAAAAAGAAATCAAAACATCCATACTCCCCTAGATGGATGCAGCATCGATCCGATGTTGCATCTGTCCCCTGCCGCCTTTACAACAAAGAACTGATCTTTCAAAGACTGCTGATCGCTCTGTTCTGTGTTCACGGAGCAGAAAGCAGTGATTGACAGTCACCGGTTTTCTGTTCTGCCCCTCCAGCGCTCACTGGAGTGTTGGTCTACGGAGGGGATGGGGAGCAGATGGCTCAGGCCCTCAGTGGCATGCTAAAAGGCTAAACCAGCTGTCAGTCAGGCATCTGGGTAGATCCTTACATTAAGGCTGGGTTCACACCTATGCAAATTAAATGTGGATTTCTCTGCATCCAATTCGCATAGCAGGAGAATATGACCGGCTCTCTATGGAGCTGGTTCACATGTCTCTGGGGCGGCTGCAGAGCGCACTGTACAGAAACATTGTGAGTCTTTGCCTCAGTTTCAGGGCCGAATTCAGGCAAAGATTCTACCCTGATTTGTCCCTGAAACAGAGAACAAGGACGGACAGCATTGCTGTGCGATCCGCGGCCGGTTAAGGGGGGGAGCAAGCCTTAAGTCACAATGGGTCACAGGAGTGCAGAATGAAGTGCACTCCTGTGACCTACAGCAGTGGTCATCAACCCCTGTCCTCAGGGCTCACTAACAGGCCAGGTTTGCAAGATAACTGAAATACATCACAGGTAATATAATTTGCTGCTCAGTAATTGCAGTATCTTAGTCTGCATCTCCCCAAGGTAATACATAAAACCTGGCTGTTAGTGGGCCCTGAGGACAGGGTTGGTGACCACTGACCTACAGGATAAGATAGATGGATAAAGAGCTTAAGCCCTACGTCTTCTTTAATAGCTTAATATCTGATGTGTAATCTGCAAGTAGCCGAGTTGAACGTTTTAGAAAATATATGGATTTTACCAGCAAAAGGAAGTACTACCTTCTTCTATACAACACCAATCTAAGTTCAAATGTGTTTACTTTATTAAATAATATGAATTTTTGAGTAACAGGTTTGAAAAGAAGGAATAACATAATGCAAATTATCTTTACAATGCAAACATAGGGGTTTGTAAATGACCTAGTCTGTCACTTCATTTTATTCTAATGACATTGGCAAAAATTTATGTTTAACCAAAGTACAGAAGCAGCATCATATCTGACCAGTTCTCCATAGGTTATATGTAATTACATGGGCTTTCAAAGAGATGCATGAAAGGATAACTTTATTTAAAGAAGGGGAAAAAAGTCTAACTATAACCATACTTAAAAATCTGTGTACTTACCCATTTTTAATCTGCACCAGTCTGCTCACCTTGTCTTGCAGCTCCGACTCCCCTGTGTAAGGCAGCACTTTACAACTGCTGTAAATACCTGCAGCTGTAACATCACCTATATGCTCCAATGGCCCAGCTGTTGTCGGTGCTGCCTCCTCTCCCCTGCAGCAGCCTCTCCCTTACACAGGGGAGCCAAGGCTGCAGGATCACATTTTGAAGAATAGATATAGTTAGGCTTTCGATACACTTATAAAAAAAAAAAAAAATAATTAACAACTTTCTACCTTACCATTTTTTATTGAACCTATACCCCCAAATACATACCTCTACCCACCACCTCCGACCAACTGATGGTTGTTTACCTATTGCGGCCAGCTTCTTGGACCCCAGTGAGCTGTGCAGATGAAGCTTCTTTGTAAAGCCTTTAGTGGAGAAGCAACCTCTTTACAAAGAAGGATTGCAGAACCATGGGAGTTGGTGTAGGATGCAGAAGGTGAAGGAAGTCACAGGCTGATCTGTGGTCTATAGTAAGAGGTAGAAGAGGGATGGGGAGAGCAAGTGGGAGGTTGGCAAAACATTTTTTTCAAACATAAAGTTATTTTTTAACCTTCTCATGGGTAAAAATTGGGGTACATCTGGCATTATTATTCACTGCTGCCTTCACTCCTTTAATGAAGGTTCATGGTTTCTGTAACATTAGTAATATTTTTAAAAGTAGCCACACCTGGACATGTTTTCCACACTAAATTTGACAATCAAATGATTTCCTATGTATATCTGCACAACCCTGTTCTCCATTCCCGCACATTCACTGCACAGATTTGCCACACATTCAACCGACACCTTCATTTACACCCATTACAGCACTGACTGTTAGCAAGGAGGCTGAATTGAAGGTTGGCATACCTGGCATGACTTGTGATCCACTAACAATTAATTGAAACAATCTAAATATTTGTGTGTAAGAGTCATGTTCTATAAGTGAGGAAATGCCTGCAAATGCAGCACAAGGTCATTTGTGTGACCAGAATGAGTTATTGCTGAAGGTAAAAAACCCTTTTCAACAAACAAAATATAATCCAGATGCAGCCTGGTAAACAGCTATATTTTTCCAGAACACATTTATTGACTAAAGAAACAATCCGACATCTTATGTGCTTTTTCTTGCGACGCATGTATAAAAAGAAGTGTTTGATCTCAGTAGCCAATCCAATTTAGCCATCCAATTTTTAGTACAGGTTAGAAAAATAACAAAAAAGAAAAGCTGCTGTTTGCTCCCTTAGTCCTCTATTACTAGGACATCCCAATCCATTTAGCTGGCTTCCTCTGTCTGAATGACTACCCCAGAATGAGACAGGTCCACTACCGAAGGCATCCATTCTCTCAAAGTCTCCAAATCTGGTAGAGAAAGGACTGGTTGGCAAAGTTCGTAAGCTACTGGGGAATAGTAATATAGAGTGACAGCAAATCCCTTGATCTCCTTGGAGAATTGTACTCCTTTGTTTTTCTTTCCATTTTGAACTAAATGTCTAAACATATCTAATGTTAATCCTTTGAAGTACTTTGACATTAGTTGCACAGGATCATTTCCCTGTATGTTGCTTCGCTGCTGCATAATCAGCTTCTTCAGGTTGATTATGCTGTTCCTCTGCCTTAAAACTTGTTTCTGCAATGTGTTCTTCTTCCTTCTTAAATTAACCAGAACAGGATCCACTTTTGTAGTTTGGGCCACCTCCTTATAAGAAATAACAGAATAGGAGTGCTCATCAGCCGTGCCCACCTCTGGTGCAGGTGTGCCACATGGTGGCTTATTAGGCAAGACGGAGGTACATGGGCTATTCTCTATTGGTTTCGGAGGCTTCTTCACTGGTTCTTTTTTTATACAGACCCCATCAATGATGGAAGGCACAGCATCCAGGCGCAGGTAAGGAAATGAGGCGCCCGGTCGCAACATGTAATCATTTTCCGTGAAGTGGTCGCTACATAGTCTGCTGTATATTGATGGCTTCCACTTGTCACGGCGAAGGACAGCAAGCCATTTGGCAAGATATTCAGGATTTTTTATTGGAAATCTAAAGAAGACGATAAATGTATTAAAGTGTTAAAAAACTGGATAAAAAAAAAAAAAAAACATTGTGGAAAAGAAAATGGTTATTTTTTTTTTCTCATGTTATAGAGAAGATTTACTGTGAATTAATACAACAATTTCAAGCATACAGTTTTCTTTTGTCTGCGTCGTGCCTCCTGTGGGTTTCCTTAACAACCACAACCTATTTCAGCTCCTGAGGCATGAGACTTTCAGAAATGCAGAGCATAAAACACTCACAACATTTTAAAATGTGAACTGTCATTTATTTATTCTTCTTTTTGTTAAGCATACAGTGTAGGTACTGACACAGTCAGCCTAATTACCAAGTTCAAATAGTGTCTAGTGGAGGAAACGTATTAAACGGCAGTGACTTACAGTCACCAGCTCTCTGCTGGCGGAGCTCTGGGAACCGAGCGATCAGTGGTGTTTGATCACTTGGTTCTCAGTCTTAGAGCCAGCGGGGGACAAATGCAGCATCCACCTAGGTAAGTATGATTTTTGAAAACAAAAAAACAAATCCTGAACTTCTCTTTTGATGAATGAAGATTTAAGAAACCTTAATACCTAAACACAGTTTTGCACTTTTGGCATGTGTTGGTTAAAACGGTTTTAAAGTTACATTTTTCTGTCCTAAAATAAAAAAACAGGTTATATTTACCTGCTCTGTGCAATGGTATTGCACAGAGCAGCCTCGAACCTCCTCTTCTGGGATCCCTCAATGGTGTTTTAAGATCCTCCTCTTCTGATCCTCTTCTCTTCAATTTGATATGTCAAACTGCATGCCAAATCGCGCCAATGTGAACCAGGGCTTAAGCTCATAAATGTAAATATGGCAAGGGGAGTTGAGATAACAAGGTCTTTATCAGGGGTACTTGGTAAAAACTGCCTTGCGGACCAGTCACGTACCTGGTGCGCGATTGGTCTTCAAATGGTTGTACCGGGATGATCCTGCCGCCTTCCGCAGCTTGCTCTGGCTCTACTGTCCCATCGGGAGACCCGAACTACCAGCCGGTATATACACGGCTACTCAAACACCCAGACAAAGCCGAAGTCGGCTTTAAACAGGGTCTCCACTATGGTAACCCGGAAGCGATGACCTGACATCACTTTTGGTTTACCCAGTTGTCATCGGCACCGTTTTAAAAAAATTAAAAAAAAAAGCATTCAAAAACACCAATCTTGATGTTTCAAATGCTTTTAAGTGCAGGGGAGGGATTTGATCCCCTCATAAAGAGTACCTGTAACAAGGATGTTTACAAACATTTTTTTTATTTTTAAAGTTCCCCCGTCCCATCGTGCAAAGGTTTAAATGTATGTCGGTCCCGCACATGTGAGGTGTCACCGTTAATGTCAGATCATATGCAGTAATTCTAGCACCAGACCCCCTGTGTAAATCTAACGTGGTAACCTGTAAAGGCTTTTAAAGCATCATGCCAATGGATAGTAACATTTACGCCGTTTGTCACTGTTGCACGGGCGTGTGCAATTTAAAAAGTGTTGCATGTTTGGTATCCATCTACTCTACGTAACATCATCTTTTATATTTTACAAAACAAATTGGGTTATGTATTGTGTTTTTTTGCATTAAATTTTTTTAAATAAAATGTATTTTTCCCCCCAAAAAACATGCTTAAAAAAACGCTGCGCAAGTATCGTGTGAGATAAAAAAAAAAAAAAAACATTCCAAAACCCACCAATTTATTCTCTCTGGTGTCTGCATTAAAAACCATACAGTACATAATGTTTGGGGGTTCTAAGTAATTTTCAACCAAAATAAAAAAAAAACTGATAGTTATATGTGAACAAAAAGTGCCACAAAAAACTTGGTCTTCAAGTGGTTAAAAAAAGAAAAATTCTAAATTATTGTGCAGTGTATAGCGCTAGGAGTCAGAGCCCTTGCTACATTGCCAAATTGTTTTAATGTAATCTAAAAAAAATCCTGCAAAGTGGATTTCAGTGATTTGCTCATTTCTAGTTGCCAGTTGCTGTATATTTGTCGCCATCTCCTGGCTGAATGCAGGTACAATACAAGTGAAGGAAAAAAACAATATATTGGAAAATAATATAAGTAGAACTTAATGCAAAACTTTTTCCCCATTTTGGATAGAATCAGTCAACCCCCTGTCAGGTTTTCTGTGTCTCATTGGGGAGATTTACCGTCACTTCCTGTCCCATAGCCAAAACAGGAAGTGATACAAAATACAAAAAAATAAATAATACAAAACAGGAAGTGATCCCTCCAAAGTGAGGGGATCCCAGAGTGTCACCAGAGTCCACAGAAATAGTGTCCTTATTGGAAGATTTGCCCACTATTACTGTTCTGGTGTCCACCCAAAATCGGGATTTTCTTTTACCTTCACTTTTCGATAACGATAAACAGGACAAATAGAGAGGGCACAGACAGCAATAAAAACGAACAGGTGTTCTAATCCCTTCTTCACTCTATCCAAAACTAAAAAAAAAAAAAATTGCCTTTAGTTACACTTTATGGCAAACTAGTTAATGCAGACATCTAAAGGCAGATTACACACCGCTGGCTATAGCACTTAGCTCTGCAATCCTGTGACGGCTATTGAGCCGACAGCAGGCTAATGTCCTCTGTGGCTGACGTCACTCAGCTTGTCCAGAGTCTGGAGACACACATATTACAAGGATTAAATGTTCGTTATGTCTAGGGGGGAGCTGAAAAGGCTGTATTACCCTTACACCCTGCTCCGTCACTGACTTCTTTTCTCCTCTCCTCTGGACTGTGAGCAATCCCTCTGTCTCATCATATACAATGCAGGGCTTTTGACCCTGAATTGTATATGGAGAAGGCAGGTGTGTGACCGTGGATGGAAGCACCTTAAAAAAGGAGGCTTCATGGGCACAAGAAGTACAAACAGTTAGGCCCCTTTCACACTGGGGCGGGGAGCCGCGGTGACGGTAAAGCAGCGCTATATTTAGCGCTGCTTTACCGTCGTTTTAACCGCGGTTTTCGGCCGCTCGCGGTGCAGTTTTACCCCCCGCGAGCGGCCGAAAAAGGGTTAAAGACCCCCCGCAGAGCGCCGCCGTAGCGGCGCTTTGCGGCGGTATTGCCGCGGTTTCACTGCGGTGTCCCATTCTAATCAATGGGAAGGAGCGGTATAGGAGCGGTGAACACACCGCTCCTACACCGCTCCAAAGATGCTGCTAGCAGGACTTTTTTTGTCATCCTGCTAGCGCACCGCTCCAGTGTGAAAGCCCGCCGGCTTTCACACTGGAGTTAAAGGGGCCGGATTTTTTCATGCGGTGAACAGGCGCTATTTTTAGCGCTGCACCGCATGAAAAACGCCCCGGTGTGAAAGGGGCCTTAAAGTATAACTAAGGGCAAAACTTTTTTTTTTTTTTTTAGTTTTGGATAGAGTGCAGAAGGATTAGAACACTTGTCAGTTTTTATTACCATCTGTGTCTCCATTAGGAAATGCCCCCACTCTGTGTCCTGTTTACCATGATCATAGAAAGTGAAAGAAGAAAAAAAAAAGAAAAGTAATGGAGGGGAAATCTTTCAATGGGGACACTAGTTCTGGTGACCTCAGTGTCCCCAAAAATTCCCTTAAATTTGCAGAGATGTCATCCAACTTTCAGTTTAGCTGTGGGACAGAAAGTGAAGGAAAATCTCTGCTATAGGACACAGATGGCAAAAAAATAATACGGACGGGTTATAACCCTCCCTTGCTCTATACAAAATGAAAAAAAAAAAAAAAAAAAAATTTTTTCCTATAGTTCTACTGTAATCCTTGCAGATTATTTTTCTTTTGCCTAAATCAGGCTTTAAAAAAAAAAAAAAAGAAAAATTTAGAACCCCCAAACATTATATATGTATTTTTTAGCAAAGACCCTAAAGAATACAATGGCGGTCGTTGCTTTTTTTCTCGCACGGTATTTGCGCAGCGAATTTTTCGAACGCGTTTTTTTTTTTCCTTGCAAAAAAAAAAAAAAACGGGATTATTTTTTTGCATAATGTGAAAGATGAAGATACGCTAAATAAATACCCAACATGTCACGCTTCAAAATTTAAAAATCCCCATATTCGACGCTTTAACATTTTTTTACTGGTTACATATTTTGAGTTACAGAGGGGGTCTAGGGCTAGAATTATTGCTCTCGCTCTAACGTTCGCGGCGATACCTCACATGTGTGGTTTGAACACCGTTTCATATGTGGGCGGGACGTACGTATACGTTCGCTTCTGCGTACGAGCTCGCGGGGACAGGGCGCTTTAAATTTTTTTTTTTTTTTTATTGTTCATTTTACTTTATTTTTTTAGTTCAACACTTTAAAAAAAAAAAAAAATACTTTGATTACTTTTATTCCTATTACAAGGAATGTAAAACATCCCTTGTAATAGGAATATGACACGATCGGACCTAATTTACAGTGAGATATGGGGTCAATAAGACCCCACAACTCACCTCTAGGCTGGGAAGCCTAAAATAAAAAAAAAAAAATAAAAAAACGATCACCGCTTCCCAGCCACGGTGCCGCCGTTTTTGAATGCAGAGGCCGGGCGTGACGTCATAACATCGCGCCCGGCCTCCGAACGATCATAGAGACTCTGGCGACCATCTGGTCCGCCGGAAATAAAAAAAAAAAAAAAGTCACTTTAGTCCATGCTACTTAGGCCTCGTGTACACTTCTGCTGCTAAATGGAGCAGTTGGGCATTTTTTTCAACTGCTCCTGAACTCTCCTCTACTTACCTGTATGTCATTTTGTGCAATAGATACTGTGGGCATGTCATTTTGTGCAATAGATACTGTGGGCATGTCATTTTGTGCAATTTTATTTGGTTATACCTTAGGAAGTGTATCACTGGCCTGATCACCAGGTGAAAATACAGAAAACAAAAAATAAAAATAAAAAATAAAACTTTTAGAAAAAAAAATGCAGCCACCACATTTAAAGTAGTTGGAAACCCTAGGACAAAAAAATAAATAAAAAACCTGCAAGACAAAGGCATAATGAGCTAGTATGCATTATGCATGCTCATTATGAATTACTTACCTGAGATCGAAGCCCCTGCAGCCGCCCTCGTATACTGCTCCGGCGGCCGACATTGCTCCGGGCATCGCGGGCTCCAGTGCTGTGATTGGCCTGTGGGCGGGAGCTGCCGGTAACAGCACACTCACTGAAGCAACGGCACTTACCTGCATTACTTCAGTGCACATGTCCCGATGACGTTGGCACATGCAAATACAGGGGGATATCTCCTAAACCGCGCAAGTTTAGGACAGGGATATGCAATTAGCGGACCTCCAGCTGTTGCAAAACTACAAGTCCCATCATGCCTCTGCCTCTGGGTGTCATGCTTGTGGCTGTCAGTCTTGCTATGCCTCTTGGAACTTGTAGTTCTGCAACAGCTGGATGTCCGCTAATTGCATATCCCTGGTTTAGGAGATATCCTGGGTAGCTACAGGTAAGCCTTATTTTAGACTTACCTGTAAGGGTTTACAACCACTTTAATGATTGGTAAGCTGCAATATATACATTCTATGTTTTTGATTGTAGGTATATTTTACATCATTATCCCCAAAAAAATATCACTGACATACATGCTTACATAAACAAGTGCACTCAAAACACACTCCAATCCACGTATACATTTGTCCGTCTATATCTAGTGCCATCATCCTCCTGGCATCCTCATTTTCTGAACCATTATTCATTTGGTGCAGATATTTGCGTCATGTTGCACATTAACATTACATGGTGTGGAATACAGGTTCACTTTAATATAAAATACATACTACACTAATTACCTAAAAAAATGCTTGCCGCATCCTTTTGACAGGCGATTCTTACAGCCGTTCGCAGCACAGACAGTCATTCTTCCTTAGAATGTTTTCCGAGGCCTACATGGAATAAAAAAAAATAGAAGAAGTTATGGCTGCCAACCACAGACATTCCCCCGTAAAGCTTAAATCAGGGCAAAAACAGTTTTTGGACTTTTGCACCGTAAAAAAAAAAAATGACCACTTATGAAGTGCTTGACATGTGGATGCTGATGGGAATTGGTAACACCCTCTGCACACTACAGTAAGCACTGAACATCTGTAGCTGGAGTACAGTTCTCACCACCTCTTCCATTCAGAAAATGTACTATTTTTTCATCCAACTTTATTGAAATGTCAAAATGCTATTTCATTTGTTTCTGTGCACTGCAGCTTTGGTGCCCTGCACAGACACAGACAGTGCATGGTACCTTCAGAGGTGCTCCAGTCTGTTGCAGAAAAATGCATACAGTATGGAGTTATCACACCCCACTGCTCTGCGCCCAGGGGCTCGGCTGCTGTATGAACAGGGCACATAGAAAACAATTGCTTTCTGTGTTCCATTGTGTTAATCTGATGCAGGAAAATGGCAGTCACCGCACCTTGTGTGAACAAGCCCTGGTGCTCAGTGCTGGAAGTTCAGTGCTTACTGTAGTGTGTGGAGACCACCTCACATCAGCCTCCACACATTACACACTTGATTAGTGGTCATTTATTTTTACCGTGCAAATTTCCCCAAAAACTTTTTTCATCTTTCTGGGCTTAATCACATTAGCAGTTGAAGGGCCACAAAACCCAGTGGTTGAGCCGCGTTTTAATCACCCCCAAAAGCTCCCCATTTAGCTGCAGAGCTGGACTTGTGGGCAGAATCGTGCCAATTCCGCCCATAATTCAGATCGCTCAGGTGTAAACGGAGCCTTAAAAGAGAAGTATGGGGTTTGGTTTGGTTTTTCTTGGTTCACACTTAACTAGGTGGATGCAGCATCTGCCCCCCTCTACACTGAGAGTCGAGTGATCAAACATCGCAGATCACTCGGTTCTCACAGCTCTGTGAGCAGAGAGCTGGCGCCTGTCAGTCAGCAGCTCTCCTCTCTGCTCTGCCACCCCAACCCCCCCCCCCCCCCCCGCACTCAGTGGAGTGCCGGTGTTCTGTCAAAATATGTCCGCCTATGGAATAGTGTCCGCCCCATACTGTGCAGGCGCAGCGCTTGCGCAGTACAGAGGACAAGGAGATTCGGAAAATCTCTGAAGATGTACGGCGCCTGCGCCGTGAGTCCAGATGCAAGCCCCACCATCCAAGCGGACATAGGGCTGCACAAAGTTAGAGGGCCCCTCGCAGGCTCGCCGCGCTTCGGGCACGGCCTCGCTGCGCTCGGCTCTTTTTTTATTCTAACTCTATGTCCACTTGGATGGTGGGGCTTGAACCTGGACTCACTCACGGTTCATCTTCGGAATCTGCTTGTCATGCGTACTGCGCATGCGCAGTACCCAGCTGACAGTATCCGATGGGGGACACTATCCGACAGTGTAAAAAAAATGTAA
>CM053026.1:115517803-115525303 GCA_028564925.1 Lithobates sylvaticus
CCTCCTGTCCCCCCCCTTCGCAGCCTCTGACCTCCTGTCCCCCCCCCTCGCAGCCTCGGACCTCCTGTCCCCCCCCTTGCAGCCTCTGACCTCCTGTCCCCCCCCTTGCAGCCTCTGACCTCCTGTCCCCCCCTTGCAGCCTCTGACCTCCTGTCCCCCCCCCCTTCGCAGCTCTGACCTCCTGTCCCCCCCCCCTTCGCAGCCTCTGACCTCCTGGTCCCCCCCCCTTCGCAGCCTCGGACATCCTGTCCCCCCCTTCGCAGCCTCTGACCTCCTGTCCCCCCCCCCCCCCCCCTCGCAGCCTCGGACCTCCTGTCCCCCCCCCTTCGCAGCCTCTGACCTCCTGTCCCCTCCCCTGCAGCCTCTGACCTCCTGTCCCCCCCCCCTTGCAGCCTCTGACCTCCAGTCCCCCCCCTTGCAGCCTCTGACCTCCTGTCCCCCCCCTTGCAGCCTCTGACCTCCTGTCCCCCCCCCCCTTCGCAGCCTCTGACCTCCTGTCCCCCCCCCTTCGCAGCCTCTGACCTCCTGTCCCCCCCCCCTCGCAGCCTCGGACCTCCTGTCCCCCCCTTGCAGCCTCTGACCTCCTGTCCCCCCCCTTGCAGCCTCTGACCTCCAGTCCCCCCTTGCAGCCTCTGACCTCCTGTCCCCCCCCTTCGCAGCCTCTGACCTCCTGTCCCCCCCCCTTCGCAGCCTCGGACCTCCTGTTCCCCCCCTGCAGCCTCTGACCCCTGTCCCCCCCCTTCGCAGCCTCTGACCTCCTGTCCCCCCCCCCCTCGCAGCCTCGGACCTCCTGTCCCCACCCCCCCCCCCCCCCCTTTGCAGCCTCTGACCTCCTGCCCCCCCCCCCTGCAGCCTCTGACCTCCTGTCCCCCCCCTTGCAGCCTCTGACCTCCAGTCCCCCCCTTGCATCCTCTGACCTCCTGTCCCCCCCTTCGCAGCCTCTGACCTCCTGTCCCCCCCCCTTTCGCAGCCTCTGACCTCCTGTCCCCCCCCCCTTCGCAGCCTCTGACCTCCTGTCCCCCCCTTCGCATCCTCTGACCTCTCCTGTTGCCCCCCACAGCCTCTGACCTCTCCTGTTGCCCCCCCGCAGCCTCTGACCTCTCCTGTTGCCCCCCCCCGCAGCCTCTGACCTCTCCTGTTGCCCTCCCCCGCAGCCTCTGACCTCTCCTGTTGCCCTCCCCCCACAGCCTCTGACCTCTCCTGTTGTCCCATCCGCAGCCTCTGACCTCCCCTGAGTCAAGAGAGGGAGCGCAGCCAGGATGGGGGTCATGGGAGAAGTCAGACATGTATGGACTGTGGAGAGGAAACTATGGGATAAAACCAGAGCCACCAAGCTGGAGCCGACTGACTGAGCCCTGCATGATGCACCTGAGAGGAGGTCAGTGACAGCACCGCCAGGCCAGTCTAGGGTGGGTCAATACTATATTGTAAGGGGGCACTGATATAAAGGTTTCCCCCTTATCAGTAAACCCCCCTTATCTTAGTGTTTTCTTTCTCTGGTCACCAGAGTCCTCCCCACATTCCCAGAGTTCCCCTTTACATCATAGTATGCAGGATTCCACCTTACAGTGCAAGGGGGAACTCTGATGTAAAGGGCAATGCTGCAGACCCTGATGTAAGTAGGGAGGCTCTCTGAGGACACTGATGTATGGGGGGCTCTCTGGGGACCCCGATGTAAGGAGGGGCTTTATAGGGATGCTCTCTGGGGACCCTGATGTAAGGGGGGTGCTCTCTGGGGACCCTAATGTAAGGGGGTGCTCTCTGGGGACCCTGATGTAAGGGGGGTGCTCTCTGGGGACCCTGATGTAAGGGGGGTGCTCTCTGGGGACCCTAATGTAAGGGGGTGCTCTCTGGGGACCCTGATGTAAGGGGGGTGCTCTCTGGGGACCCTGATGTAAGGGGGTGCTCTCTGGGGACCCTGATGTAAGGGGGGTGCTCTCTGGGGACCCTGATGTAAGGGGGAGGCTCTCTGGGGACCCTGGTGTAAGGGGGAGGCTCTCAGGGGACCCTGGTGTAAGGGGAGGCTCTCTGGGGACCCTGGTGTAAGGGGAGGCTCTCTGGGGGACCCTGGTGTAAGGGGGAGGCTCTCTGGGGACCCTGGTGTAAGGGGAGGCTCTCTGGGGACCCCGGTGTAAGGGGGGGGGCTCTCTGGGGACCCCGGTGTAAGGGGGGGCTCTCTGGGGACCCTGGTGTAAGGGGGGGCTCTCTGGGGACCCTGGTGTAAGGGGGGGCTCTCTGGGGATCCTGATGTAAGGGGTGGCTCTCTGGGGACCCTGATGTAAGTGGGGGATCCACACTCAGATATGTAAAGATATATATATTGTATACATGTCTGTTCTATTTTGTTGTACTTATTCTTTGACTGTTTTGTTGAAAGGAGGGAGGATTGTATTGGGAGCGCTG
This sequence comes from Lithobates sylvaticus, assembly GCA_028564925.1. Classification (NCBI taxonomy): domain Eukaryota; kingdom Metazoa; phylum Chordata; class Amphibia; order Anura; family Ranidae; genus Lithobates; species Lithobates sylvaticus. The sequence goes on from CM053026.1 coordinate 115,520,207, forward strand.
AAGTGTCAGGTGTGACTGTGTGGCAATGGCAAATGGTTTACATAGCTCACGGCATCACGGGTCAGGTAGAGGGCCCCTCAGCAGAATTTTGCTTAGGGCCCCAGGGAGGTCAGGATCGGCACTGCACAAAGTGATGGGAAATCCAAAATGTTATGGTTGTCACTGAACAGGAATAGATGAGATGTGTTCCAATAATCCACACCCCCACCTGGTGACTGTACACTGAAAGAAGAATCAGCATTGCACTGCAAAACCCCTTATTCCCTCCTTGTGCTGCTTCTCCTAGCCCCAGAGATTTATTCCAAGTCAGATGAAGGTACTTAAAGCGGAATGACACTGTCTGTAATGTATTTTTTTTTTATTCTGCAATGAGAAGGAATAGGAGATGGTTATTGCACACTCACGTGTTCCGTTTTAAGAGGGAACTGCTGCCGGTTTTCGTCAGAAAGAAACAATTATAAAAAGTGTTGCTGCTGGGTGCCATCTTGCCTGTGGGCATGTGAAGCCACACAGGCACCTTCTATGGCCCAGCATGCATTTCCCTTTTAACCTGGATCCAGGCATTTCTCTTTCCTCCAAGGCTGGCCACTTTTATAACAGATCACCATATCATCATATCATATCACCATGCATCATCCTAAAATACAATATCTCTCAATACCGCAGTTACTGCGCCGATCTCGGGCGTGCGCAGTAACAGCAAAGTGTAGCTTATCTGCCGAAATCTCGCGAGATTTCGGCCACATCTGACGAAATCTCGCGAGATTTCGGCAGGAGCCCAGTAAATCTTGCAAGAATTCGGCGGATGTCGCACTGACTCCTGGGATCAATGACACCAGATCCCAGGAGACAGTGCGGCATGACGAAAATCGACGCAGAGACCCCGCCCACCGCCGAAGAGACAGAGCAGCAATTACAAGGTAAGTGGGAAAAAAAAAAAAACACTTCATTTAGTACTCTTTGCCTGATTTGGAAGGCAAAGAGATTTACTAAATGAAGTGTGTGCAGAACCGCTTTAACACTGTTTCTATTTAATCACTTGCTGCCCAGCATACATATCCAAGGAAGCAAACAGTTATACCAGGAGCATGGCTGCAGCGGCAGCTGATAGGCTTTCCTGTAAAAGTGATTCAAGTGGCTTCACAGCCACCCGATCATTTTTGCAGCAATGCAGAGCCTTCCCTGAACATCCCGCAGCCTTCCACCGGGGATCCCAGGACGGTGGTAAACAGTCGGGTCAGCTGCCCACAGAGGGGATGGAGGAACATTTTCCTCTGTGACAAATGAAGCCAGAATTGAGAAGAATTTCTTCACTTTCTGTCTTTTCTTGGTCATTACAGCCAGGGAAGCAGCTGATCAAACAGATTTGTGTTTGATTAGATGCCTTGGAGGGCAGGGGACACATCAGGGGTATAATAGACTCATGACTCCATAAAGAATACCTGTCAGTCACTGCCCAAAGCTACCACAAGGGGCTTGTTCATCTCTTGTCTATGCAATTAAAATTAAATAATTAAACGAAAAAAAAATTGCAAATAAAAATTTCCCCCGTGATCACATGCAAACGCAAACGTAAATGTAGGTCTGGCATGCATATGTAAATGGTGATTGCACCACATATGTGAGGTATCATCATGAACGTCAGAGTGAGGAACCAATAATTCTAGCCCCGTAGCTCACGTTCCGTTCTAAACTGATAATATATAATGTTTGGGGTTCTAAATATTTTTTTTTAGCAAAAATGCAGATTTTAATATGTATGTGAAAAATGTATCAAATTGCCCTGGTAGGCAAGTGATTACTTTAAAATAAAATATATAATATCTGCCTACAGTTCCAATTTAATTAACAAAATGTAACATCTAATGCCCCGTACACACGAGCGGAATTTCCGTGGGAAAATCTTGGATGGTTTCTCCCGACGGAATTCCGCTCAAGCTTGGCTTGCATACACACGGTCACACAAAAGTTCGTTGAACTTTCGACCGGCAAGAACGCAGTGATGTACAACACTACGACGAGCCGAGAAAATTAAGTTCAATGCTTCCGAGCATGCGTTGAATTTTTTCCAAGCATGCATAGAAATTTTGCGCGTCGGAATTGGTACAGACGATCGGAATTTCCAATTTGAACTTTTTCCGACCGAAAAATTGAGAACCTGCTCTCAATCTTTTGCTGGCTGGAATTCCGCCAGCAAAAGTCCAATGGAGCATACACACGGTCGCATTTTCCGACCAAAAGCTCTCATCGAACTTTTTGCTGGCGGAATTTCCGCTCGTGTGCACGGGGGATTAGAGCAAGAGCATTGTTTTTCTTCTGGTTTAGGTATAAAACAATGTACATAGCTGCAACAATGTGTACAATGTATACTACAGCAACCACGCAATCATCCATCACTGTAAATGTTCAAGGAAAATTCTGATTCATTGTTGGAGGATACAGAACTTTGCACCTCATCATTTTTTCTATGACCTTACTAAACAAGCCCAGGAATGTGGATTTCTGCATTGCTGTCAGTCTAAATCTGTATATTTTTATCTACCTGAGAGTCTATTCACTTACTATATTCGTTTGGCAGGAACAATCTTTTTTTCCTGTGTAATTAATTACTATTATCATTATTAATGCCTTCTTGCACATTGTCATTTGCAATTATATCAGTGCCATTAAAGTGCTCCCTGTGGGAGAATGATTACAGCATCAGGAAATAATGTAGATGTTCCATTAATTACCTCTGTCATCTTTTCTCAATAAATTATTGTTTGGGAAATTGTTAATTACATAAGAAACAGTAACAGCGGAATTAAGAAAAATATGTAGAGTAGACCCTTTCGTAAAAACTTTGGGAAGCATTAGAGAACCAGGTGGGGAATCTTTGGATACATAAAAAATGTACTTATCGCCCGTATTACAAGGATCCCATTGCGATAGAGAAATTATTTCAGTCTTAAAGCTGTATTAAACCCAGATGCTAACATTTATTATATTGCAGCTTACCAATTCTGAGATGTGGTGGCTGCATTTGTTTTTTTCTTCAGTCTTTCTTTCTTTTATTTTCACCTGGCGATCCTGCCAGTAAGTGTGTTGTTTTTCAATAGAACAAACTGATGCCTGCCTTTACACGCACATTAACTTTAATGGCCTCCCAGTCTTAGTCCGTAGGGTTCACTATTGAGATGGCCCAGCCTTTGCAGCTATAACAGCTTCAAATTTTCTGGGAAGGCTGTCCACAAGGTTTAGGAGTGTGTCTATGGAAATGTTTGACGATTCTTCCAGAAGCTCATTTGTGAAGTCAGGCACTGATGTTGGATGAGAAAGCCTGGCTCGAGTCTCCGCTCAAATTCACCCCAAAGGTGTTCTATTGGGTTGAGGTCAGGACTCTGTGCAGGCCAGTCAAGTTCCTCCACCCCAAAATCGCTCATACATGTCTTTATGGATCTTGCTTTTTGCACTGGTGCGCAGTCATGTTGGAACAGGAAGGGGCCAGCCCCAAACTCTTCCCACAATGTTGGGAGCATGAAATTGTCGAAAATGTCTTGGTATGCTGACGCCTTAAGAGTTCGATTAACTGGAACTAAGGGGCCAAGCCCAATCCCTTAAAAACAACCCCACACCATAATCCCCCCTCCACCAAATGATTTGGAGGGGTGGCCCAATACTTTTGGCAATATAGCGAGGATGAGCGAGTTTGGACTGCACGTGTAAAGGCAGGCATCCTAATACTTTTGGCAATATAGTGTGTGTATATATACAGTTTGCTCACAAGTTTACATACCCTGGCAAAATGTATGATTTCGTGGCCATTTTTCTGAGAATATGAATGATAACACAAAAACATTTCTTTCACTCATGGTTAGTGTTGGCTGAAGCAATTTATTTACAATCAACTGTGTTTACTCTTTTTTAAATCATAATCACAACAGAAACTACCCAAATGACCCTGATCAAAAGTTTACACACCCTGGTGATTTTGGCCTGATAACATGCACACAAGTTGACACAAAGGCGTTTGAATGGCTATTAAAGGAAACTATCCTCACCTGTGATCTGTTTGTTTGTAATTAGTGTGTGTATAAAAGGTCAATGAGTTTCTGGACTCCTGACAGACCCTTGCATCTTTCATCCAGTGCTGCACTGATGTTTCTGGATTCTGAGTCATGGGGAAAGCAAAAGAATTGTCAAAAGATCTGCGGGGAAAGGTAGTTGAACTGTATAAAACAGTAAAGGGATATAAAAAGATATCCAAGGAATTGAAAATGCCAATCAGCAGTGTTCAAACTCTAATCAAGAAGTGGAAAATGAAGGGTTCTGTTGAAACCAAACCACGGCCAGGTAGACCAACCAAAATTTCAGCCACAACTGCCAGGAAAATTGTTCGGGATGCAAAGAAAAACCCACAATAGCTTTAGGTGAAATACAGGACTCTCTGAAAACATGTGGTGTGGCTGTTTCAAGATGCACAATAAGGAGGCACTTGAAGAAAGATGGGCTGCATGGTCGAGTTGCCAGAAGTTGCCACTACAAAGGCACAGGAAATTTGGTCAAAATTGATGGCAAGATAAATGCAGTATGTTATCAAAAAATACTGGAGGAACATTTGCATTCATCATCCAGGAAGCTGCGCATGGGATGTACTTGGACATTCCAACATGACAATGATCCAAAACACAAGGCCAAGTCGACCTGTCATTGACTACAGCAGAATAAAGTGAAGGTTCTGGAGTGGACATCTCAGTCTCCTGACCTCATTGAGCCACTCTGGGGAGATCTCAATAATGCCGTTCATACAAGACAGTCGAAGAATTTACAGGAACTGGAGGCTTTTTGGCAAGAGAAATGGGCAGCTTTACCACCTGAGAAGATAAAGAGCCTCATCCACAAATACCACAAAAGACTTCAAGCTGTCATTGATGTTAAAGGGGGAAATACACAGTATTAAGAACTGGGGTATGTAAACTTTTTATTAGGGTCATTTGGGTAGTTCCTTTTGTGATTATGATTTAAAAAGAGTAAACACGGTTGATTGATAATAAATGGCTTCAGCCAAACACTAACCATGAGTGAAAGAAAAGTTTTTGTGTTATTTTTCATATTCTC
>CM053026.1:115530303-115541144 GCA_028564925.1 Lithobates sylvaticus
AGAGACACGAAAAATTACGAATTGAAAAAAAAAGTTACGAATGTATGAATTTTTTTCGTTCAATCCATTCGAAGCACGTTAAGCAACGCCATTGTAAGAGACACGGAAAATTATGAATCGAAAAAAAAAAAGTTACGAATGTACGAATTTTTTCGTTCAATCCATTCGAAGCACGTTAAGCAATGCCATTGTAAGAGACACGGAAAAATTACGAATCGAAAAAAAAAAAAAAGAAGTTACGAATGTACGAATTTTTCGTTCAATCCATTCGAGGCGCGTTAACCACTTCCTGCCCGGTAGCAGATTGACGTCCGGGAAGTGGTTTCGTTATCCTGACTGGGTGTCATATGACATCCTTCAGGATAACAGCCACCGCGCGCCCGTGGGGGCGCGCATCGCGGCGATCGGTGGAGCGATGTGTCAGTCTGACACACCGCTACACTGATCTCGGTAAAGAGCCTCCGGCGGAGGCTCTTTACCACGTGATCAGCCGTGTCCAATCACGGCTCATCACGATGTACACAGGAAGAGCCGTTGATCGGCTTTTCCTCACTCGCGTCTGACAGACGCGAGTAGAGGAGAGCCGGTCGGCGGCTCTCCTGACAGGGGGGTATGCGCTGATTGTTTATCAGCGCAGCCCCCCCTTAGAAGCCCCCAGGACCACCAGGGAAGCCCCCAGCATGTGGATGGCCAGGTACATCCCCCATGGCCATCCACATGTTAAAAAATTCAAAAAATATGCCAATCAGTGCCCACAGATGGGCACTGATTGGCACATCATATTTATTTAAAAAAAATCTGGCTCACTTCTGCATAGAAACCAATGAGCTTCCAGGTTTTATTACCAATGCTTAATTGAAAAAGCTGGGGTTAGAAGCTCATTGGTTTTTATAGAGAAGTGAGCCTGATTTTTCACTTTCTAGCTTTAGTAAATAAACCCCATTGTGTACCTAAAAGTGGGGTATGCCTGTAATCTCATGTGTAAGCGCTAAGTGGGAACAAAAGTCATAGATCCTGTCTTTTTGTAGTTTGTTCCTGTGCTGGATATTGAGCTATTGCTGTGACTGTTTTAATTAAACTTACTTTTGCAGGGCTTGTCTTGGCCTGAATAAATCCTTTTTGTAACACTACAGGTGTGTTGGTGGGTTGTCAAGTCCAGTTGGGGCAGAACAATCCAGTAGTTGCGTTGTCTAGTAGACATGGGAAGCGTAAAAAAATTTGTTCCGTTTTGTTACGATTCGTAAAAAAAAAAATTTGGAATTCTTAATTTGTGTACGAATTCCGTTCGAATCGTAAAAAAAATTTGAATCGTTACGAATCGTTAATAATCACTCGCGGCTAATGAATTGCCGGTTCCCGTAACACATAGAATAATTCGAATCCAACTACCAAATATTGAATTTCAACTAATACGAAGGAAATTATTATAGCGGATATAACGAATGATTCGAATGAATTCGAATCATTCGAATGACAAAGTGCCATTTTTGCAGGAAGAAAAGCTATTTAAAATCACTTGCGGCTAATGAATTGTCGGCTCCCGTAACACAGAGAACAGTCATTCATTGAAAGTCATTGATAAAAAAAAAAAAAAAAGCGTGGGGGTCCCCCCAAATTCATTAACCAGGCCCTTCAGGTCTGCTATGGATATTAAGGGGAGCCCCACTTCAAATTAAAAAAAAAAATGATGTGGGGTCCCCCCTAGACATCCATACCAGACCCTTCAGGTCTGGGATGGATTTTAAGGGGAACCCCGGCCAAAAAAAAAAAAAATGGCGTGGGGTCCCCCTCAAAATCCATACCAGACCCTTTATCCGAGCACGCAACCTGGCAGGCTGCAGGAAAAGAGGAGGAGACGAGAGCGCCCCCCCTCCTGAACCGTACCAGGCCACATGCCCTCAACATTGGGAGGGTGCTTTGGGGTCCCCCCCAAAGCACCTTGTCCCCATGTTGATGAGGAGAAGGGCCTCATCCCCACAACCCTGGCCATTGGTTGTGGGGGTCTGCCGGCGGGGGGCTTATCATTTTTACAATTTTTGTCACTTTTTTAGTGAAATGGTAGGGGTACTTTTGTACCCCCTTACCATTTCACACAGGGGGGGGGGCGGGATCTGGGGGTCCCCTTGTTAAAGGGGGCTTCCAGATTCCGATAAGCCCCCCGCCCGCAGACCCCCACCAACAATGGCCAGGGTTGTGGGGATGAGGCCCTTGTCCTCATCAACATGGGGACAAGGTGCTTTGGGGGGGACCCCAAAGCACCCTCCCAATGTTGAGGGCATGTGGCCTGGTACGGTTCAGGGGGGGCGCTCTCGTCCCCCCCTCTTTTCCTGCGGCCTGCCAGGTTGCGTGCTCGGATAAAGGGTCTGGTATGGATTTTGAGGGGGACCCCACGCCATTTTTTTTTTTTGGCCGGGGTTTCCCTTAAAATCCATCCCAGACCTGAAGGGTCTGGTATGGATATTTAGGGGGGACCCCACGTCATTTTTTTTAAAACATTTGAAGTGGGATTCCCCTTAATATCCATAGCAGACCTAAAGGGCCTGGTTATTGAATTTGGGGGGACCCCCACGCTTTTTTTTTTTTTTAATCAATGAATGACTGTTCTCTGTGTTACGGAGCCGTACGGAATTCGTATTCGAAAAAATTCGTACTACGGATTCGTAAATTCGTACGAATTTGGAAAAATTTGTACGAATTACGAATTTGGACGAAACTAATCGCACATGTCTATTGTCTAGGTTTACACTTGTGCAGGTTAGAAATGCTTACAAAACCATGTACGTTCCGAACCCGCAGGCAATACACATTGCTGTTTAGCAGATGCTCAGGGGTCAATAAAAGAAGAAATGGCGGCACTCTACTCAATCAAAATTCTTTTATTCAGAACATCCCAAAGTGTTGACAGAAAGCTGGTAGATGCATTTCTCACACTCCAAGTGCGCTTAAACATTAATGATTAATGTTTGGGATGTTCTGAATAAAAAAATTTTGATCGAGTGCAGAGTGCCACCCTTTCTTCTTTTATTGACTACATGCGGAGGCGAGCCGAGGCGGGCACCTGTCCAGATCATCAGGCTTTCAAACCTCACCTGGAGCAGCGAGTCTTCTTGTTTGGAGATGCTCAGTAATTCTCAATGGCACCCCCACACATCGGAAAACACAGCATGTTTTCATGCGCACCAAATCACATAGTGCCACAATCAGTTCAGCATGATTTATTTATTTTTAAAAGCGCAGAAACTTTTTTTTACCAGCATTTCTCATGGGTACAGCAGCCATTCAAATGAATAGGCTTTCTGCCCGCCATATGCTAAACTTTTTCCATTAAAAAATACATATTTTCTACTCGGGTTGGACCAGTTTACAACTTCAATTTCCACTGCAAATAAAACATATGTGTATTCATTCATTTAATTTAACTATATTTATTTCATGTAGCGGCGACACTTTTACAAGGTGTCCGCTATGTGAAAATTTAGTTTTTCTCCTCAGAATAATAATGGGGTTCTGAGGGTTAATTGTGCAGGTTTAACTTTGGCATCAGTTTGGCTGGGCTGTACTAGGATTCTGCCTGGTCATGGGTACAGTAAGGTACACATGACAGGCTCAGAATCAGGCCTGGTTGGACGGTTTGGGTATCAACATTCCCCGGAGCCAATCAGTGGGTGCGTCTGGCCCCGCTGGGGAGTCTGGGGAAGGGTACTTAAGGTGCTGAAGTCACGTGTTCGGGGTTCAGCCGGAGCTGCCTGTTCCTGAATCTGGACTGGGGTAGCCCCATGAGGGGTCCCGGGCCCGGGAGCGTTTGCCATCACGCAACATGGTTCTTCTGACTAGCCCCATAGACCCGCTTGGTCTGGGGCAAAGGATCCATCTGTTCCCGAGTCTCGGAACCGGCTGGTCCGAGGCACAGTCTGAGGGAGGATTCAAGGTGTCCGGGTGTGCTCTCAACTTGCGACCGTGGGAGGACTCTTCAGAGGAGGGCCAACAAGCTGGCATCCCGAAAAGTGCCTGGTTGCTGGGTTGTTAAGGACATTAACGAATCCACAGTTTCGCAGTACTGCCAAGGAGACAGAAAACGTTTCAGGTACTGAGAAAAGGTTCCTAATTCATTCTCGGTTGAGACTTTATTCATGATCAGAGACTTTGCAAGTTCCGGATCTAAGTGCTGACTGTCATAATCTCTGGCTAGAGATTGCTCAGCTTTGAAGCGCCCAGCTGCGAGTGGCTACTCTCTGGGTTTTGCATTAGAGACATTCTAAGGGTTGGCAGTTCAAGGTGCCTGAGTTTCTTCACCCTTGCCCTCTGTTCCCATATGAGACTGTGTTTGTTGGATGTTACCCCTGCAAATAAAAACCTTCTAAAGGACTTTTATGGTGGCAGCGTCCAAAGTTGTTGGGTACTAACCCTGGGAACCCCTAGACATGGAAGAACAAGCCAAGCGGAGGTAACCGGTAAGCCCAAAAGTCAAGGCCGCCCCACTGAGGGTTATGGCCGCTACATATATATAATTAACCTGTTCCTGGCAGTGTCATACATATACACGGCATCACGGAAGTGGTGCCATAAATATGCTGCATATTTTATATCAATATTGTGTGCCCCCAGCACTGAGACAGGGGCGAAAATCCCTCCGAGAGCACCGAAAATTCTGGTGTTCAGTGAAAACCTGAACGGGCGATGTTTGGGGGGCAAACTCATGCTCGGCCCAAACCGCTTGCCCATCCCTAGAATTAACCAGTAATCTAAACAAAGTAATTGGATTCTCAGAACTTCCCCCGCCAGCATATAACAATAACCATCTTTCTTCAATACCTTTTTGCAGGATCTTTTCCCAACAACCCTCAGGAAGTATCAAAGAATGGAGAGCAAGGAAAGTGGGACTTTATATGGAACACTTGGTAGCGAGAAGATAATTCAGCTGAACAAAAGGAATTTTATTCATAAAAAACTTGTGACAATAGGCAGAATACTGGCAATAATGTCTAGAATAATAAAAGTCCAGGAAATTTATTATGGTCTTATTCTAGCCATTATTGCCATTATTCTGCCTATTGTCTATTATCATGCATAACTTATCATTGACATCAGCAGTTACATTTTTTTTTTTATATATATCTTTATTTATCAAAATTTTTCCATATTTACATGTTTACATACAATTACATTTATACAAGAGGTGCCTATCTCTTTCTTATACTTTTATATATTACATTATACCCCATATGTATAACCATTTGGCATTCTTTATATCTCCGTAGGTGTTACCAACACCTTACCTCTACTCACCCATCCATCATTTATTCACTACTACCCACTCACACATTCCAAAAAGAAAAAAAAAAAAAAAAGAAGAGAAAAGGAAAAAAAAAAAAAAAAAACACAAGTCCTCCCCTACCTCTCTCCTATTAGATCCTTCCATCCTGGATGCAATATTTTAAATCCTAACCAGGTCTGCCAGGCATTATTTGCTCCCTCTCTATTTGCGTTTTCTTTTTCCATTCTTATCTCCATTCTACACATTTCGTCCATCTCCATCTCCCACTCATCTATATTAGGAGACCTACTATTTTTCCATTTCCTGGCTATAATAGTTCGTGCTGCCGTTAAGAAAAATTTCAAAGTTCCTTTCTTAACTTTTTTTATAGATCCCATATTCATTGACATTATCGACATCAGGATATCGGGTTGGATTTCTATTCCTGTCATCAAAGCATATGTTTTGTATATTTGTACCCAAAAACTATAAACTCTGGGACAGTGAAACCATATGTGTGACATTGTTCCGACAGCCTGAAGGCATCTCCAGCATGTATCTGTATTTTCAGGATTGATTTTATTCATATCCGTTGGGCACCGGTACCATCTCGCCAGCAATTTATAGTTCCTTTCCTGGTCTCTACTAGATTTAGATAGTTTATGAATAATTTTAAAGGCTTCCTTCCATTTTTCTTCAGGAATGTCTATTGCTAATTCTTCTTCCCACCTTCTTATGTATATCATCTCTTTTACTTTGTTATTTTTCATTAAATATTTATATACCCTAGACAGGTTATGGATCGATTTCTGTTCTTCTATTAGTATTTCCTCAAGGGCTAATAAAGGTCTGTTTATTGCGTCTTCTTTTGCTATACAGGAAATATACTTATATAATTGCCAGTACTGAATCCAGTTGTTTTTATATTCTATACCCATAAGTTCGAATGGTATTAACCTACCCTGTTCTATTATATCTTTTATTCTAATATCTTGTTTTTTATTCCATTTTAGGAAGGTTTCTGCTTTCATTGCTTGCGGAAGTTCGGGGTTGTCAAAAATGGGGGTCATTGGCCCTATATATGTTGTTCCTTTGCCTTGTCTTACTAAACCATCCCATGCTTTCAGTACCTGGCCCACAAAGTATGGCATATCTCTGTCTGGTGGCCGTCTCTCCTTTCTAATCCATGGCAGGGATTTCAGGTTAATGGTTGAAATCTCTTCTTCCAATCCGACCCATTCTTTGGATTCTACATTTTGAAACCAGTCTATTATTCTGGTTACTAGAGCTGCTTTTAAATATGTCGAAATATCTGGAAGTGCCAGTCCTCCTTCCTTCTTAGAGCGGGTCAGTATTGCTCTACTTATTCTGGCGGGCTTCCCGGCCCAAATAAAACTTCCTATACCTTTGCGGATTTGATTTAGCATTTTCTTTATAGGGAAGAGGGGTATAGCCTGAAATATGTATAAGATCTTAGGTAGGATATCCATTTTTATTATATTTATCCTCCCTATCCAAGAATGATTTCCTTTTGCATATTGTTGTAGTAGCTTCATTATTTTATTTGTGATTGGGAGGTAATTAAGTTCATATAATTTGTCTAAATCTTTAGGGATATAGATTCCTAAGTATTTTACAGCTGAAGGTTGCCATTTAAAGGGAAAGTTGGTCCTAATTATTTCTATTTTATTTTCCGGGAGTGTAATGTCCATTATTTCAGATTTATTGTAATTTACTTTGAAATTACTAACTCTAGCAAAATTATCAAATTCCTGTATTAAGTTAGGAAGGGTTATTACAGGGTTTGTTATATATACCAATAGGTCATCTGCGTAGACAGACAGTTTGTACTCTGTCTCCCCTACCCTTAGCCCTTGTATATCTCTATTTTTCCGAATGGCTATTGCTAAATGTTCCATAACCAGCACATATAGTAGAGGAGACAGAGGACAACCCTGTCTAGTTCCGTTAGTTATCGTTACAGGCTCAGAGATTTCTCCTGCTGCTCTGATTCTAGCGATAGGTTTTAGGTATAATACCATTATTTTTTCTAATAACTTCGGCCCTATTCCCCATTGTTTTAGTGTCTCTTCGAGAAAACACCATCCCACCCTGTCGAACGCCTTTTCGGCGTCTATGGTCAAAAGACAGGATGGGATGGTGTGTCTCCGAGCATAATCAATGAGCGTTACTGTTTTTGAAGTGTTATCTCTTGCTTCTCTCCCCTTTACAAAGCCCGCTTGGTCCAGGTGTATATAACTTGGAAGTATTGGGGTTAATCTGTTGGCTATGACTTTTGAGTATATCCTGAGGTCAATATTTGTCAATGAAATGGGTCGGTAGCTGCCACAGCTAGTAAGGTCTTTTTCGGGTTTGGGTATTAGAGAGATGTAAGCCTGCATTCCCTGTGGAACGAAGGGTTGATTAATTGTTACTTCATTAAATAAACGCTTTAAGATTGGAATTAATAGGTCTCTTAGCGTTTTATAAAACCTCGGGGTGAAGCCGTCTGGGCCTGGACTTTTCCCTATTACTAGAGAATCCACTACTTTTTTGATTTCCTCTTCTGTTATCTCCTCCTCGAGCTGTTCTCTTTCAGGTATTGTTAGTGTTTGTATCGGAGTATTATTTATATATTCCTGCACCTGCTGTTGATAAGCTTCAGGATTCCTTTCTGCCAGAGGATTGGGGATGTTATATAGTTTAGTATAAAAGTTACGAAAGGTATCAACAATATCTTTTGGTTTATGGGCATAGTTGCCTGTTTCATCTTTAATTTTTACAATTGAGGTTAAATTTATTTGCTGGTGTATCTTCCTCGCTAATAGTTTCCCCGGTTTATTCCCTTGGACATAATTCAAGGACCGAATTTTATCTCGGCTTATTAGGGTTTCCTCGTCTAGTAGTCTTTTCAGCTCGTTTGTTTTAGTGGTTAATTCTCTTAATAGCTCCTGTCCCATCTTTTGCTTGTGCTCTTTACTTATTCTTTCTATTTCTTTTGATAATTGGGTTATTTTATTACCTTTCATTTTTTTTAATCTAGACCCATGTTTGATAAATAGACCTCTTATAATACATTTTAGTGTTTCCCATTGGTTAGGTGGGGAAGTATTGTCTCCTAAATGATCTGCCGAGAAGTTCGTTATTGCTTCCCTAATCTCTGTTAGGCAAGTTTCATCAAATAACAAATTATCATTAAGTCTCCAAGAGTTCCTAGTTCTTTTTCCTTTATCTATAGTTAGAGTAATGTAAATGGGAGCGTGATCTGACCATATCGCACTACCGATCTCTGGGGAAGAGAATTCCGGCAGCCCTTGTTGGTTTACCAGGAGGTAATCTAGTCGGTGATAGGTTCCATGGACCTTTGATAGGAACGTATAGTCCCTATCTTCCGGATAGGCCATTCTCCATGTATCTACCAGATGGTATCTATTCATCATTTCTGCAAACCTTTTTCTTGCCGTGTTTTTTTCTTTTTTTGGGGGAGCTGAGGTGTCCAATTCAGGATCGAAGATAAAATTAAAATCTCCGCCAATTACCGTGATCCCTTCTGCTTTACTCATTAGGTCTGTAAGGAGTTGCGTCCCAAATTCAATTTGGTCGTAGTTAGGTAAGTATATGTTAATGAAGGTATATTTCTTGCCACAGATATTAACCTTCAGCAAGAGCCCTCTTCCATCCTTATTTCTATAAATTTCTAAAACTTGATGTGGTACAGATTTATGTATTACGATAGCAACTCCTCGAGACTTTGAGTATGCAAAAGAGTCATGGTACCATGTTGGATAGTGCCTATTCCGTATAGTGGGTATGTTATCTGAACAGAAATGTGTCTCTTGGAGCATAAGTATACCAATATTTTGTCTATGGCATGACTGCAGAACCTGGAATCTTTTAGATGGAGCATAGCAGTTACATTTTGAGACATTTATGTTATCATCATGGCTACTGCTGTTATCGTGTTTACTTCATTTTGTTCAGCTGAATTATCTTCTCGCTACCAAGTGCTTCATATAAAGCCCCACTTTCCTTGCTCTCCCTCCTTTCATACATTAGGGATGGAAATACATGTAAACATACATGTAAACATATGAGATCATGTCTCAGCGCCGCTCCCCCCTCCTCACACAGAGACAGCGTGTAAAGGAGGGGGAGATGAACGGCTGCAGCGGCCGTAAGTTAAAAAAAAAAATGTGCCATCTGTCCCACTGCCACCACTGCCATCTGTCCCCAATGCCATCTGCCAGTGCTATCTGTCCCCAATGCCATCTGCCAGTGCCATTGTCCCCAATGCCATCTGCCAGTGCCATCTGTCCCCAATGCCATCTGCCAGTGCCATCTGTCCCCAATGCCATCTGCCAGTGGCATCTGTCCCCAGTGCCATCTGCCAGTGCCATCTGCCAGTGCCATCTGCCAGTGCCATCTGCGAGTGCCATCTGCCAGTGCCATCTGTCGTCAGTGCCATCTGTCAGTGCCACCTGTCCCCAGTGCCACATGTCATCAGTGCCACATCAGTGCCACATAGTGTCATGTGTCATCAGTGCCATATCAGTGTCATGTGTCATCAGTGCCACATATTAGTGCCATCTGTCATCAGTGTCACGTATTAGTGCCATCTGTCATCAGTGCCACCTGTGAGTGTCACATGCCATCTGTTATCAGTGACACCTGTCATCAATGCCACATATCAGTGCCATCTGTCACCAGTGTCACGTGTCATCAGTGCCACGTATTAGTGCCATCTGTCATCAGTGCCACGTATTAGTGCCATCTCTCATCAGTGCCACATATTAGTGCCACGTGATATCAGTGCCACGTATAAGTGCCATCTCTCATCAGTGCCCCGTATTAGTGCCATCTGTCATCAGTGCCCCGTATTAGTGCCATCTGTCATCAGTGCCACATCAGTGTCACGTGTCATCAGTGCCACGTATCAGTGCCACGTGTCATTGTCCTGGTGCTCCAGGGCCTTCAAAAGTGTACTAGTGTAATTTATGCTCCTAGAACACGTGATGGTGCTCCCTACATGTTGGGCCTCTCTAAGTGGCCAGGCTGTGGAAAAGTCCCACACATGTGGTATCGTAATACTCAGGAGGAGCAGCAGAATTTATTTTGGGGTGTCATTTGTGGTATACACATGCCATGTGGGAGAAATAACCTATTACAATGACAATTTTGTGGAAAAAAATAAAAAAATAATTCATTTTGCAAAGAATTGTGGGAAAAAAATTACAACAGCAAAAACCTCACCATGCCTCTTACTAAATACCTTGGAATGTCTATTTTTCAAAAAAGGGGTCATTTGGGGGGTATTTGTACTTTCCTGGCTTGTTTGGGTCACAAGAAATGAGATAAGTCACCAGTACATCAGGTGTGATCAATTTTGTATAATTTGCACCACAGTTTGTGAACTCTCTAACTTTCACAAAGACCAAATAATATCCACTAATTTGGGTTATTTTTACCAAAGATATGTGGCAGTATAAAATTGTGGCCAAAATTTATGAAGACAAATTAATAATTTCCTAAATTTTATCACAGAAACAAAGAAAAATGTTTTTTTTTTTCAAAATTTTCGGTCTTTTTT